>BPTQ01000006.1:205956134-206079959 GCA_019973895.1 Chrysanthemum seticuspe | reverse complement strand
AATATGTGAAACAAAGTGAAAGTGAGATTGTACCAAGTAATGCATCTTCTGCAGTCAACAATGATTATGTTTTTGATGAATTCACTGCATGTGCCCCTGATGATTCTGTCATCTCTGAACTGAATGCCTATAAAGAACGTGTTGCTATTTATGAACAACTTGCAAAATTTGAGTTGACCACCCGTGAGCAGGAAATGGATGACCAAATGCGTACAACTATTAGAAAAAGTAGGTTTAGAAAAGAAGTACTAAAACAAGAGTTAAACTCCTTACAAGAAAAGCTTTCTAAAACTGCTAAGCAAAAGCAAGAACTTCAAGAAAATGTTAAAATGCTTAAGCAAGAATTCAGTGCTAAGGAATCAAAATTTTGAATGATTTTTCTAATCTAAAAACCTTGAAAAACAAGCTTGAAAATAAGTTGTACGTACAAGGAAATACCATTCAGACTGCTCACTTAATCACTAAGCATAGAGTCTTAAGCGATAAGCATAGCATTCCCCTTGTTGAGGAACCAAATTCAGAGGTCATTAAAAAGGCTAGAAATGCTCATAAGGTTCTTTATGATGGCAATGAAATCCTTAAACCTAGACAGAAACCTAGTTGCGTTGAGTGCACTGAGGAAGATAAGAAATCAGATGAAGTCACTAGGGAAAAGATGAACAAGAAATTAGATGATCCTAAATGTCAAGAGAAGAAAATAAAGATCACACCCCATGATTACAAGAAGGAGAATTGGATTTCCTTGAACATGTTTAAGCCTCAGACGTTGTTAACACCCGAACAAGTGTTCTGGAAAAAGGATTTAGATAAGCAAAAAGCAGAGAATCTTGTTGTAACGAACCCTCCCTTTAGGAAAATGACTTCAGCGACTGTGTATCCTCCAAATACACCAATGCATTTAGTACCTAGGACTATTGCCACGAAAAGCAAGACCTTAATCAGTCAATATGTTATTTTTCAACTACTTGTTGATTTTGAGAAAACTTGTAAGAAAAGGATCACACCCACTGGTATAACTGAAGGGGAAAGGGGTTTTGAGCAAACGAAAGAATGTTATTTAACTGAAGTCATGCCTTTCTTTAAACAGCTAAAAGATCATTTTGAAAGTCTTAAAAAGGGAATGAACTTAGACATTAAAGAAATGGAAAAGGAGTTTGATGCAATGATAGTTGAGGTTAGCGACTATGAGCGAGAACTAAAATATAATGAGATTGAGAGGAAGAACTTGCATACATTAAATGAGACTCTTATTACTGAATGTGTTGCTCAAGATGTGTTTTTCACTGCTACAAATTGTTCTATTAATGCTTCCTAATTTCATGAATTATCTGTTGCCCTGAAAGTCTCCCATGATCGTGTCATTGAGCTTGAAAAGACTAATTCTAAACTAACTGAGAAAATTGAACTGGATGATCACGAGAATTTGGTTAAACATTTTTCTAAACTAGAAGTTGAGAATTTTAATTTACAACTAAAATATCAACATCTTAATGAAAATGTCAAAACTTCAAATATCAAGACATCCTCAGATGCTCCAGAGTTTGATGAAGTTTTTCAAATTAACAAACGTGATGAACAGATTCAAGCTCATTGCAACACGATCAGAAAGTTGAAAGCCCAAATCTCTCAATTAAAGGGTCAAACGAACAATATGACAGGATCCCAAATGCCTCCTCCTCTAGATTCTCAGAATTCTCAAACGTTTCATCTTCAAAACTTGGTAAATGCATTACAAAAGGAAAACGAAAGTTTTCTAGAAGAAAAATGAAAAAGTTAAACGTCATTTCAATGAGTTATTTGAATCAATAAAGGTGTTGGAATCACTCCTAAACCATAATCAAGTGTTAGTAATTAATATGTAATAGTTAGCTTTATTATGGCCTTTATGTTTGTTATTAGCCTTAAGCTTATGTAGAAGGCCCATGAGCTTAGGCCCAAGCCCATTAAAGAAAGGAAGGGAACTAGGAGTGTTGCCCTAGCTTCCCTCCTATAAATACCTTATGTAAACCCTCACTTGAGGGTTGGTTGTTCTCTTTTCTATTTCACTCTTTCCTTTAACCTTTCTCTCTATATTTCGTGTGTTTGGATAAGGGTTCAACCGATCTCTCTTCTCTATCTCTTCTCTTGATGCTTGTGTTGTAAAACTAGTGACCTAACAGTGGTATCAATCGCCTAACTAGTTGGGTGAATCGTTGTTTCTTGAAGTGGGTTTTATGGTCCTACGCGTAGAACAACGTTTGATACTTTGGTTCGCTTAAAAACTCGTTTTTACACTTTTTAATCCAAGATTCTTGTACTTTCAATGTTTTAAGGTGTTAAAATAACTGTTTTTGGCAAAAAGTTTCAAACTTTACGCGTGGATTCACGTTTTTAAGCTTATTTTTGTTCGAGGGTTTCATCCTACTCGTAACTGTTTTAGACGTTTTGGTTCATCAAGTTTCATACTTTTATGTTATTTTGGTGATATTGAAGCTATCTCATCACAAAAATCTGGTTTAGAAACATCTTTGGGAAAAATCACTTTTACGAGTAAAGTTACGCGTAACTAAAACCCTATTTTTACGCTTAACTTTATCCTTGGTTTGATCTCCAGTTTCGTGGTTTACTCCGTGTTTTCTTACTTGGATAAGTCTGAAAATACGTCGACTTTGGATATCTTTTGCACTGTGATAGTGTAAAAGATCACTTGGGATAAAAACCTAAACTTACGCTTAAGCATAAGCTTACGCGTAGAAAATCCTACGCTTAAGATTCATCTTACGCGTAGACCTAGTCCTACGCATAAGGTAATCCTACGCCTAACTTACTGTTTACGCATAACTTTAGCCTTTTTTCCCTGCTTACGCGTAAGCTAAAACTACGCGTAACTTGTACTGTTTACGCGTAACTTTGGTGATTTCTACGCATAAGTGTTATATTGCTCTCACGTGATTTCTACGCCTAAGGATACTTCATCAACAAAGGTTCATTCGACTACAAAGATCCATCAACACAAGTTATCAAAAAAAAAAATAATAAAAAAATAATTTTTTGAGGAGACTAAACGTTCAATTTTTACGCGAGATTCAAATTTTGGTTTAACCGTGAAAATTTTGGTCAAAAATTCAAATTTTTGGGCCCAAATTCAAATTTTTCGGGTAAAATTTGGCGTCAAAATTGTCATAACTCAAATTTTTCTTTCAACCTTAGAATTGAATTTTATAGTGAATTTCAAATTTTGAAGAGTCAAAATTTTTCAAATTATTTTTGGAGGGAAATTGCAATTCACTATATCGACCTTCTGTGTGTGCTATATCGACTTCGCACCTTTTCTTCTCTTTGACTCTTATGCAGGGGAGTGAAATGGATTCTGATCATAAAGATCCATTTGTGGCATTGAAAGAAGGATTCATGGCTATTCAACTGGCATTGAAGCGTCAGACATCATCAAATTCCCGATATCCCGCAGTCGTGCTAGGTGAAAGAGTTGATGTACATGAAAGGAATGCTCAAATGAACGTTGAGAATGTTGTGATTACTGCATCCGTCGGTAATGCGGACAATGAGGTTATAGCATTGGAAAAGCAGGATGACAGCAGCAGATCTGGAGAAGATATCATACTTAACTACGACACCGAGCCCAACTGTGACGAAGAAAAAATGGTTGAGGAAGATATCTTACCCACCTATGACACTGACACAGAACAGATGGTCGAGGTACAATCTACTGTTGATCATATTCTGCCTGCAAATGCGATACAAAAAACTGAGCAACCTGAATTCAGTAATGAAGGAGAGGTTGACCAGTATGTTGCACAATGTCCAGACAACTTTCTCATGTCTGAGCCCTTGTTAACAATTCAACTGAAACGTCAAATCAAACTCTTGAATCTGAAAACATTCTTCTCAAAAAGACCATTGCTTAGTTTCATAAAGATTTTTCAAAACTAGAGGCACATTGCATCTCTCTTGAACTTAAACTTCAAAACAAATCTTTTTCTTCAGAACACAATGGTCAGTCTTCAAATGAACAAAGTAATCGTGTGGATACATTAGTAAAAGAAAATGAGCATTTAAAGGCTCAAATTCAAGCAAAGGGGCTTGCACATGTTGCTTTACTAAACAAACTGAGAAGATTAACTGACAAGAGTGTGGATACTTATTTTGCAAAACCAACAACCTTGGGGAAATCATCTCTAAAACCAATCAGAAACCAATCAGTTGTCAGACATCAAACTGCTTATAAATCTGAACGTTCAAAATCGTCAAAACCACAGTTTCCCTCCCAAGTTGTTGAGAATAATCATTTGATAAAACCAGTCACTCCACATTCCTGGCGTAAGCATAATCCTTCTGTTTCTGTTAAACATGTTTCTGTTAAACCTGTTTCTGTTATACCTGTTTCTGTTAAACCTCAACTTGTGGCTGCTCCTGGCAAATCTAGGATTAGTTCGAACACTGTGTCTAAATTGAGCATTAAAAGTAAAGATTCATATGATTCACATGACACGTACAAGAACTGTGATCTAGAAAAGGCTAGGAAAAGGACACTTCTTCAAAAGGATGGAATCTTAGGTTCACGACCTAGTGTATCACCTTCGAGTGTATTACTGAACACTACCTGTAGTAGCAAACCAAAACCTAAGTTAACTCAACAAACAGTTAGAAATAAACCCGTTGATCTAAATGTAATCTGTCAGAAACCTAATAGGTGGATCCATATAGGACGCAGACTCTTCCCAATAGAAGTTTCAACATCCCCTAGATCTAACCTTAGATGGATACCAAAGGGTAGGATTTTCAAAACTGTTAGTCTTAGGTGGATTCCTACAGGCAAGATACTAAGTAGTTGCACCAATACAAGTGGGATACCAACACTATCCATCCCTGAGGCAGGAAAGGAAATCATCAAAATAGCATGTTCAGGTGTCAAGAAGATAATTGACACTACATCTTTATGCTTCTAACATCTGGAACCCAGTTACACTTGGGGATCCATGTTTTTCTCTTTCTTGCCCCCCTTCTATTTTTCTATACAGGTACAACAGCTATGGCTCCTACTGCAAAACAGCATAGGACCCGTTTCTCACCGTCAAAAATATCATGATCCATCAGCTGTTCCACCATTGTACTTAATCATCATGAATTGGAAACATTGCTTGCTCCTCTGGTTAAAGATTCTGCCAAAAGTCGTGCTTCAGATGTATCGAATGTTTCCGCTGCACAACCGATAATACTCTAATTTCAGATACACCTGAATCTACACCAACAACCGAATCTTCCATAATAGAAGATCAAACTGCTTCCAACAACAATGACACAACTGATGATCAACATTATGAACAGAGAAGTTTTATCAGCAGTTGACTCTCTCGAAATATTTTTGGTACTTCACACTTGTTCGATCAATTGGACATACATGGTTTCGCTGTCTCCTTATACATGGTTTCGATGTCTTCAATTCATCATCAACATACGTGGTGTATGATTCTGAATCATTGAAAACATCGAGGGGGAGAGAGTGTGTAGGTGATCATTGCTTCCTTGTTTGACCACATGCTTCTTTGCGAAAACCCAATGCCTTCTTGAATTTCTCCAATTAGGGGAAGAAATAAGACGATATGTGGCTCAAACGTCTCACTTTGGAGTTATCGTCTCAATTTCACGGGTGATCTTGTGTGAAGTTACCCAAATATGATGTTATGATGCCTCACACACGGTCTTGGTATCGAATTATTGCATATTCACAGTGATTAGTATTCCGAAAGACCACAACATTCACGGGAAAGTCGTATCATTTCGTCTTTCTTGGTTTGTTTGGTTTGATGCGTCTACATACGTGAGAAGATCTTGTTGATTTCTGGCATGTTACCCTCGAACGGATCTTCCGCAATTAGTCAGATTTTCTTTGTGTGGTTTACTGCTCATCTACAAATTCCGCTGCATACTGAAACCTTCAAAAGTTAGAGGAAATGTAGACTTCATGAAAGTTTCAAATCTGCTAAAGACAGTTGTCAGTTTGAGGGGAAGCTGATTTTGAAACTTCTTCACAATGGCTTCTGAGTATAACATCTTAGAACCCGGTCACAACCGTTTAAACTTCCCTCAACCCCCATCATCAGCTGAACAAAGCCCCCAGCTCACTCGTCAACAAATGGAAAGGTTATTTGCTCCTCTGTTCAGTGACGATATTGATGAACGTGCTCCAGGTGTATCCGCTGTTTCCGCTGCACAACCTGATAATATTCCTATACCTGATACACCTGCTACAACAACTACTGTTGAAGATGCACCTACACCAGTTGACTCCACAACAACAGTTGAACAAACCGCTTCCAATAATGATGAACCGGCTGATGATATTCTGAATGTTGTACCCCCACCTGCAGATTTTGATCCAAATGCGTTCTTCAACCCGTTTGCTAATGAGACTGCTGCACCAGATGTCGCGGAATCTTCAACAAACCATTTGAATCCTCAGAATCTGCACAATGTATACCAACATCAACCCTCTACACATAGATGGACTAAAGACCATCCTCTGGCTAATATTATTGGCAACCCGAATCAACCAGTCGTTACGAGACAACGTCTTCACACAGACGGTGAACATTGCATTTATGCACTCACTGTCTGCCAATCTGAGCCTAAAAACATTAAAGACGCAATGACAAAAGATAACTGGATTGAATCCATGCAAGAAGAACTCAACCAATTCAAACGTATTGAAGTATGGGAACTGGTTGAAAGACCAACAGGGGTCTACGTCATTGGTCTCAAATGGATTTGGAAAAACAAATTGGATGCTGAAGGGAATGTAATCCGAAACAAGTCACATCTAGTTGCCAAGGGTTATCGTCAGGAAGAGGGAATAGACTTTGAAGAATCATTTGCTCCGGTTGCTCGTCTTGAGGCTGTTCGGATATTTCTCGCGTTCGCAGCTCATATGAATATGACGGTCTATCAGATGGATGTCAAAACTGCGTTTCTCAATGGACAACTTAAAGAAACGGTTTATGTCAGCCAACCAGATGGATTCGTTGATCCTGATTTCCCGAACCATGTCTACAAAATGAACAAAGCTCTTTATGGTCTCAAACAAGCCCCTCGGGCATGGTACGATAAGCTATCATCTTTCCTCATTGCTAATAATTTCACCAAAGGTTCGGTTGACCCAACTCTTTTTATACAATATCACGGGGCACATATCTTAATTGTTCAAATTTACGTGGATGACATCATTTTTGGGTCTACACATAAAAAGTTTTCAATCGCTTTTGCAAAACTAATGAAGAAAAATTTTGAAATGTCCATGATGGGTGAACTTACATTCTTTCTAGGAGTGCAAGTTCATCAATCACCCCGTGGGTTTTTCTTGAGTCAGTCCAAATATGCCCTTGAACTGCTAAACAAATTTGGAATGACAACCTGTGACACTTATGCCACACCAATGGCTCATACCAAGAAGCTAGATGCTGATTTACATAGGAAAATAGTTGACCCTACCAAATACCGAAGTATTATTGGGTCTCTCATGTATCTAACAGCTAGCAGACCTGATATTGTCTTTGCCATTTATCTATGCTCCCGTTATCAGTCGCGACCAACTGAAACCCACCTCTGTGAGGCTAAAAGAATCCTCCGATACATCAAGGGAACCATTAACGTGGGGATCTGGTATCTGAAGGATTCTGGTTTTGAACTAATCGCTTTTTCAGACGCTGATCACGCAGGATGCTTAGACTCAAGGAAAAGTACTTCAGGAGCTCTACAATTTCTCGGTGATAAACTGGTGTCTTGGCAATCAAAGAAACAGGATTGTACATCGCTGCCATCAACCGAAGCAGAGTATGTAGCCATGTCCGCGTGTTGTGCTCAAGTCATCTGGATGAGAACACAACTCAAAGACTATGGTTACGTATTTGATAGAATCCTGATGTACTGCGACAATCGGAGTGCCATTGCGATCTCGTGCAACTCTGTTCAGCACTCGAAATCAAAGCACATCGATCTACGCTATCATTTCATCAAGGACCACGTGGAACAGGGTACCGTTGAATTATACTTTGTGGGTACTGAATACCAATTGGCAGATCTTCTCACCAAAGCCTTGCCTCCAGCTAGGTTTAATGAGCTGATCCACCGGATTGGTATGAGGTGTTTGACTCAAGAGGAATTGGATGACCTCTTAAAACAGTCTTAAAAACGTGTCAAACACCAAAACATCTTTTGTAAATAAAATTTTTCAAAAACAAAATACAAAATTATAAAATCTGATAAAACAACAAAAATATTCTTCTATCTATATTTCTTTTAACATGGCAAGTACAAATCTTCAGTCAACACGTTGTTCTATCAAACCTTTCATTATTTTCCCGAACAAGTGTTGAGGGGGAGAAAGTAAATATTTTTCGGTTTCATAAAACCTTGTACTTGCATGTTTTCAAAAATATGTTGTTTCTTCTAAAATGGTGGACACATTTCTTGTCAATTACTCTCCTCGGACTCAAATGTTTTAACCATTTCATTATTTCAAAAGTCGAGGGGGAGTATCGTTAAGTTTCTTGCCTTACATGTGTCTTGTCTAACCTAAACGGATGTTAAAGGATCTTGGTTGGAACCTCTTTAAGGTTGAAGGACTGAATGTGTCAACTTGGCTAATTAATTTTAACAAAATCATTTACTCCTAAACCACCAAGATCAAACGGCCCAAATCAAATCTTCTAAATCCGTTCAAGTTTTTCATAATCTATAAGTTCTAAACTGTTTTGATCAAGATGATAAACAAGGGTTTCTAAAATTCTTTCAAATCCAACGGTTAAAACTCTTTAAACTGATTTTGGAAAATTGTTCACTCGAACGAACTGGGTGATTATGCATAAAAGTGTTTGGATTGAAATAAGTTGTGTTAAAACCTTTCTTAGTGTCTATTAAACTTGTTTCAATCGTCCAAAACCATCCAGAATCTTAAATTTCACTAATATGATTTCTAGGGTTCTTGCGCTCATTTAGGGTTTGTCTATTCTGTGATATGTTATTAGGTGGTCAAGAAAGTGTTAGAATAAGTATATATGCATGTTTTGAACCTTGAAACTAGCCCAGAAACATCTAAACTATAAGAATTTAAGTTTTAGGCTTTTAGGGTTCATATCCCAGGAATCCTCTGATTCTATGGTGTAAATGTGTTATATCTTGATCCATTGCACCCATATGACATCTAGGACACTCCAGAAACATTCTTGTTTGATTTGTGTAGCTATATCTCATGCGCGTAGATTAAGGGTTTAGGGTTTAAGTAATTTTACGCCTAAGTCTTTCTGTGTGTATCTGATATGTTCTTATGCTTGTTTTGTGATCTAAAAGATGTTTGGAGTTAACTACAATCAAGTTTTCATGTTTATATTTAACAGGTTAATTATTCGTAATGTCTGAATCTTTAGGTGTTCAAACCGTTACGATTAAGGAATACTTTATGCGTAAAGGTTAGGCCTAAGAGAAATCTTACGCGTAACTCTTACGCATAAGGGGTCTACAGTGGATTACGTGTATCTTGGAAAGATATTCGTAAACAAGGCTTGTTACGCATAAGCTTTACTCTTACGAGTAAACTGTACGCGTAACATCTAGCTTATCCCTACGCGTAAGCTTAAAACTTTTGAACTTGTCTTACACGTAAGAAACTCTTACGCATAAGCTAGGTCTTACGCTTTAGCTTACTCCTACGCATAAGCTCCTTTCTTACGCATAAGGATCCTTGTTACTCTTAACCCACTGTTCACTACATTTTGGCCTGTTACGGATATGTTACTTGTTAAATGTTACTCATAAGTCACAAATACCTGATGTTTCGTATAAGCTTACAAATGTTTATATGTTGTGTGTTAAGTGAAAAATTGGACTTTGAAATTTCAAAAGTAACATGTTCACATAACTTATCACATCAACTTCAATCAATTGGAACAATGTGACTTAGGACTTGTAACTAACATAAACATGTTACCATCATACAAGTAATTAGATAATAAATCAGACTAATACAAACACATTGTGTTTCCATATGTCTGTCTCTTTGTCTAATGACTTTCAGATCATGAAATGGCTGCAAATCAAGCAAACATCAATGCCCCAGCTGAGCTCTCGATGGCAAACACATTCCAAGATGGATACGACAAAACAATTGGCAAGAACTATCTCCGTGTCATCTTCGACAACTTCATATGCTCATAATCATCTTGCAGAATTGTTGTGGACATCCTTCTGCAACATCCATTCAAAACTCATGCTCAATGAGTAAGATTCAATGGATGAGTTAATACAATTTCGTAAGACATTAAAGCAGAAAAGGATGGAATACCATGCTTCAATCTTTTCCGGTTAATAAACCCGGTGAGGATCAGGGTGTCACTGTCACTACTACTGTTGAAATGAAGCAAACACAACTATAACAACCGCAAGAAGAAAAGCATGGTGAAGATGGGGAAATATATGACGAAGGAGATTACGATCATGATAAGGATGAAAGAGTCCCTGATGATGATAATTTGGCGACTGAAGAGGAAATGATTCGAAAAGAGGCAAAAGAAGCTGCTAGAGCTGAGGAGGTTTAAGAAGGAATCAGACAACTACATAGTTGACAATCCAATACACAAACCTCAACAGTCTTCTGAACCATCTATTGACACTTCCACCAAGCCCAAATCATCATCTCAATCATCACCTCCATCAACATAAGAAACACCTATGTCAACAACAGAATCTGTTAAGAAGGCAACTCTATCCAATGATTCGACAAATGGTTAAGCAGGTTATCACCACTACACAACAGGCTACACAGCCACCACCATCTGATCAACCAAGGGATTCAGAAACCACACCACCAATGGAGAAAACCGTTGATCACATTACATACACTGGTGGTGAGGAACACGACATACCTGAGCCCAAACCAGAACCTCAACCGAAATTCAAATCAAGTACATTACTGCACTCCTTGTTTTCATACGCTTCAAATCATAGAGCGCGTTGAAGTTCTCCACCTCGGGGTCGAATCTTACCTAAATTCTAAACATTCATCGGAATCAATCAAGAACCTCAGTACAAAATCGTTTTTAAACAAAAGTTTGGGTTTGTCTACCAAAGTGAAAATCATCATACTTGCTTCATGGCTTTCGATGAAATTCACTAAGTTCTATGACGCCACCCTGGAGATGGTTCGAGATGGATTGGCATATCGATTGAAGGACATTGAGTTGGGTGTAATTCAGACGAAGAGATGGAATTCAAAGGATTGCAAGGATGTTCATTGATTTACACTAGGATTGATGAATGTTTGATTCATCGGGATCAGATGCAACGGTTGGAGAGCTATGTGGGAGGATAACCAAACTTTCCGATTCTGACTTTCCAACGTCCTCAGAAAGTAGCTGATCGTTCGTAATCATTGGGTATTCTCTTGATTGTGATTTTGCTTGTTTGATTATCTGACAATGGCTTGTGCACAAATAACAGTGTACAACCCGTAATTGTCAAGAAAAGACCCTGTGGTACGCTTCAGTGCCACAATCCTTATAAAAGGAGCGAAAGCTTCTTACTTTTGAGTAAAACCTATCAAACCTTTCAATTTTCAAGGTTTTGCTCAAAAGCACAAGTACTTCCCCATATGATTTTCAAAACCTCAACCGTTTATATCACTTGTTAAGGGGGAGTATTTGAATTAAAACTTTGTTCACAAATTGTTCACAGTGGTCACTCTTCCCGCAACACTCGAAATGGTCATATTTATTCTCAAACGTTTCAAAAATAACATTTTGTATGCCATTTTTGAGGGGGAGAAAATTGTGTGATAAGAAATATGTTGTGCAAAATGCAAATGAATCTGTGTACTTCAGACTTAACCAACGAATTGACGATACTTAACCGTTAGTAACACGAAAAGACTTGTCCGGGACGGGTAATAATTTCAAGCTAGTTCGCTAGTGATGTAAACGTGTCTCGCAAAGGACTTGTCCAAGTAGAAAGTACCATTCGAGACACTCTTGGTAGACATGAACTCTGACGGGTATGACAACCTTTCGAGGTTTGTCTACACCTTCAAGGTAGTTATTAGAGCTAGTTGTCACCTAAAAACTGACAATGTAACTCTTTAACTACGCAATATAACCGTGTCTCGCGGGGGACTGTCTATCTCGAATGGATCAATTCAAAATGTGCGCGCTCTTTCCTCACTGTGCATTTAAACCATTAAAACTCTTAAGCACATGTGGAGGGGGAGTATTTATGCAAAATCCTATCTCTCACAGTGGTTCAAACATGTTTTTCATTTACAAACCCTTTGAGAGATGTTTCACATGCAGTGGTTTTAATGGCAACATAGGTTAGTCATGGAGTTATAAGGTGACTAAGGTTAGGAATAACCGTCCTATGATCCGCCAGAGCCGGAGGGATCTACCCAAGGACATCACAAATAGTTAGTACTTAGAAGTCCTTAGGTACGATTATAAAAAAAAGGAGAAAATGAGAATCGGAGAAAGAAGGAGTTGAAGAATAAAAAAGAAATGCAAAGAAAAGGGTGAAAAGAAACAGCCCTCCAGATTATTCAACTTAGGGCAGACACCGGGTTCAATTCATATGCTACTGGCTGTCACTTAGTGACACCGGTATTGAAGATTAAAAGTCGTCATGGACCCAGTGACGCATGCACTAAACCTTCTTAGCCACTCAAGTTTCTCTCAATAGAAGCTTGTTTCATTCTCACAGGGAACCCTACGAAAACTATTGGCTTTCTCTTAGAGATCGCTGGTATTGAAGAAGGAGACCCTCTCCCTAGTCTCTGCTCAGGAAAACCAAAACGCACTATTGAGTCTAGAGCCACGAGATTCATCAAAAGATCTCTTAGGAACACTTGACATTTTATCACTTGACGATCACCAAATAAGATTATCAGTGGTTCATATCGAGTCCTTCACAGATCTTAGCAATCTGTCGAGAACATTTATGAGAGGTTCACATCTGTGATCCTCAGTGATTGAATGGAAACTCCTGCCAGGGTCAACATCAAACAGCCCTGACAGCAGGTCACTTCGGTAACTCCCCGTGGATTACGCGGAGTGTGTCTCAAACGGTCTACAGTCGTGAGGTGATGCTACGGTGTACCTCAGCGACTTATCTGAACTGTAGATGCACTTCGGTACATCGTGTTATCTCACTTGTGGGACTCCAGTTCAGGAACGGCCTTTGTAAGAATTAGAGTTGTGTTTTCACACTATGCTGTTAACACTCTCGAAGTTCAAACTTGTAAGTGCCGGAACCTGCTTATTACTAACCGTTTGAAATGTTTTCTTCCTATGGAAGCTCCGGAGCGGGATGATCGTGCTGATTCTTCTCATGCTCACGCCAACATCATCACTAATGGAAGTTCTATCCAAAAGCAACACAACAGTCAGAATGATTCTTCGTCAAACCAAAGAATCTACAAAGTTAAAGACTTAAAGAACTTCATCAGTATTGAATTCCAACGTCAAAGAGCGTGTGAGCATGTTGAAGAATGACGTGGAGACACTGGAGCAGCGAAGCAGACCTGAGGCAGACTTGATGCAGACAACAACATACTATCACTTTCACCACAAAGAACAATGATCAAAAGAACAAAGTTAAAGATGACGTCAAAGCATAACTGTTCAAAGATAACTATCTCTCTACACTGGGGAGATTGTTCGAATCAAGGCAATTCTTCTCACAAGAAATAAGAATGCCAGAAGACGTCAGAGCTACTATTATATCAACGCCTTCACCGTTCATCACCAACACTTGAGGGGGAGATTGTTGGAATCACTCCTAAACCATAATCAAGTGTTAGTAATTAATATGTAATAGTTAGCTTTATTATGGCCTTTATGTTTGTTATTAGCCTTAAGCTTATGTAGAAGGCCCATGAGCTTAGGCCCAAGCCCATTAAAGAAAGGAAGGGAACTAGGAGTGTTGCCCTAGCTTCCCTCCTATAAATACCTTATGTAAACCCTCACTTGAGGGTTGGTTGTTCTCTTTTCTATTTCACTCTTTCCTTTAACCTTTCTCTCTATATTTCGTGTGTTTGGATAAGGGTTCAACCGATCTCTCTTCTCTATCTCTTCTCTTGATGCTTGTGTTGTAAAACTAGTGACCTAACAAAAGGTCACTCGTAACAAAAATAATGAACAAATAGCTTCATTGCAAAAGGAAATTGAGAATCTGAAGAGCCAGGTAAAAGGGAAAATGCCAATGACCAATGGGGGGAATGATGGACCAAAGGTACCTATGGGTAACAAATATGCTTTGTCTGTGAAATATGTCCCTCCTCATCTTAGGAATAACAAACTTGCTATTCAAACATATTTCTCATCCCTTAAGGATTGTCTAGAATGTCAACGTGAGATTGTTGAAGAGGATAAATTAGAGAAACCACTTGACAATGCCATTGGGCATGCATGCTTATATGCCAAACGATCTCAAGAAATTCTAGAATGCTTAATCACAATATGCCCAAAGTCCTTAGGTGAGACAGTTAATCCTTTGATTCCATGTTCGATGCCTAGTGCCAAGTATGATATTCATTCGATGCCCAATGTTTTGAATGTGAACCTTAGTGTGCCTTTAAGTAGTTCAGATTCCAGATCTGTCAATGCTAAGAAAGAGAACTCTAGTGTGCCTTCTAGGAGTACACATCCCAGCACTTCTAGTGTTAAGAAAGTGAACCTTGGTGTGCCTGCATGTAATTCAGATCCCAGAACATCTAAACAGGAGATGCAAAGAGTAGCAAAACCAACTAATGTTCCCATTCCCTCTACAGGAGTAATCAGTGACATTAAAGCAAGCAGGTCAAAGTCTCAAGACAATACAAGGAAGGACACGACCTCGCAAGCTAAGAATGTGCATTGGAAGAGAGTAGAAGACCAACCTAGGAACTTTAAGTTTGAGCCGAATAAAACGAATGGTGTTGATTCTAGTATTAGCCATAGGCGTACTGTAATTAATTCGTATTCTGGTACTATTTGCAAACCTTGTATTGATGTCTGCTTGAATCCTGTTTCTAATCATGAATATGGTGTTAATGTTTTGCCTAATGATGTTAATTGTCCAGTTAATATTGTTAATGTTAAAAATCATGCTAAGAAGGCTAAAAGGCAAAAACGAAAGAAAATTAGAAAACAGTGGAAACCCACAGGAAGAACATTTAGTAAGATAGGCTATCATTGGATACCTGTTGGTCATAAGACTAATCAGACAATGCCCACTAGAAAATGGATGCCTACTGGTAGAACTATTCCCTTAAGAAGTGAGCACGCTTTGAATAGGGCTAATACAGACACTAGTACTGCATCTATTCATAATGATTCCATTGCCTTAATTTCTAATATGAATGCTTCTATTTCTGATGTGGGTGTTCCAACCATTGTTACTAACCAAATGGAACCCATTCTTGCATGGGGATCCCAATTATCCAGTTATCCATTCTTGTATGTGTTCAACTGCAGATCGTTTAAATTGTTCTGTGGTACCTGGACTTAGGTTGTTCCAAGCATATGACTGGCGACCGGTCGCGGCTCATGAACTTCGTGAGCAAATTCATCGGGACAATTAGATTCGGGATTGATCATTTCGGTGCAATTATGGGTTATGGAGATTACGTTGTTGGCAAAAGTGTTATCTTCAGGGTTTACTATGTAGAAGGTCTTGGTCATAACTTGTTCTCTGTTGGTCAATTCTGCGATTCTGATCTAGAAGTAGCCTTTAGAAAACACACCTGTTTCGTTAGAGAACTTGATGGTAAGGAACTTTTAAGAGGTTCACGTGGTTCAAATCTATACACCATCTCTATCGAAGATATGATGAAGTCTTCTCCAATTTGCTTGCTGTCAAAGGCTTCTAAAACAAAGTCATAGTTATGGCATCGTCGTCTTAATCACTTGAACTTCGGCACCATCAATGATCTCTCCAGAAAGGACTTAGTTGTAGGTTTACCTAGACTCAAGTATGAAAAGGATCATCTTTGTTCAGCATGTCAATTGGGAAAAAGTAAGAAGTATGCCCATAAACCCAAACCTACTAACTCTGTCACAGAAGTTCTTCATACAATTCATATGGATTTATGTGGACCAATGAGAGTGCAGAATATCTTTGGAAAGAAATATGTGTTAGTTGTGGTTGATGATTACTCTAGATTCACCTGGGTCAAGTTCTTAAGGACAAAGGATGAAACTCCTGATATCATCATCAAACTCATCAAACAGCTGCAGGTTCGACTTAACAAAACCGTCAGAATTATCCGAACAGACAATGGAACTGAGTTTGTTAACAAACAACTTAGTGAATTTTATGAAAGCGTTGGAATCAGCCATCAAAGAAGTGTTCCACGAACTCCTCAACAGAACGGTGTAGTTGAAAGACGAAATCGAACTCTTGTAGAAGCCGCTAGAACAATGCTGATTTACTCAAAGGTTCCAATGTTTCTCTGGGCTGAAGCTATTGCCACTGCATGCTACACACAAAATCGTTCCCTGATTCACACTGTTCATGGAAAAACTCCATATGAACTTGTCCACAACAGAAAACCTAATCTCTCTTTCCTTCGTGTGTTTGGTGCATTGTGTTATCCAACTAATGAGGGTCAAGACTTAGGCAAACTTAAAGCTAAAGCAGACATTGGAGTATTTGTAGGGTATGCACCGAACAAAAAGGGATACCGAATCTACAACAAAAGAACCCGAAATATCATGGAAACAATTCACGTTACGTTTGATGAGCTGACCGGTCAAATGGCTCCTGGACAATCCAGTTCAGGACCTGCACTTCAAAACAGTCCCATTGGTTCATCCCTTGTACCTAATTCTTCTCCAGCAACTCCATATGTACCTCCATCTGAAGATGATTTAAAGAAATTGTTTGATCCTATGTTTGATGAACTTTATGAACCAAGTACTAATGAGGTGTCGATTCCTACAACAGAGGCTGCTCATATTCCTGAGATTGAAGTCAATCCTTCAGTCTCAATATCATTAACTCAAGAAGCGCCTGATGCTGATCCTTTAGTCTCATCAACAAATCATCATTCTTCAAATGTACATCATGGAACTGTTTCTGGCATCAATGATGAAGTTAATCCCTATGCTACTCCTGAAGATGCTCCATTTGAAAACATATTTGCTCCTGAATCCTCATCAGAACCATCTTCTTCAGGAGACATCGACTCTGCTACTTCAGTCCCTCAACAACTACCACATGAACACCTCAGAAAATGGAATTACGATCATCCATTAGACAACATCATTGGAAATCCCTCTCGTCCAGTATCCACACGGAAACAACTTGCAACCGATGCCTTATGGTGCTTCTTCAACTCCGTACTCTCTAAGATCGAACCAAAAGATGTTAAAACTGCCATGAATGAAGATAGCTGGTTCAATGCCATGCAAGATGAAATTCATGAGTTTGATCGACTTGATGTATGGGAGTTAGTACCTGCTCCAGACTGTGCTATGATTATTGCTCTTAAATGAATCTTCAAAGTGAAACTTGATGAGCATGGTGATGTGTTGAAGAACAAGGCTCGATTAGTTGCTAAAGGATACCGTCAAGAGGAGGGTATTGACTTTGAAGAATCTTTTGCTCCTGTTGCTAGAATCGAGGCAATCAGAATCTTTTTGGCTAACGTTGCTAGTAAGAACATGGTAGTCTATCAGATGGATGTAAAGACGACATTTCTGAACGGAGATCTTAAAGAAGTCGTCTACGTCAGCCAACCGGAAGGATTTGTGAATCAAGAGCATCCTACTCACGTTTATCGTTTGAAGAAGGCTCTTTACGGTTTAAAGCAAGCTCCAAGGGCATGGTATGATACGCTATCAAAGTTCCTTCTATCTACTGGATTTAGGAAAGGAGCAGTTGATCCAACATTGTTCACCAGAAAGTCAGGCAAACATTTAATTCATGTTCAAATTTATGTTGATGATATCATCTTTGCCTCGACTGACCCCAATGAGTGTGACCGTTTTTCAAATGAAATGGGTTCAAATTTTTAAATGTCAATGATGGGACAAATGTCATTTTTCTTGGGATTACAAATTTCACAAAGTCCCGGAGGCATCTTCATAAATCAATCTAAATATGCAAATGAGATTTTAAAGAAATTTGGATTTGATTCAAGTGACCCTGTTGACACTCCCATGATTGATCGAACCAAACTAGATGAGGACCTCTCAGGGATCATGGTAGACCAAACGAAATATCGTAGTATGATTGGATCCCTGATGTACCTCACAGCTAGTAGACCAGACATCTTGTTCGCTATTTGTATGTGTGCTAGATACCAGGCTAAGCCTACTAAAAAGCACCTTGAAGCAGTTAAACGGGTCTTTCGGTATCTATAAGGAACCATCAATATGGGACTTTGGTACCCGAAGGACACCGGTATGTCACTAACAGCCTATGCAGATGCTGATCATGCAGGATGTCAAGATACTCGTCGAAGTACGTCTGGAGGTGCTCAGTTTTTGGGTGATAAGCTTGTGAGCTGGTCTTCAAAGAAGCAAATGAGCACTTCTATTTCCTCTACAGAGGCTGAATACATAGCCATGTCATCGTGTTGTGCTCAAATCCTACGGATGAGATCCCAATTATCTGACTATGGCTTTGTATTCAACAAAATCCCTTTGTACTGTGATAATAAAAGTGCTATTGCTCTTTCATGCAATAACGTTCAACACTCAAGAGCTAAGCATATCGACATTCGACATCATTTCATCAGGGAACAAGTGGAAAAAGGTGTGGTGGAACTCTATTTTGTGAGGTCTGAATACCAGTTAGCAGACATCTTCACCAAAGCTCTTCCAAGAGAACGTTTTGAGTTTATTCTTCCACGTCTTGGCTTGAAAAGCCTTCAACCAGATACACTCAAACGTCTTCAGGAGGAAGACGAGGAGTAAAGGTCTATCTTCATCTATCTCTTGTATATATCTATTCGAAAAACAAAATACAAAAATATAAAACCTTCAAAATCCAGAAAAATCTGAAAAATTCAAAAAATCTTCAAAAAATATTGTCAATTTGTTATGTTTTTTCTCGATTCGGTAATATCTACGGTCTTTGTGCTGTCATTCAAAGAATGACATGGGACTTTAGATGTTGTTCGGATTTTTATATAAAAAAAAAATTAAAAAAAAAAAAAATTGAGAGAAAGAGTAACAATGGTTTATTGTCAGTTCAGGCAGTAACCCGCTTTTCAAAGAAAGAACAGAGCCATATTTTTTTCATGTTTTCAAAATTCCATGCTCTGATTCTATTAACATTCATCTGCTGAAAACTAACTGCTCTGAAAAATAACTCAGACTCTATTTTTGATAATCATCAGGACTTATTTGTCAAAATATCTATCTCTCAATCAAAAACCTATGCCATTGATTGAGGGGGAGAATGATTTCAATTAAATTAAAAAGTTATTTGTCATTCAATTGTTTTTAAAAGATATTCATGCATGTTTAATCAATGGAGTTTAAAGTCTTAAAATCCGATCCTTATCAGTTAAAACGCTTTCATAATCAAGTCACAATTCTCCTTAAAAGCTTTCAAAATCAATTTAAATCTATAAGAGATCACAAATCTCAAATGATTTGATAATTGTGATCGGGGGAGAATGTGTGATTTAAATTGGATCTAAACTAATAATTCGGTAAATGGTTTTATAAGGATGTACATGCTCTCCTTCCCACATGTGACAAACGATTTCAAGTTTTCCATGCACATGTTGAGGGGGAGCATCTATCTTAAACCTATGATTTGACACGTGATCACTTATCTCAATGTGCAGGTTCCCTCTAGTATGTGCAAAACCCTTTTAATACCTAGAAGCAGATATTGAGGGGGAGCAAAATCATGAAAACCTACTTGATTCGATTAGGGAAGTGATGTTGATATCTTTTAGAAAATGGTAATGAAAGAAGTTAATTCTTCCTCTTGCCTCCGTGTGCAAAACGATTTCAAACATTTGATGCACATGTTGAGGGGGAGCACTTGTTCTAAAAATATCAAAAAAAATTCAGGTACAAAATGTTTTGATAATATATCACAAGTATCTGGATTGATTTTCAAATGGTTTTCAATTGGTTCAAATGGCAGATGAACAATACCAAATAGACTGACCAACTTTACTTTATGTACGGTGATATAAGGATGATAAGGTTAGGTATGTGTTCCCATGATCCGCCAGAACCGGAGGGATCTACCCAGGGACTATCCACTAGTTAGTGTAAAGTTCTTAGGTATGATGATAAAAGGAGAAAAATGAGATATGGGAAGAGTGCGGACTGAGACAGAGCGAGTACTGGAACAAACCCAACAAGGTTCTTGCTATGAAGTCTCGGTAAGCACTGAAGGGGTTGAAGAATGAAAAAGAATTGAATGAGAAAAGGGTGAAAATAAATAGCCCTCCATATATTCAACCTTAGGGCAGAAACCGGGTTCAATTCATATGCTACTGATGGTAACATCAGTATCGAAAACAAGACGTCATGGACCCAATGACGCACTGCACTTCAACTTTCCAAACCACTCAAGTTCCTCTTAAAATGACTTGTTTCATTCTCACGGGGAACCGACATTATCTATCGACCTTCTCTTAGAGATTGTTGATATTGAAGAAGGAGACCCTCTCCCTAGTCTCCGGCACAAGATCCAAATATGCACATATTGAGTCTAGATCCACGAGATCATCAATAAATCTCGTTAGGACACTTTCAATGAAGACTCTTTGTTTTACACAATATGGAAAGAGAGATTATATCTTGAGTCCTACGCATTATCCTTGTGGTATTGCCAGAACATTTGAGTGATATGCAAACATATTCACAATGAAGATGGAAAGCCCTCGGGAGCCAACATCAAACAAGCTCCTGGTGGGTGGCATGTGAGATCTATTCAATAGATCAACCATGTGACAACTGAACAAAAACAATGGGGCGATTCAATCTTTTGAATCAATCCTGGTTCAGGTTATGGATTGACGGATACCTTTGAAAAACCGGTCATTGTGCTTAAAAACTCTTTTCTTTAGCACATTGACCGTGTTCGAATATTTCAAATCATAAGGTGTTTTATGATTGATAATTGATTTTCATTAAAACCTTCGTTGTATTGCAAAAACAATTTCTATTGAGCAATACACGATTGTCTTTCAAATCTCTTTTCATCAATCAGTGAATTTCTATTCGCTGGTTCACTCACTCCGTGTTGTCTTCTTTGAGATGTTCCGGTTTGAGAACAGCTAGAGCAGCTGCGAAACCCTGTCAAGGAAATTATTCGGAATTATACCTGATCACAGGCAGTACTTGTACTGATCAACGGGGAACCGTGGGCCGTGTACCTCAATTCAACGAAAGTGATCAAAGACACTTTCGTGCGCTTTATTACTAACTATTTTATGCAGGTACACCCGACATTTGCAGCTGATCAGAATGAAGCGGTCAATCCATAGCCGCATGCTCACACTACACATTCATCTCAAAAGAAATCATGATAAGTGCATCAATGACTCTGATATTTTCACTCCATGCTTCTGCTACGCTGCTGCCAATATCATGAATCAACGAAAGCTTCCGCCACTCTGATGAGAAGATATCATGATCCAGAATGTGAGCATGTCGGTCCGAAAATCACAACATCACACAATACCAACACCACAATGGATGTCTCAGAGATTTTTGTTAGCTGATGATCTCAAAAGCTGGCTCAAAATTATTATCACGTGGATCAGTAAAAGACCTCCACTTGGATTAACCAAACATGCAATGAGAAGAATCAATGACTACGAGCTTCGGAGCAAAGTGCTACATCAAGAATGCAAGAACAATTTTTATTGTAATATCTGTTTGTATTCTATGTAATTTTAGTATATGTTTGAGGTGACCTCCCTTAGGGGGAGATTGTTAGGAATTAGAAATTCCAGGTATTAAAGAGTCGGTCACCTCTAGTATATGTAATCGTTAGAAAGCTCGTAGTCGTAGTTATTTTAAGCTAAGTAGTATTAGTTAAGTAATACCGTGGAGGACGGACGGGTCTTTACCCACTGTATGCCTGATCCACAGCCCGTTGTGTGGCGTTTTATGTAAGACTAGAAATACTCTCTACCTCCCAAGGTAGAGAGTTGGAGCTCATAATAAGATCTTTCTTTCTCTCACTAAGTTCCCTAAACCTATAACTTTATCTCTCTAGAACTCACCTTTATACGCCCACTTTGTGTTATGGTTTGATGTGTATGTGAAATCCAATATCCTACACTTATCTCCAGCAGCCCTTTAGGTGTCTTGACATGTTAATAAGGGATGCTTGAATAACCAATTTCAGTAGGAAGCTGGCGTCCAAAACATATTATTAAAGATGGATAACAAAGTGGTCATCGTTTGAACCTTTAGTATACAAATATTAAATACAAACTTGTAATCAAATGATTAACTTGTAGCATTGTACCTCTACTTTTTGTCGTGGGAATTGGCACCCCATCATATGTGTTGATCCCAGTTGAGCAAACGATCTAATATAGAAACTGACTTGTAACAAAAGCTTATCAAGTATTACGCGGAATTTAATACTTAATCTTAAGAAGAAGAACAGTAAACATTCAACACCTCAATATTATTTATTAATACGAATACTCTTACAGTATTAGGGTTTTGCAACCTTGAAGTGTATCGACCTTAGATATAAAACATACGTATATCTAACCTAACCTAGGACCTCCTTTTATAGGCTAAGGAGTCCTATACAATATACAATACGTAACCTACAAGATAAATATCTTTTCCATATTTATCTAATACAATAAACTAACCGACTATACAAGACTAGCAGTGCTTACTATATATTATCCGTGGTTACACAATACTACTAGCCGCGGTTGTCTTCATCCATGGTTACACTCTTCAGTCCGTGGTTACATCAAGCCTGTCCGTGGTTCCAGTACTTAGAGTAATTCTTGATGCAAGGAACCTAAAACCCAACAATATGAGTTATCCTCAAAGTAGGTGATTGCTTCTCTTTCGTTGCATTTTATTGAAGCATTGTCATACGCCTTGATTAATTTGGGAAAAATCACTTGGCAATGTAAAAGTAAGGACCAAACAGATATGAAAGATAACCAAAAGACAATTGGACATTAAGGTTATGAAGTAACCTTGCAACTTCAAGTTCACTTTCAAACAACCCAAGGTAGATGTACATGCATGCAAAAAAGACGTTGATCCCAATGTGTCAATTAATGTAAGTTTAATTTAGTTTAACTAATGCTCACTTTTTTCCAAGAAACTGGCCCATTTAAGCTTCTCATCGACCACATTTGTTCAGTGTAACCCCTCTATACTTTGAGCTTCCTCTATGGAACCCTGAGTCTGGGTGACGAATGAACATGCAAAAATTCTTCTTGTGTCAAGTTCTTTAACTACGAAACGTATAGATTTATCAAGTTCCTTATATAGAACAACACCTCACTATAAAAACTTGGTAAATTTCTTAACACCTTTTAACAAACCTGTTTAAGACCTTCGAGTTCATCATTTATGTTGAAATTAATATCAGGTCCGAAGAATCCAATGGTAGCCTGATCATAAGTCCTATAACAAACACCAAATTCATATACCAAAATAGTGCATCAGAGGGTGATAAAAAAATGGGTGTCGTATTTACGTAGCAGCAACATGATTAGTGTCAGAACCACCTGTAAACATCAAGTAACAAAAATTTCAGTAACCAAGTCAAAGAGACTTAAGCCACTAATCAGCCCCGTTTAAATTGAATGCACTTTTATGAAAATTCGGATTTTTTTCCTAGAAAAATTCGAATATAAACATGGTACTAAGAGATATTTTGTGTTTGGCGCTCGTATTAACAATTATTGTCATAATCCCACTGGATCAGCCATAGAATGTGCAATTCATCCATAGAATGTCAAGCTAAAAGACTTGCATCATATAAGTTAACAAAGAGGCGCAAGGGAAAAATAAAATCGATTTTTTTTTACAATCAATCCGATAAAGTAATATGTGCAAAAATCCGAGGAATTGATGTTAGTAAGATGGGTGGGTCTAGTAACGGTTCAAATAGGTAATATATCTTGTAGATAATAAGCAGGTTAAATATGATTATAAAAACAAGTTATTACACTAATAGTCCATTTATTGAAAGAAAAAAAATATTGAGAGGTAATATGCAGTAAACATAAGGTTTGGGAAGCTTTCAACCCGTTAGACCTATTTGACCCGTTACCTTTTAGCACACTCATAACAAAACCATCGTAGACTAATGGTATATGAGACAAATCATAAACATGTCACATAGTTGTTGAGGTAATATGCAGTATACATAAGGTTTGGGCAGCTTTCGACCCTTTCGAGCTATCTAACCCATGAAACCAAGGCATGTTCTGGACCAACTCACCAGCCCTAAAAAAACCAATTCCTAGCCCAATTACACCAGAAAGTTGCACAAGTATGAAATGGCATACCTCAAATGCACCATTGAAAGTCCACTTAAATTGATTCGTCTATAGCCTGGGATGTACAATAAACCATCAAACATATTTTTAGTAATCAGATATTAAGCATTTACATGGTACTCTTCATTTCCTTCAACACTGTCACTCATGTCCTCCAGAACACCATTCCATGTAGCAGAAATATCTAAAAACATTTTGTCTGTCAAACTTTCCACCTTGGAATTGAATTGAAAGCGTAGTAAACGGCTCCACTCGCATGAGATAATACAATACATGTCATAGAGAAGCACATTTGCATTTAAGCTACAGATGCATTAGGGTTATGAACTCATGAATGTTAAAACACACTTCAGGGACCATTTTGAAAAGCCATAGGCCAAATTTAAAATGAATAATTCAGTCAACCATTAGGGAAAAAGTGGTTGTTAGGGCCCCTTTATTGTTGTGAAAATAAGATTTCCACATCACGACTAACCTATTTAGCCCTCATATTTTCTTGCTTGTGTAACTATCTGAATAAAAAGTAATTTGACCAGTGTGACCTCCATTAAAATAATGTTATTGTTAAGGCTAATTAAGTAAAAGATATTTGAAAGAGAGATATTATCAGGAAGTTGGAAGGATAGGAAAAAAGTGATCAAATTATCCTGCAAAGAAAACAATTTCTAGAACTGGAAATCCTTAAGTGAGTGATTGGAAAACCTACTGTCCCAAAAATTGAATAATGTGAACCATAATGGAATTTGGGTATGACAGTATCACTAAAGCTGTAGCATCTCTCCTGAAACTCCTTCAACCGGTCAGCATTCAGTGGTCCAACAGGCTGCAAAATATGTTTGGGTCAATTTGTTCAAAAAAATATGTTAGTTCAAAATCTATTATGCACAAGTCTAGAAAGAAAAAGCAAAATGTGTGACCTTTTATAGATCTCGGTAAGACAGTGGACTTGTAAGATCCAATTGCTTGACGAGTAATATGCAAGAATCCATAAAACGGGGTACTACACACCAAAACATAGTTAGTAGTTACTAACATTATCTGCTATGGGGACTGTTTGATTTATCCTACTATCTGGCTACCTTAATAATATTGGCTTAGGGGGGCTGTTTAGTTTAGCTTATTATTTGGGTTGTGGGGGTTGTTTGGAATAGCTTAAATCTAACGTTTAGTTATAAGAAAACATTAAAGAACCTTATGTTATGACTCCTTTTAGGATGATTCAGATGTATTTGATGAGTCAACATATGCTCGCACGTAAAAACAATTTCTTCCATACTAATCAAATAGTTAGCACTCAATAGTTTGTAAGTCAAATTTGCACAGGGAAAGTCGAACATAAAAGAAATACGTATACGATTGATGAGAAAATATGTACAAAGCAAGTATCATTAGGCACTTTACCATTCTCAAACGCAAACTTTGCCACGCTATCGGAATCTATTCAGGAACATCAAAAGACTCATGGTGAGCTGCTTTTTCTAATTCTAAACGTGAAGCTTTTCACGTTACATCCTATAAAATCACCAACATAATTAATTTTGTATTAAAAAATTGCATTGTTGTTGCATCCTATAGAAAAATATTGAATGTATTTTATTAAATAATCATAAAAAATCACAACTGAAAACTCCAAGAAGGTTGCTAATCGAGTTCTGTTCCTTCGTTTCGTGCACAAAAGCGACATTTATACAAAAAAATAACAAAACAATTAAGTTGAAAATAGTATTTTAAATACTTCACTCATGGTGCATATAAGAACCACATAGGCCTGATCAGTTTCCAACATTTCACTCTTATTCTAGACAGAAGTTGATAAGCTTATATATATGTGAACTTGCAGTTTACTATAGGTAGGCAGCCTTGTTGCAGCGAAAGTAGCGATTTGAAGAAGGGGTAATGGACTCTCGAAGAAACAAACCTCAATAGCCTCGACGTACCTCTGAGGAGGCCTAGTAGATTCATAAACTTGTGCATCCGATTATTCGGACTGACGCTCAATTGCCTATAGATAAGTGAAATATCAGATGGAATAGAACAAAGGAGATAAAAAAAATATAATACTTTACAGAAATGCGCACTTGGTATCGTTTTTGAGGTCCTCATTGTCTCTCCTTACCAAAGAATAAATGTCTGCAATCACAAAAAGTAATATATTAAAAAGAATTCACCAAGCTAAATAAAAGGTTACATATTCAAATCGATATTCAAACCGATATAACAACAAAATTATATAACAACAAAACTACAGTTAGTTTCGATCCAAAGTATTAGGTTTTTCAAATTGAAGACGTAAATTTGATTATTGGAAAGAGAAATCATACCATGACTCAAAGAACACACGTAGTATCGATTGAGAAGATGGAGAATACATGTTAGTTTACACTACTTAAGAGTATGACTAACCTCGTAACGATGTCCTTCTACATCTCGCCTGCTGGCCTGCAATCATGGCATAGTCCAACAGAATTTAAACTTGTTACAATTTATTAATAGCTTAAGAAACAAAGAGTGACAAACTACACATAAATGTTTTTGAAATACGATATGTTATCATTACCGTCGTTTTATGATGAGCCGCGTACATTAGAGTCCAAGATATACTGAATTGTCAAAATCTAAAAAAGTTTAACGTTATAATACAACTTTTAAGAGAACCCTTCAATCATTAGCCATTAAAAGTAATATATCTTAAATATGTCTCATCATCATGTTGCTCTTAAATGTAGGCAGTACCTGATCTATATATATACATATATAAATGTACACAAACCTCAATTTTTTTTGCAATCTGCTGTTGTTGTTGCTTCTGGCTCATCTGGCTTGTTGTATCACCATTGTTACTATTAATGCAAAATAACAAATATTAGCAGAATCTGCATAAACGTAAAAACAAAACACTATTACTCGATTGTGTGAACTTCAACATATTAGGGTTTTGCGAAAAAAAATAGAGAGGGTCGACTTGTGGAACAAAATAATATTAGGGTTATGATTTTAAAAGGATATAATGAATGAATCGGGCTATTTATCTTCTAAGTAATATATATAATAATTTATTTTAATTGTTATCTTCAAAAGATACATACCAAAAATACAAATTCCAGAATTTTTTTATAATCTCCTTATTTGTATTGATTTGAAAGATATAAATAAAAAACAATTTGCTCTAGTGGTAAGTTGTTTACAAAAAACATGAATGACCCAAGTTCATCTCCAACAAATGTATTCTTTTTAATAAAAAAAATTTAAAATTATAAAAAAACAAAAACAAAAATGAATTTTAAAATTTATTAAAAAAAAATTGTACATATATTAATTAAAACGCCACATGTCATTTAAAAAAATAAAAAAAAAAATGCCACATAAATACAATGATGACATGGAAATATGACATGGCATTATGGGATGCCAAGTGGCATTATGACGTGGCATGCCTCCTCTTATATATAATGTATAGATATATATATAGGGGAACTTTCTTTTCAGAACTCATATAAGTGTGAGCACCGACAGAACTCTTATACACCATTCAATAATAGTAAAATTTTCTCAAAATATTGTTCGTGGTCTATTTTAATAGATCGAAATACAAAGACTTTCACTGAATTCATTGTAGATTTGTGTACAAGTGGATTTTATAAACATAGTTAAATTCTCTAAAGTATTGTTCATGGTCTTATTTTATGGATCGAAATACAAAGAATTTCAATGAATTCGTTGTAAATTTATGTTTGTATTAGAGATCATTTTATGAAAATTATATTTAATAATATAAACATAAAATAATTTACTAAAATTTGATTGGTTTAGGGGAGTTCTGAAAGTTCTCACATTTATATGAGTTCTTAAAAGAAAGTTACACTATATATATATATATATATATATATATATATATATATATATATATATATATATATATATATATATATATATATATATATATATATATATATATATATATATATATATATATAGAGGCACTTTATTTTCAGAACCCACTTTAAGTGCGAGAACCACCTTTTTACAACTAATAATACACAATGTACATAATTTAATGCTCCATAGCATTTTGTTATTTTTATTTAATTCAAAAGGGTATAATAGTAAAAGACATTTTCATTTTATTTTTGTTTTTTTTTATAATTCTCGTTTTTTATAAATCTGAAAATTCGGATTTTTTTTTTTTTTTTTTTTTTTTTTTTTAATTTTATTTTAATGATAACATGTTTTTAAATAGATATGGTGCATACATGTTTTTTAGTCATGGAACATACATGTTTTTTTTCCCAAATAGTCAAGGTGCATACATGTTTTCAATTAGTCAAAGTGCATACATGTTTTTTTTAGCTAACACTTTTTTTTATCAACCAATTAATATTTTTACATGACCATTATTTTTTTTAAAGTTTGAAACACAAATTAAAGAACATAAATCATTATAAAAAGAAAAACAAGATTGATATACTTAAATGTTACATTTCATTTGATTACAAGTACAAAAATACATGCAATAATCATATATCTCCAAAAGTCACAAATTATCTTCATTTATAATCGTGTTCATCCACTTCCCGGACTTAAATGATATCATCATCTTCATCAATCAATCTGAAACAAGCATGCACAGAAATAATTAAACCACAAACAAATAAGAAACGAAAATTAATCACAACAACTAGCATAACGTATATGCACAATCTTGGGTATATTAAACTAATAATGTAAACATGTTTTATAATCCAAAACACAAAACATATATGTTTTATACGTAAACATATATGTATCTTTCCAAAACATATATGTTTTATAATCAAAACACAAAACACATATGTTTTTTTTAACCAAACAAATCAAAACAAAAATTATAGCCCAAAATCAAGTGTTAACGTATTCATTTTTTCCAGCAAAACCCAACAAATTCTTGACAATAATGAAGCAAATTTGATTTAAACTATACAAATGCACATGCATAGTTTACATTTACACGAGTACTATACTTGAACCAATTAAGTACATCTATGCATAGTGTTAAAACCTAATACTAGTATCAGATTATGACAGAAAAAAGTTTATATATCAATTATGACAAACAATCTAAATCACATTTTTCATTGTATCGTAACTAGAAATAAAATAATCACCCCTGTTTTGATATAACCTACATCTCAAGAAGACAAAAGTATACTTACACACAAATCATATAGAAAAACACATTACATTTCGTTTTCATCTAAAAAAGAAAGCAACATGCAAATATATAATCACCCCATAATCGATCTATAATCAATTAGAGATCTAGATCAACCCATAATCGATCTTAAAGAAGAAACATAATCACGAACCAATCTTTAATCTTTAATAGATTTCAAATAGACAACAAGCTTTTTCAAAAAAAAAAAAAAAAAAACATTAAACTTGTTATAAAAATAAAAAGTTAAAGAATATCAGTTTGTGCTTGAGGTTCAATTTAAAAAAAAATTAAAAAAATAAATAAATCAATAAATAAATAAAGGTATCTACAAAGAAAAAATCTTACCAGTTGGAATATGGGTCACGATCTATGAGTAGATTAGAGTCCATGGGTAGTTTTTGAAGCTCTTTTTTTGTGATGTCAATGAGATCATCGTCAACTGGATTGTAGATATATCCAAGTGGGACATGGAGGATATGATCGCCGGCGGCCATGGGAAACCCGTAGTAGTTTTAGGTGTTTGGGATTGTTAAAATTCGTTTTTGATATGTGGTGGCTGGGAGTTACAATTAGGGTTGGGAGAGAAAAGATAGATTAATTGAATTAAATAAATGGGTCCTAAAAATGTGGATCAGTTTTTGGAAAAAATAATTTTAAAATACCCTTAATGCCCCTAACTCATATAAAAAGGTTTACCTAACCAGGGGCGGAGCCAGGAAATATTTTAAGAGGGGGCAAAAAAAAATTTTATGTTATACCAAAAACAAAATGCAAAAAATTAAGCGTGTCATTGGCAAACATAAGCATGTCTAACTCAAATAATTAAACGGGATATTGGATGAGGTTTTATCCGAGGAGAGCAAGTCTTTAACTCAAATGTACACGACATGATCAAGGTAAAGTATCACTGTAACTGTCTCCGGCCATTCCGTGTAATTTATGTAACTAATTAGATTTGAACTCGTGACATCTTGTAGAAAGAATTTACAAAAGTATATTTATACAATAATTTGACGAGTCTAATGGTTCAATTATATTGTATTGTAATTTTTTTTACTTTCTTTGCCTTTTACATGTACTTGTCAAGTAAATATAATTTTATAAACTCCTTTTAAATGTATCATATTGCTCTTAAAAAAACTAAAAAGCACTTGTGCAACAATATGACTTGGACTTTAAATTTCCGTTTTCAAATTGAATGCTATATCGGAGTAACTTATAATGTTGATAATATACAGTATAAAACATAAAATAAGTTTAAAACAAAAGAAATACACTAATAAAAGACACGCATGTGATTACACTAAAAGACAAATGAAACAAATAAAGCTTTACTCTTTCTTTTTCGTTTTCCGTGCAACATCTTTACATACACTGTCCTACAATGGCGTTTTGAGTTCATGTTCTTCAATATTTCAGAAAATAAAACTTGCACTTCAAAAAATGTCTGAAACTTGATTAAGGTCAGACAATTTCGAGGGGGGCAAATTCAACAAATAACTCAAAATATCAAAAAAATTGCACTACGAATTTTTGGGTTGGGGGGGCACTTGCCCACCTTGACCCCCCTGTGGCTCCGCCTCTGTACCTAACACTCCTTTTAATTACATTAATTACACAAATGGCACACATCATCTCATCCATTAATGAAATGATCTAATGGCTAAAAAATGGTTCTCGCAGTTCTCGCAGTTAAAGTGGGTTCTGAAAATAAAGTTTCACTATATATATATATATATATATATATATATATATATATATATATATATATATATATATATATATATATATATATATGGTAGGTTAAAATGAAAAGTTTCTTATAATGAAAAGAATGAGAATGCGTGTGGAGGTGACATGTGTCATCTTTGCCACATCACCATGCCATGTCATGTGACACACCCCCACCCCCACCCCCTCGCAAAAAAAAATTTTCCCGCCAAAAAAAAAAGTTTTTTGGCAAAAAAATTTTTCCAGCCAAAATTTATTACTACATCACAGTTATAAAAATACCGCATCACAATTATAATTGTGATGCAGTAACTTATAATCTTAATGCACTAAAATTATGATTATGATGCAGTAACTTTATAACCGTAATGCAGTAAACTTATAACCTTAATGCACTAATAAATTTTAGTGCATCTTTATTATAAGTTACTGCATCATAGTTAATAGTTAAGTGCATCAACTATGATGCACTAAAATCAAGGTTATAACCTTAATGCACTAAAATCATGATTGTGATGCAGTAACTTTATAACTGTGATGCAGTAATTTATAACTTTAATGCACTAAAATCATAATTATGACGCAGTAACTTATAACCTTAATGCACTAATAAGTTTTGATGCATCTTTATTATAAGTTACTGCATCATAGTTAATAGTTAAGTGCATCAACTATGATGCACTAAAATCAAGGTTATAACCTTAATGCACTAAAATCATGATTGTGATGCAGTAACTTTATAACTGTGATGCAATAATTTATAATCTTAATACATTAAAATCATGATTGTGATGCAGTAACTTTATAGCTTGGACGCAGTAAAATAATTTGGCGGGAAATTTTTGGCGGAAAAAAAAGTTTTGCCCAATTTTTTTTTTCTTTTTTGCGGGATTTTTTTTCCGGCGAGGGGGGGGGGTATGGTGATGTGGCAAAGGTGACACATGTCACCTCCACATGCCTTCTCATTCTTTTCATTCTAAGAAACTTTTCATAATAACCCAAACCTATATATATATATATATATATATATATATATATATATATATATATATCTCCCCACATATATATTAGAGGAACTTGCCAAGTCACTAATGCCAATTGGCACCCATAAATGACATGCTGGCCAAAATTAATTAGCTGGCAATGCCATATATTTCAGCAACACATACTTTCCATCATATCTCCACCAAGAACACACGCCATCACAAGCCCAAACTCCTTCTCTGATCTTCAGCGCTGCACAATCAATTCCATTCATATCCCCCAATTACACGACTTGACTGATTCAAACCACCATACCATAATTTCAAATCATCACACCTTTCAAAAAAGGCCTGATTCAAAATCATACACTAAACAATTTGGCTATATCACTTTGCCAATGATTTTTATGTTGTCACCATGGAAAACCTGGTAAGTATCGATTCAATTATAGTGTATTTTGGGTTTCGATTTATTAATTTGATATTACAATTAATTCTTTCCGATTCAGCTATAAAATATTCTTCTTTGATTATGTTTAGTTTATCTGTTTTTTAGCAACCTTAGAAAAAATTAGGGGAAATCACATTGATGAATTATTTTATTTATTTATTTATTTTAATTTGCCTGTTATGTGTATTCAATTTATATATAATCAAAGTAATTTGCTTGGATTTAATTTATAAATATTTGATAATTTTTTTTCTCATAACAATCAAGGGAAATGGAATTTATATGTTATGTGGATGTGTATTTACGTTTGTGATTTGTTCTTTTAAAAGTATTTCTCATAACAATCGAGGGAAATGGAATTTATGTATTCATCTATGTTACGTTGATGCGGGCGTAAGGTAGTGCAATTTGGTTTTACGTGATTGTTTTAGTTGAACTACAAAACCGAAAGACTTAGTCACAACTGCCATCAATTTAGTTACAAACTGCTGTGAGTTTTAGTTACGTACAACTAAGGGTGGTGTTGTTTATTATGTACAAAAGTCTACAAAGCTGGTGCATTCATTTTTTAATGCAGGTTGCTGACTATAATGTAGATGTTGCGCAGCAGGGTATCGTTTATATAGATGAAGTTCACAAGATTACAAAGAATATAGATGAATTTCACAAGTTTACTGATCAAGCATGTGTGTAGTTTTTTGTAGTTTATGGATTGCGGTCGTTGGTCTGTCATGGAGCATTTTATAGAAGAATGCTGAATTTTCAAGTACATCAACAGTAAATAATTCCAAGTTTAATTTAGTTTACGGTTTTTAATCAATGGATCTGATTTATTTCAATACATAGGTGTTTACATGGATATCTTGATGTCAACTAGATGCAATGGAACTCTATTGATTTATTTCAGGTACTGATCAGGAACACTAATGGCATATGATACTTGGACAATGGCCCTCCTAGCTAGCCCACAAGCAACAATGCTCTTAGATACTTGATCGCAACAGGTATCTTATATGATCCAAAAAACTCAGTTGTTCAATCACAGATTTCGTAGTAGATATGTAATAGAACTTATTTGATTTAAAACCTATGTGAAAGTTGGCATTGTAGAGATTTAGGCATAAGAGAGCCCAAAAAATCAGTAAGTAGCATGGATATGAGGCCAACCAGGGGGACGTGTACGTAAGCTATGACACAAATTTCTTTTGAAAAATCTAGAACCAAGATCCAAACAACTACTCTTTATTAGCTTTTAGGCTTTTGTTGATTGTTTGAAATGAATAGCGGCTATTTTAACTGTTTTTTGGATGCGATTGAAATAGGGTCTGTTAGGTATGAACGTTTATGTTTGGGTTTAAGTTGTAAGTGGTTGTTAGTTTGTAAACGTGAATTCCTCATATATGCTGCCTTTGTAGTTGCTTATGCATTCTTTGCACTCCTTATTTGAAAATGAATCTATGTTGTCGCTTATAATGTTTTCATATTCGTAATTACCAAACTTAGTCTTCCATTTATCTTTAATAAATCGATTTTAATATCTGTTACTACCAAACACATGGCAGGTTGTAATGGGATCGTTTGATGGCAATGTTGCAACAAGGCCACATGTTGGTGACCTGTAGGATCAAGCAGTGGTGAAGGTTAAGGTAAATAAGATTTTCAACTTTTTTCTCAGAACCTGTAGTTACTGAAAAATGCTTATATTACATAAGATATATATAAGTAGCAAATAAACCCCGTGGATAAATCGGCCAAAAGGTCATAAACCATGGGGCCTGTTCGGGATTACCAATGAACCTGCTTATAGGACCTAACTTAGTATTCGCTTATAAGGTTAATTGCATGTACATGTTATTTTGGAATTGTTATGAAACCTCTTACATATGCAATATAGGGATTCCTTATTAAAAGTAACTACTTTTAAGGGTGTTAGCCTCGCTTTTTCTGAAGATAACGTCACTTACGTGAATTGGACTAGATGCGTAGTATACTTTGCCCTTAGGGACTAGTATCGTGTAAGTGGCAAAGATAGAGCCTATAAATACCCCTCATGACTCTCCATGAGGGGTGAGGTGAAGCATTTGGTTATTTGTAGTGTGTGTTTATTCAATAAAGTTATCCTTATCTTCTCCTCCCTCTCTCTAGTTTCTCTTTCTAGAAGGATGAAGATCTTCATCTTCTTCCACCAACCCCGACCTCCTGAACCACATAAATCATATGTTCATCGGTCCTGACAATTGGTATAATGAGCCAAGGTTATTGTTTGTTGATTTATTGTGGTTTTCTATAAGTTTTTGGCTGTTTTTTACTCATATTTTTTAGATCCGAAATTTTTTTTCCTATCTTTTTGGGTAAACAGTTTTATAAACTTTTGTGTATCCTGGTCAAAAAATGTCTATCTGTCCATTCATGTCAAGATATCTGTTTTGTGTCTCTTTGGGTCCAAACAGCTGTTAACACTTTTTTAGACAATTTTTTTATACCAAATAACGTGAAACTAAAGTGGTCAAACCTTCATCTTCATATGGTCAACATGGTCAAAAAGAAGCATTTTTATGCTTTTCTGGGTTTTTGCTTGAAGATGGATGGAAAAACATGGTCGGAATATCTCACCGGAAAAAGTCAAAGGGTCAAAACCCTTTTTCTACGCGTAAGGGGAATCTACAGAGGTGTTACGCGTAGCTGTGAAGTTACGCGTAAGGAATGGTTTACGCGTATGGTTTACGCATAACCTAGACCATGCTTACGCATAAGCAAGTTTTGTTACGCGTATGTTTTTACGCTTAAGAAAACATGTTACGCGTATGGTTAAATGTTGGCTTACGCATAAGTGAGAAAACAGGTTACGCGTAGTACTGAAAAAAAAGGGCTTATGCGTAGACTAAACCAACATATACCATGACCACAACGACCAGTAATAACGACACATACTGTTAGGAATTAGAAATTCCCGGTATTAAAGAGTCGGTCACCTCAAGTATATGTAATCGTTAGAAAGCTCGTAGTCGTAGTAATTCTTAAGTTAAGTAGTATTTAGTTAAGTATCACCGTGGAGGACGGACGGGTCTTTACCCACTGTATGCCTGATCCACAGCCCGATGTGTGGCGATTTATGTAAGACTATAAATACTCTCTACGTCCCAAGGTAGAGAGTTGGAGCTCATAATAATATCTTTCACTTTCTCTCACTAAGTTCCCTAAACCTCTAACTTTCTCTCTCTAGAATTCCATCTACATGCTACTTTGTGTTATGGTTTGATGTGTATGTGAAAAGTTATATCTTACAATTGGTATCAAGAGCCATGGTTAGATCATATCTTGCACATCTTTGGATTTATAGTGGTTTTTAGATGGTTTTTGAGTTTGAAAAAGTTTAGTGGTTTTTGCATCATTTGGGTGATTTCTTGTGTTAAAGTTTGAATTTTGTTGGTACTTTTATGTTTAGAATCATCACAAGTGTTTAGGTTTTCATTTGGTAAGCTTGAATCATCTTGGTTGGGTTGTTTTTGGATTGAAAAGTGATGTTTATATGGTTTTTCAAGCTATCGACTTAGCTCACGGAGTGTTTTCTTGGTAGCGACTTGCTTCACATTTTTGTAGCGACTTACAGAGTTAGATCTAGCGAGTTAAAGTACAAGTAGTGGACTCTCCACTACGAGTAGCGACTTGGTGGTAGCGACTTGGTCTGTAGCGAGTTGCTCTTTAGCGACTTGTATCTCTAGCGACTTGTGTAGCGAATTGCTGCCAAAATTTGGCTAGCGACTTGGTCTGTAGCGAGTTACTACTTAGCGACTTGCTTTCTATCTAGCGACTTGGGATTCTAGCGACTTGGCTGTCTAGCGAATTAATTGGTAGCGACTTAGAGCATTTGTTTCTAGCGACTTAGTGCATTTGTTTCTAGCGACTTAGAGCATTATCATCTAGCGACTTGAGTGATTGTTTACGGTTTTCTCTTGATTTAGTAAAATCCCGTGAAAGAATCTATTTCCCGGTTTAATCATAGAGTTATAAAATCCCGTATAATCTGTTAACATGTCTACCAACGTCCCTACTGTCATCTCCACTATTGCCGAGGATGTACAAGCAGCTGGCTCAGATACTCGTCCACCCATGCTTGACAGAACTGACTACGATTCTTGGGCTCAACGAATCAGATTGTATTGCCTTGGAAAGGAAAATGGTGTCAACATTCTCAAATCCATTGATGAAGGACCATATCGGGTTGAGACGACTAGAGACATACTTGATACTAATGAAGATGGTACTCCTGTTTACAGAATGGACAGACCTAAGATGTACGATGAGCTTGATGATAAGGAGAAAAAGAGATTCGATGTAGATATCAGGGCTTCAAACATTGTTCTTCAAGGTCTCCCTAAAGACATCTACAAGCTGATCAATCATAACACTGATGCAAAGGCAGTTTGGGATAATGTTAAGATGCTTCTCTCAGGTTCAGAATTAACTATGGAAGACAGAGAATCCCAACTCTATGACGAATTCGAGCACTTCAAAATGAAACCAGATGAGAGTGTCTATGAGTACTATGTGAGATTCCATAAGTTAGTGAATGACATGAGGAACATCAGAATGACTATGCCTAACATTCAGCTGAACTCAAAGTTTGTGAACAACATGAATCCCGAATGGCACAAGTTTGTCACAACTGTGAAGCTCACTAAAGGATTGAAGAATACAAACTATGAGCAACTCTATGCCTTCCTCCTTCAGAATGAGAGACATGCCATGTTTGAAAAATTGATTCTCAATCAGTTCAAAACCAACCAGGGAGAGACAAGCTCGTCTAATGACTCAACAGCCTTCTACTCAAACATCGGAATCACAACCAAAGCATCACAAGTCATACCCTTGGGGAATGGTAATCACAAACTCGTTCCTGATCCCATGTTCAAACAAGCTGATGCTGATGCACACGTGGGTAACATCATTAATCAACTAGCTCTTCTCATTAGTCAAAACATGAATTCTCTCCCACAAACCAACAACAACCTCAGAACTGCATCTAACCCACATAATCAAGCCATTGTTAAAGATGGAAGGATCGTGGTGCAACCAGTTCAGGAAAGACAGTATGATCAGGGAAGAGGTGGAGCTGGGAGAGGTTATGTTGGAAACCAGAATCGAGGAAGAAATGGTAACCAAGGTCAACCTAAGCCAATCAAATGCTATAACTGTGGTGGTGAAGGACACATTGCAAGGAACTGCACATCTCCAAAGCGTCCACAGAATGCTGATTACTTCAGAGATAAGATGTTGCTGGCACAAGCTCAGGACAATGGTGCTGCGTTGGATGAAGAGGAATTGCTGTTTCTTGCTGAGGGCAATGCCAAGACCTTTGATGCAGATGTGGATGAGCAGCCTATTCAGGAGATAGGTCACAATCATCAGAATGCCTTTCAAGTCGCTGACTGTGATGCATACGACTCTGATGTAGATGATGGACCTACTGCACACACAATCTTTATGGCTAGCATCTCTCCAATGGTTTCTCCCAAGATCTCTTCTTCACCACAAGCTGGCCCATCCAAGGACAAACTCATCTCAGAGGTATTAAAACTATACGATGAAGCTGATGTGCAACAGATGCATGACAAAGTACAATCAACTGAAACTATTGAATCAAATGTTGAAAATATGGGTAATAACAATATTGTCCCATACGATCAATATGTGAAACAAAGTGAAAGTGAAGTTGTACCAAGTGATGCATCTTCTGCAGTCAATAATGACTATGTCTTTGATGATTACACTGCATGTGCTCCTGATGATTCCATAATTTCTGAACTAAATGCCTATAAGGAACGTGTTGCTATTTATGAACAACGTGCAAAATTTGAGTTGACCACTCGTGAGCAGGAAATGGATGTCCAAGTGAGTACAGTAATTAGAAAAAGTAAGTTTAGAGAAGAAGTATTGAAACAAGAATTAAATTCCTTGCAAGAAAAACTTTCTAAAACAGCTAAACAAAAACAAGAACTTCAAGAAAATGTGAAAATGCTTAAGCAAGAATTTAATGCAAAGGAATCAAAACTCTTGAGAGATTTTTATAATCTGAAAACTTTGAAAAACAAACTTGAAAACAAGTTGTACATACAAGGAAACACCATTCAGACTGCTCACATGGTCACCAAACATCGTGTCTTAAGCGATAAGCATAGCATTCCCCTTGTAGAGGAACCAAATCCAGAGGTAATTAAAAAGGCTAGAAATGCTCATAAGGTGCTTTATGATGGTAATGAAGTCCTTAAGCCTAGGCAGAAACCTAGTTGCGTTGAGTGCACTGAGGAAGATAAGATATTAAATGAAATCACTAGGGAAAAGATGAATAAGAAACAAAATGATCCCAAATGCAAAGAGAAAAACATAATCATCTCTCCTCATGATTACAAGAAGGAAAACTGGATTTCCTTGAACAAGTTTAAGCCTCAGACTTTGTTGACTCCCGAACAAGTCTTCTGGAAAAAGGATTTAGATAAGCAGAAAGCGGAAAATATTATTGAAACAAACCCACCCCTTTGGAAAATGCCTAGAGCGACTGTGTATCCTCCTAATACACCAATGCATCTTGTTCCTAGAACAATTGCCACTAAAAGCAAGACATTAATTAGCCAATACGTTATATTTCAACTATTTGTTGATTTTGAGAAAACTTGCAAGAAAAGGATCACACCCACTGGTATAACTGAAGGAGAAAGAGGTTTTGAACAAATGAAAGAATGTTATTTAACTGAGGTCATGCCCTTCTTTAAACTTCTAAAAGATCACTTTGAGAGTCTTAAAAAGGGGGTAGAAACTGATATTAAGGGTATGGAAAAGGAATTTGATGCAATGGTTGTTGAAGTTAGTGACTATGAGCGTGCACTGAAATATAATGAGATTGAGAGAAAGAACCTGCATACATTAAATGAGAATCTTATTACTGAATGTGTTGCTCAAGATGTCTTTTTCACTGCTTCAAATTGCTCTATTAATGCTTCCAAATTTCATGAACTATCTGTGGCCCTGAAAGTCTCCCATGATCGTGTCATTGAGCTTGAAAAAACTAATTCTAAACTAAATGAGAAAATTGAACTGGATGATCATGACAATTTGGTTAAACATTTTTCTAAACTAGAAGTTGAGTATTTTAATCTACAACTAAAATATCAACATCTCAAAGAAAATGTCAAAACTTCAAATATCAAGACATCTTCAGATGCTCCAGAGTTTGATGCAGTTTTTCAAATTAACAAACGAGATGAACAGATTCAAGCTCAGTGTAACACGATCAGAAAGTTGAAAGCCCAAATCTCTCAATTAAAGGGTCAAACGAACAATATGACAGGCTCCCAAATGCCTCCTCCTTTAGATTCTCAGAATTCTCAAACGTTTCATCTTCAAAACCTAGTAAATGCTTTACAAAAGGAAAACGAAAGTTTTCTAGAAGAAAATAAAAAGGTTAAACGTCATTTCAATGAGTTATTTGAATCAATTAAAGTCACTCGTAACAAAAACAACGAACAAATAGCTTCATTGCAAAAGGAAATTGAGAATCTGAAGAGTCAGGTAAAAGGGAAAATGCCAATGACCAATGGGGAGAATGTTGTATCAAAGGTTCACTCTTGTAATAAATATGCTTTATCTGTGACATATGTCCCTCCTCATCTAAGGAACAACAAACTTGCCATTCAAACATACTTCTCATCCCTTAAGGATTGCCTAGAATGTCTGCGTGAGATTGTTGAAGAGGATAAGCTAGAGAAACCTCATGATAATGCACTTGGACATGCATGCTTATATGCCAAACGATCTCAAGAAATCTTAGAATGCTTGATCACAATATGCCCAAAGACATTAGGTGAGAGAGTTAACCCTTTGATTCCATGCTCGATGCCTAAGGCCAAATATGATATGCACTCGATTCCCAATGTTTTGAATGTGAACCGTAGTGTACCCTTGAGTAGCTCAGATTCTAGATCTGTCAATGCTAAGAGAGAGAACTCAAAGATGCCTTCTAGGAGTACTAATCTCAGTACCTCTAGTTTTAAGAAAGTGAACCTTAGTGCACCTGCATGTAGTTCAGATCCCAGCACATCTAAACAGGTGGTGCAAAGAGTAGTAAACCAAACTAATGTTCCCATTCCCTCTACAGGAGTAATCAGTGACATTAAAGGGAGCAGGTCAAAGTCTCAAGACAATACAAGGAATGATAGGACCTCGCAAGCTAAGAATGTCCACTGGAAAAGAGTAGAAGAACAATCTAGGAACTTTATGTTTGAATCGAATAAAACGAATCGTGTTGATTCTAGTATTAGCCATAGGCGTACTGTAATTAATTCGAATTCTGATACTATTTGCAAACCTTGTACTGATGTCTGCTTGAATTCTGTTTCTAATCATGAATGTGGTGTTAATGTTCTGCCCAATGATGTTAATTGTCCAGTTAATATTGTTAATGCTAAAGTTCATGCTAGGAAGGCTAAAAGGCAAAAACGTAAGAAAGTTAGAAAACAGTGGAAACCCACAGGAAGAACATTCAGTAAAATAGGCTTTTATTGGACACCTGTTGGTCTTAAGACTAATCAGATAATGCCCACTAGAAAATGGATGCCTACTGGTAGAACTATTCCTTTAAGAAGTGATCACACTGTGAACAGGGCTAATACTGACACTAGTACTGCATCTATTCACATCGATTCCATTGCCTCACTTTCTGATATGAATGCTTCTATTTCTGATGTGGGTGTTCCAAACATTGTTACTAACCAAATGGAACCCATTCTTGCATGGGGATCCCAATTATCCAGTTATCCATTCTTGTCTGTGTTCAACTGCAGATCGTTCAAATCGTTCTGTGGTACCTGGACTCAGGCTGTTCCAAGCATATGACTGGAGACCGGTCGCGGCTCATGAACTTCGTGAGCAAATTCATCGGGACTGTTAGATTTGGTAATGATCATTTCGGTGCTATTATGGGTTATGGAGATTATGTTGTTGGTGATAGTGTCATCTCTAGAGTGTATTATGTGGAAGGTTTAGGTCATAATCTGTTCTCTGTTGGTCAATTCTGTGATTCTGATCTAGAAGTAGCCTTCAGAAAACATACCTGCTTTGTTAGAGATCTTAATGGTAAGGAACTGTTGAAAGGAACTCGTGGCTCAAACCTTTACACCATCTCTATCGATGACATGATGAGGGCCTCTCCAATCTGCTTGTTATCTAAGGCTTCAAAAACAAAGTCATGGTTATGGCATCGTCGTCTCAATCACTTGAACTTCGGCACCATCAACGATCTTTCCAGAAAGGACTTAGTTGTAGGTTTACCTAGACTAAAGTATGAAAAGGATCATCTTTGTTCAGCATGTCAATTGGGAAAAAGCAAGAAGTATGCCCATAAACCCAAACCTACTAACTCCGTCACGGAAGTTCTTCATATGATTCATATGGATTTATGTGGACCAATGAGGGTGCAGAATATCTTTGGGAAGAAATATGTGTTAGTTGTGGTTGATGATTACTCTAGATTCACCTGGGTCAAGTTCTTAAGGACAAAGGATGAAACTGCTGATGTCATCATCAAACTCATCAAACAGCTGTAGGTTCGACTAAACAAAACTGTCAGAATTATCAGAACAGACAATGGAACTGAGTTTGTCAACAAACAACTTAGTGAATTCTATGAAAGCGTTGGAATCAGCCATCAAAGAAGTGTTCCACGAACCCCTCAACAGAACGGTGTAGTTGAAAGACGAAATCGTACTCTTGTTGAAGCTGCTAGAACAATGCTGATCTACTCAAAGGTTCCAATGTTTCTCTGGGCTGAAGCAATTGCCACTGCATGCTACACACAAAATCGTTCCCTGATTCACACTATTCATGGAAAAACTCCATATGAACTCGTCCACAACAGAAAACCTAATCTATCTTTCCTTCGTGTGTTTGGTGCATTGTGCTATCCAACTAATGAGGGTCAAGACTTAGGCAAACTTAGGGCCAAAGCTGACATTGGAGTATTTGTAGGATATGCATCAAACAAAAAGGGATACCGAATCTACAACAAAAGAACCCGAAATATCATGGAAACAATTCACGTTACGTTTGATGAGCTGACCGGTCAAATGGCTCCTGGACACTCCAGCTCAGGACCCGCACTTCAAAACAGTCCCATTGGTTCATCCCTTGTTCCAAACTCCTCTCAAGAAACTCCATATGTACCTCCATCTGAAGATGATGTAAAGAAATTGTTTGATCCTATGTTTGATGAACTGTATGATTCAATTACTAATGAGGTGCTGATCCCTACAACAGAGGTTGCTCATATTCCAGTGAATGAAGTCAATCCTTCAGTCTCAATATCTTTAAGCCAAGAAGCACCTGCTGCTGATCCTTCAGTCTCATCAACAAATCATCATTCTTCAAATGTACATCATGGAAATGTTTCTGGCATCAATGATGAATTTAATCCCTTTGCTACTCCTGAAGATGCTCCATTTGAAAACATATTTGCTACTCCTGAATCATCATCAGAACCATCTTCTTCAGGAGACATCGACTCAGCTACCTCAGTTCCTCAACAAATGCCACATGAACACCTCAGAAAATGGACTCACGATCATCCATTAGACAACATCATTGGTAATCCCTCTCGTCCCGTATCAACCCGGAAACAACTTGCAACCGATGCCTTATGGTGTTTCTTCAACTCCGTACTATCTAAGATCGAACCAAAAGATGTTAAAACCGCCATGAATGAAGACAGCTGGTTCAATGCCATGCAAGATGAAATTCATGAGTTTGATCGTCTTGATGTATGGGAGTTAGTACCTGCTCCAGACTGTGCTATGATTATAGCTCTAAAATGGATCTTCAAAGTAAAACTTGATGAGCATGGTGATGTGTTGAAGAACAAGGCTCGATTAGTTGCTAAAGAATATCGTCAAGAGGAGGGTATAGACTTTGAAGAATCTTTTGCTCCAGTTGCTCGAATCGAGGCAATCAGAATCTTTCTGGCTAATGCTGCTAGTAAGAACATGGTAGTTTATCAGATGGATGTAAAGACGGCATTTCTAAACGGAGATCTTAAAGAAGTCGTCTACGTCAGCCAACCTGAAGGATTTGTGAATCAAGAGCATCCTACTCACGTTTATCGTTTGAAGAAGGCTCTTTACGGTTTAAAGCAAGCTCCAAGGGCATGGTATGATACACTGTCAAAGTTTCTTCTATCAACCGGATTCATCAAAGGAGCAGTTGATCCTACATTGTTCACCAGGAAGTCAGGCAAACATTTGATTCATGTTCAAATTTATGTTGATGATATTATTTTTGCCTCGACTGACCCAATGGAATGTGATCGTTTTTCAAATGAAATGAGTTCAAAGTTTCAAATGTCAATGATGGGACAAATGTCATTTTTCTTGGGATTACAAATTTCACAAAGTCCCGGAGGCATTTTCATAAATCAATCTAAATATGCAACAGAGATTTTAAAGAAATTTGGATTTGATTCAAGTGACCCTGTTGACACCCCCATGATTGACCGAACCAAACTAGATGAGGACCTCTCAGGGATCATGATTGACCAAACGAAATATCAGAGTATGATTGGATCCCTGATGTATCTCACTGCTAGTAGACCAGACATCTTGTTCGCTGTTTGCATGTGTGCTAGATACCAGGCTAAGCCTACTAAAAAGCACCTTGAAGCAGTTAAACGGGTCTTTCGGTATCTCCAAGGAACCATCAATATGGGACTATGGTACCCGAAGGACACCGGTATGTCACTAACGGCCTATGCAGATGCTGATCATGCAGGTTGTCAAGATACTCGTCGAAGTACGTCAGGAGGTGCTCAGTTTTTGGGTGATAAGCTTGTGAGCTGGTCTTCAAAGAAGCAAATGAGTACCTCTATTTCCTCTACAGAGGCTGAATACATAGCCATGTCATCTTGTTGTGCTCAAATCTTATGGATGAGATCTCAATTATCTGACTATGGCTATGAATTCAACAAAATCCCTCTGTACTGTGATAATAAAAGTGCTATTGCTCTCTCATGCAACAACGTTCAACACTCAAGAGCAAAGCATATCGACATTCGACATCATTTCATCAGGGAACAAGTTGAAAAAGGTGTGGTGGAACTATATTTTGTGAGGTCTGAATATCAATTAGCTGACATCTTCACCAAAGCTCTTCCAAGAGAACGTTTTGAGTTTATTCTTCCACGTCTTGGCTTGAAAAGCCTTCAACCAGAAACACTCAAACGTCTTCAGGAGGAAGACGAGGAGTAAAGGTCTATCTTCGTCTATCTCTTGTATATATATCTATTGGAAAAACAAAATACAAAATTATAAAACCTTCAAAAATCAAATAGAAAAATATAAAACTTTCAAAATCCATAAAAATCTGAAAAATTCGAAAAATCTTCAAAAAATATTGTCATTTTGTCATGTTTTTCTCGGTTCGATAATATCTACGGTCTTTGTGCTGTCATTCAAAGAATGACACGGGACTTTAGATGTTTGTTCGAATGTTATTAAAAAAAAAAAAAAAAAAAAAAAAAATCAAAAATTCAAAAAAATATTTTTTTGGAAGAAAGAGAAATGGTTTATTGTCATTTTCAGGCAATAACCCGGTTTTAAAAGAAAGAACAGAGCCATGTTTTATCATGTTTTCAAAATTCCATGCTCTGATTCTATAAACATTTATCTGCTGAAAACCAAATGCTTTGAAAAATAACTCGGTCTCTATTTTTGATAATCATCTGGACTTATTTGTCAAAATCTCTATCTCTCAATCTACAACCTATGTCATTGATTGAGGGGGAGAATGATTTCAATTAAATTAAAAAGTTATTTGGCATAAAATTGTTTTCAAAAGATATACATGCATGTTTTATCAATGGAGTGTAAAGTCTTAAAATCCGATCCTTATCAGTTCAAACGCTTTCACAATCAAGTCACAATTCTCCTTAAAAGCTTTCAAAATCAATTTAAATCTATACGAGATCACAAATCTCAAAGGTTTTTGATAATTGTGATCGGGGGAGAATGTGTGATTTAAATTGAATTTAAACTGATAATTCGGTAAATGGTTTCATAAGAGTGTACATGTTGTCCTTCCCACATGTGACAAATGATTTCAAATTTTACATGCACATGTTGAGGGGGAGCATCTATATTAAACCTTTGATTTGAAACGTGATCATTCATCCCAATGTGCAGGTTCCCTCTAGTATGTGCAAAACTCTTTTCAAACCTCGAGGCACATATTGAGGGGGAGCAAATTTATGGAAACCTCATCCTTCCCGGAAATGCTATTTCTACTTGATCTGATGTGGGAAGTGATGTTGATATCTTTTAGAAAATGGTAATCAAAGAAGTTAATTCTTTCTCTTGCCTCCGTGTGCCAAACATTTTCAAATACTTGATGCACATGTTGAGGGGGAGTTCTCGTTCTAAAAATATCAAGAACAATTCAGGTACAAAATGCTTTGATAATATATCACAAGTATCTGAATTGATTTTCAAATGGTTTTCAATTGAATCCAATGGCAGGCGAACAATTCCAAATTGACCGACCAACCTTACTTCATGTACGGTGATATAAGGATGATAAGGTTAGGTATGTGTTCCCATGATCCGCCAGAACCGGAGGGATCTACCCAGGGACAATCCACTAGTTAGTGTAGAAGTCCTTAGGTATGATGATAAAAGGAGGAAAATGAGAAATGGGAAGAGTGCAGACTAAGACTGAGCTAGTACTGGAATGAACCCAACAAGGTTCTAGCTATGAAGTCTCGGTAAGCACTGAAGGGGTTGAAGAATTAAAAAGAATTGAATGAGAAAAGGGTGAAAACAAATAGCCCTCCATTTATTCAACCTTAGGGCAGAAACCGGGTTCAATTCATATGCTACTGGTGGTTACTAAGGTAATACTGGTATTGAAGACAAGACATCATGGACCCAGTGATGCACTGCACTAAACTTTCCAAACCACTCAAGTTCCTCTTAAAAGGACTTGTTTCATTCTCACGGGGAACCGACATTATCTATCGACTTTCTCTTAGAGATGGTTGATATTGAAGAAGGAGACCCTCTCCCTAGTCTCCGACACAGGATCCAAATATGCACAAATTGAGTCTAGAGCCACGAGATCATCAATAAATCTCATTAGGACACTTTCAATGAAGACTCTCTGTTTCACACAATGTGGAAAGAGAGATTATATCTTGAGTCCTACGCATTATCCTTGTGGTATTGCCAGAACATCTGAGTGATGTGTTTACATATTCACAATGAAGATGGAAAGCCTTCTGGAGCCAACATCAAACAAGCTCCTGGTAGGTGGCATGTGAGATCTATTATATAGATCAACCATGTGACAACTGAACAGAAACAATGGGGCGATTCAATCTCTTGAATCAATCCTGGTTCAGGTTATGGATTGACGGATGCCTTTGAAAAACCGGTCTTTGTGCTTAAAAACTCTTTTCTTTAGCACATCGACCATGTACCCATTTTTCAAACCAAAAGGTATTTTTATGATTGATAATTGATTTTCAATAAAACCTTCGTTGTATTGCAAAAACAATTTCTATTGAGCAATACACGATTGTTTTTCAAATCTCTTTTCATCAACCAGTGGACTTAAAATTCGCTGGTTCACTCACTCCGTGTTGTCTTCTTTGAGACGCTCCGGTTTGAGAACAGCTAGATCAGCTGCGAAACCCTGTCAAGGAAATTCTTCGGAATTATACCTGATCACAGGCAGTACTTGTACTGATCAACGGGGAACCGTGGGCCGTGTACCTCAATTCAACGAAAGTGGTCAAAGACACTTTCGTGCGATTTATTGCTAACTGTTGTATGCAGGTACGCCCGACGTTTGCAGCTGATCAGAATGAAGCGGTCAATCCATAGCCGCATGCTCACTTAATACATTCATCTCAAAAGAAATCATGATTAGTGCATCAATGACTCTGATATTTTCACTCCATGCTTCTGCTACGCTGCTGCCAATATCATGATTCAACTAATGCTTCCGCTACTCTGATGAGAAGATATCATGATCCAGAATGTGAGCATGTCGGTCATAAAGTCACAACATCACATAATACCAACACCACAAAGGATGTGTCAGAGATTGTTGATAGCTGATGATCTCAAAAGATGGCTCAAAATGACTATCACGTGGATCAGTAAAAGACCTCCACTTGAAGTAACCAAACATGCAATGTGAAGAATCAATGACTACGAGCTTAGGAGCTAAGGACTACATCAAGAATGCAAGATCAATTATTAATGTATTATCTGATTGTATTCAATGTGTGTTTGGTACATGATTGAGGTGACCTCCCTTAGGGGGAGATTGTTAGGAATTAGAAATTCCCGGTATTAAAGAGTCGGTCACCTCAAGTATATGTAATCGTTAGAAAGCTCGTAGTCGTAGTAATTCTTAAGTTAAGTAGTATTTAGTTAAGTATCACCGTGGAGGACGGACGGGTCTTTACCCACTGTATGCCTGATCCACAGCCCGATGTGTGGCGATTTATGTAAGACTATAAATACTCTCTACCTCCCAAGGTAGAGAGTTGGAGCTCATAATAATATCTTTCACTTTCTCTCACTAAGTTCCCTAAACCTCTAACTTTCTCTCTCTAGAATTCCATCTACATGCTACTTTGTGTTATGGTTTGATGTGTATGTGAAAAGTTATATCTTACACATACTACCATTTACAACATCAAGACCTCAGCCATAACATCATCAGTCCGTGTGTTCCAAAACATATCCCAACACATATCCAATACCTAGACTCACCAATTAACCCTCACATATCACTCCCCAACTCTCAAACTTCAAAGAAAAATATTAAAAACTATCTCAGATTTGATTCATTTTATGTAATCTTTTTAGGATTATTTCAATTGAATCAACTTCTTCATCGATCTTACTTCGATAATATTCGAATAAAAGGATAAGAGATAATAACAAGTGTGTTATTCCTGTCACCTTTGTCTCGTTCATGACCAAGTGCAAAACGTAAAAATCATAGGATACCTACCCGAGACCATATACTGATCTTGAAGCCTACCATCTGCTATCTTGATTCGTATAGCGCCGAAAATGATGTTATAGGAATGGGTAAGCGTCCGCTAGGTCTAATGATATATCGAAGAAGACGAGCTGAGGAGTTAGATGAGAAGGGTGATGTGTTTCGTTTTTTTTCTCATATCTTGAGAGAGAAAATATGTTGGTAGGCGTGTTATCACAAGTGTGTTTGTTAGGTTTAGGGTAAAGTTACTTATCACTTTGTTTTATAACCGGATATAAAATGTGAGTTGGATCGGATTTTTTGAACAATGGACTGAGTATATTTGGTTAATATTGGGCTGATATGTGAATTGCATTAGGCTTTAATCGCTGCTGGATCAAATGAAGTTTGGACTGCAATGATATGCATCCTATTGGACGAGGGTCACGTTAAACTTGAATGACATGATAACAAAAATTTGTTATCGACATTTTTTTGTGATACAAATTTTTTGGATACAAATTTTTGTTATTCATTATAGAATGGTATTTTTGGTATGGTATATTTTCACGGAGGGATACAATATTCACGGCTTGAACGATAATTGAAAAAATGGCTACGGAGTTTTTGTACGGTATTATTGACGAGGAATTGAAATGATATTTCACGGGTGGACTTCTTTATCTTTGAGACGATGGTTGGTTGGATGCATGTCTCAAGATAACTTGTTGGAGCACATTATGAAATTTGAAAATCTGGTTATAACTAGTAAGGAGTTACGTTGTAGTGCTCACAGTGTGTAACCATCACTTTAAGGAGTTACGTTGTTGTGCTCAGTGTCACACGGCGTTGTGGATTGTTCAAAAATTTAGAACAAGCAGTAAGTCACAAAGTTGGGATGTTTACTTCCTTTTCAAGTCAGTCGTATCGGGCTATCTCCATATGTGGTCATTACTATTAGCTGGTGAATTCAAAGGAGGTTCGATTTTAAGGTTGGTTTGAGAGAAGTATATTGAGAGTATTTTTACGACATATTCTCACAGAATTTTGATCAAGCTATGATGTTAATATTGCATCAAAGAAGGTAATACGGCATGTACGCAACATTATGATGATTCCGATAGCTCGCAACCATCAGGAGGGAGAAGTTGGTATTTCATCTTCCGTGATTGGATTACGAAGGGATTTTTGCTTAAGACTGAAGAAGGAGAAGTAGTGTGGTGTACATCGGGTTTTTACCAACTTTGATGCAATACAAAGTGAGTTATGTTGATGTTCCCAGAACGACAACCACTGTGCTTCAAGAGTTTACTTTCTCCGCTGCGTATCTGAAGATTAAAGACGTGTTGGAAGAGTGTTGTCGGTTCAGGAGGGAGCAGAAAAAGAAAAAAAAAGGCTCACTAGTTAGGAGGGAGTAATAACCTAACTAGACCGTTACAGTTGAAGTTCAGAGCTACAAGAAGATCATTTGCAGAGGTCATCGGAAGGGAGAACTTCAAGTTTGCCTCAGTATCTAGACTATAGAGACTCTGCACTTCAAGAAAGTCAACATTGTTCTTTACTATTGTAATTTACTTTGTTTTGTATTTATAGGTCTCATTGTAACCATTCACGTGTGACGCTATCTTGGAGGGAGATTGTTAGCCTCGCTTTTTCTAAAGATAACGTCACTTACGTGAATTGGACTAGATGCGTAGTATACTTTGCCCTTAGGGACTAGTATCGTGTAAGTGGCAAAGATAGAGCCTATAAATACCCCTCATGACTCTCCATGAGGGGTGAGGTGAAGCATTTGGTTATTTGTAGTGTGTGTTTATTCAATAAAGTTATCCTTATCTTCTCCTCCCTCTCTCTAGTTTCTCTCTCTAGAAGGATGAAGATCTTCATCTTCTTCCACCAACCCCGACCTCCCGAACCACATAAATCATATGTTCATCGGTCCTGACAAAGGGCTTTCTCATTTAAATTACTCAAATTTTGTATTTTTATTTTAGGTTCTTTGGGTCAAAACAATGAATCTGGGTAGGGTACGGAAAGAACAGAAACTGAGGTTACGGGGTTCAAAGAAACCAGAAAAAGAAACTGAAAAGGGTTTGAGTTCCGGTTCTTGGGGTGAAGCAATTGAATGATTAATCAAATTAACCTTAATGTCATCTGCTCTTTCTTCAAACCTGTTAGCTGCCACAATTAGGTATGTTAACATTACTTTCCAAATTGTTAATTGTTTGTACATGATGCCATATTATGTAATACAAATCATTTTATATGATTAATTATTTAACTCTATAAGATTAATATTATCTTTTGATTTTAGGGGAAAAAATTGATTTTCATTATAACTTATTCAAACTGTGAAGAATTATCAATAACAAGAAGGTTATAAAGTAGATGATGATGTTAGTTTGTGTAGGTTTGATGCAAGAAGGCTATAAAGAACATGACATAGTAATTGAAATAATATTATTAACATGAATATTGCAAAAAGAACATCACAGATTGCAGGTTTGATGTTAATTGAAATTACTAAAAAAGAATATTGCAATTGAAATAATATTGCCAAGAAATTATTGAAATTGATCCATATGCAATTTGAGTAGTTGCAATAAGTCCAAATAATAGGTAGTCGGTACAGAAATTAACATCACAGATCGCAGGTTTGATGTTAATTTCTTGGCAATATTATTTCAATTGCAATATTCAATTGCATATGGATAAGTTTCAGTAATTTCTTGGCTTAAAGCTTTTGTATACAACATATGGCATAAACATATTTTTGTGTCTTAGTAGCAGTGGGCACTCAAATTGTATTGTAACCTATTTTGATCCCATTACACTTTGAATGCAGTTATATGTTTGGTGTTGGCATCACATAATGGACATGGCAGAAAATGAGGCAACAGAAGGTCGCTATCCTGCATTTCCCTGCTGCAAAGCCTGCAAGGTATCAACTACTTGTCCCCTTACATCCTATCCGCTATCCTGCATTTGCCTGCTGCAAATCCTGCAAGGTATCAACTACTTATACCCTTAGATCCTATCTGTATTCATATAGTTGATCATGCTAAGGTTGTCTTTTTACTCCTCGATCATACAAATTACCTTGGTTAAACATGGTTAATTTATTTGCTTGGCCTGTTTTAGTTGTAACATTGTTTTTCTTTATAAAGTTTCTATTCAAATTAGAGTTGGTACCAAGTTTAGAAATTGCTTAAATTGTCAAATGGATTTAAAGAATTCTTACAATCAGGTGAATGGGTTGAATTTGTATAAGTGGTTCACTTACGCAATGCAGCATTGTCCAGAGGCAATGCACCTTTATTATGACTTCAATCATTTAAATTAGAATTGGTAAAACTAAAATTTGGTTCACTTGGTGTTACACTTGAACAATTTATATGATGCATTTTTCGTCACAGTTTCTTAACTCTCCTTCTAAGATGATAGCAGCAAGCGTTCCATTATGGACCAATGTTATATTTGCTATTTATTTAAGCTTTATTCATATTACATGAACACGTTGTGGTATGTTAATTTTCTTTATATGAACAGTGAAGTTGGGTGCTATATATTGGTTGAAGATCAGCAACATTTTGCTCCATATGTTGCTTCTGAACTAAAAGGTGCGTGTTAATTTTAATATATACTTTAATGTTGATGAACAATGGTTGTGTGTTAATGTTGATATGCAATATTTCTTGGATAGTTTTCACTAAATGTTATTTTGTCTCAGATATCAATAGAGAGAAACAACTCACTAACCTTCACAGTATTCATCCCATCATTCATAATAATTAAATTTCAGTCAATCTATAGCTAGAAATAAACCTTTTTTACTGTAAAAAGATTAATGTGACCAGTTTTAGATACTAGGATTATTCTCAACTAACTTAAATAACAACCTGTTTAAGAAGTACGTTAAATTATATCGCTGGACTGACCTAAGGGGTTGTTTTCGACTTTATTACTCTTATCTGACTAAGTAATCCTCTGTATAAAAGCTAATTTTACGTATTTTGTATCATCTAGGCAATTTAATTAAGGTGAGTTTTCACTTATTTTCATTCATTCTAATTAGCAGTAAGCAACAATAACTGAAATCAACGCAACAAAGCCATTTTACTACATGACATGTGCAAGCTGCACGAAAAAGGTTACCAACGACGTTCCCATGCCTTTATGCTGAGATCATGACCCACAACCAACTCCTACGTACAGGTAATTACCGTTTGGACATTTGGACATACAAACATTCCATTAATACATTTAAAGTTCTTATATCTTATTCATACTTTATACCTTAAAAGTGGTTTAAAGTTATCCCAATCATCAATCTTTGTATGTTTTGTGTCTTACTCAATAAATTAAGGTTTATGTTAATTCAGACTAACTGATACATGCAAACATTGAAAAGCCACTAACGAAAATTATGACCAATCGTGATGGATTTTATATATGGTATATCGTGTATTTAATTTATTGCCAGTTAAGATTTTTGTTAGGTGATGTTCCCAAGCCTGTCATCAACAACTTCATTGCATTTTTTGAGTTCTCTTATATAGGCATAAGTTAAATTTACATAAATTTGGTTGCTTTGTATTATGCATATGTGATCTCGGTATACCCGAGACACACACAATAAAACAAACTTTACATGTTTTGACTAAAGCCTTTTTTATTTGCCACCTTTAAAAATTATGGTTTACGGTTGAGCAATTTAACTTAGTTCAGGTTGAGTTGTCAAGTCTTCTTGATGTTGTACGTGAAACCACTGGAACTAAGATGGTAGCAAATAATCAAATTTGAAACATCTCACATTTTAATGATGACCGCCACAAATGTTTTAGCACAATTCACCCATAAGCAGTTAAATAGTTACTATGATCATGTTTAAATTACTTTTTTAATGTCCAATCTTGATGGTCACTATGCTGCTAATTCACTTGCAGATGCAATTGCGCATGATGCAGAAATATTGATCTCCATTTAGATTCACTTATTTATCATATTAAGACCCACATTGAGTTCAATCTTTGTCGCATTTTGTCTTATATTAATAGTGGCCTCTGTAATTCGATATGTAATAAACTGATGATGTTCATTTTTCGGACTGAGTATTGGTTTGACTGATGCCAGAGACTTATTTTTTTTTCCTAATAAAGAGACAATCAGTCAAACTTATCTTAAAATGAATTAGTCCAAGTAGTAGAGACTTTATTTCATTGATTGTTGGTCATAAAAAGCATACCTCCACCATGTTTTCAAATGTGCATCTTACCATTTTCTGTTGATGATCAGATATATGACCTATATATGACATGAAAATTAAAAGAAATTGGAATACTTATGTGATGACTGTTGTTTGTTTTAATATTTCTTCCAACAAATTAGTAATCAGTTCACCTGCACACTCCCGACAAGATCAGTTCACCTTAACCAAAAAGTCAGACCCGTGTCATCAATTTGACGTAGGTCGGCTCTACTAGCGATTAATGAACACGGAAATCTATATTTTAATTATCACTCACAATATTGACTGTTCCATCTTTTGGTAAGAGCTTATTATTTTAACCTTTGCTATTTTATATACTTGACCAGCATTTGGTGATCCTCTTGGAGGCTGATGCGTTACACCTCATGGTTATTCTATATTGTAAAAAAGGTTAGCATTCAATAATAGTGTGACAATTCGTATTTTCAGGTCATTCTCAAAACATTACTCATGCTTCATTATTTATCATTTATCGTGAACTAGGTTTACGAGCATCAAATTCACGTAACCGTAATGGTTTAGCTGTGAATTCATGATCATATCATCAAGGACATTTCATATAGACTAAGTTTAGTCTACATTTCATTAACATCATTATCATCATATTAGTTCATGCATGGTTTTGCATTTTACATTAAACGTATAACTTTTATTAAATAAACGTTATCGCGTAATTAATTATTTTGAACAATTGATCCGTTACTTCCAAAAATTATTCCGATATATTTTTTTATACTCATATTAAGTTTATAAAATAATATTATGAGTTTACCCAGTGTTTTAAATTTATTTTGTATATAAATTGTTATATTTATATAATTACGACGGTTTTCTGAAATACTACACGATTATTATTATTTCACTCAAATTTTGCAAGAAATGTATTTTTATAATTTTTATGACCTAAATATATTTTATCTTGACCCGTGAAAATTTATTTTTATCTAACGCTACCCTAAATATTCAAATGTGACTACAACTTATCATTTATCTTCATTAACTTACAAGTAATTATACATAATACATTTAAAAAATATATATATATATATATATAAAAATGAATGACTAACCTCCCTTGTCGACAAGGGAGGGTGAGTCATTGAGGATTTTACAAAATATCTCAAGTGTATGTGTATTATACTAATAAACATAATTCATTTACTTCATTTGCAATACAAGATCAAATTTTCTTGCTCTCTCCTCTCCAAAACCGGCAGCCACAAGGATCATAGGAGGAATCATCATAAAATTTTCTAGACAAGATTATTACACACTAGTATCATTCTTTGTATAGGTTTTGCAATAAAAACCTAGGGTGATTAGGAAAAATCCATTGTTCTTATAAACCTCATCAATCACTAGTAAGTATTTCATACATATCATTATTTTCCATATTCATTTCTATGTTCATTTTTATTATGCACAAGTAAAACATGCAAGTTATGTGATGTTTATACCACTTTTTAAGGTTTTTAAGTGTTATATATATATATAATCCATCCTATAAATTACTCCTTGTTATATATTAGTTTTGGTGATGTCTAGGAAACCATGACACCCTAAGAAGGTGTATGGTAGGATTAGAATAGCTTCGGAGTTGTTTTGAATGGGTTAGAATAGGTTTGGCGCGAGAAAAACTCATTTCGACAAGTTTGCAAAAGGGTCTGTCCTTATTTTCAAAATCTGGAAAATCCGACAGTAGATAAAATTTTTGGCCTAGATATTTAGAAAATATACTTTAAAACGAAACCGTGGCCGCTTGAACGGATTAAAACGGAGCTATAACGAAGAAGTTATGAATTTTTCAAGTTGGCGACGAAAACTATAAATTTCTGGAAATTTCAGCAAGCAATGTTTATTTTGTACGAGTCAAAAATGAAGCTTGGGCGTTGTAAATTATGTCGACTTGTCAAAAATATGTTAATATACTTTGATACAAAACTAAGGACCTTTAAAACGTAGAAAACGGATTTGTAACGATTAAATTATACACGTTTACAAAAATTGTCGTAACTTTTATCATATAAGAAAAACTAAATATTATTTCTAATAGGCAAGTTTTACGGCAAAACTAGAGACCAAGTTGAAGGTTGTTTTTAACATTGATTTAGAACTTTTTATAAAGTGATGTCTTCTAGTAAAAGTGAGATCGCCAAGTATATTTTCCAAAATGTCCGACTGTTTGTTTAGCGGAGTTGTAATGAATTAATTATGGTCGCTTAAACTTTGCCGGAAAAACATCCTTAAACTATATTTTGGGACATAAGTACTATACTTAACCTCTATTTTTCTTTATGTTCGAGACCTCTAGGATGGAAACTCATGTACTAAAACTTTGAGATAATCATACGAGCTTCCCAAAACCGTTGAGTTTGTTTCCTAACGCTCGACGTGCACCATTTTACGACTAGACTTTTAGAGGCCGTTTTTGTCACTTTCATGGAAATTTCAATAACATTATTTTACGACGAAAGGTTATAATCTCTTAATAAATCACTAAATGATTATCGTCGGATATCATTTCAACGTAAATACATGTGAAGTAATTTAAAAATGGTCAAGACATTAAAAGATTATATTTTCGACGAAAAGTATTGTTTTCAAAAATTCATTAGTGGTATAAATATCATCCGAATTGCATGCATAACATTACATCATGACTTATTACATATCATATCATTCATAATAGGTCAGTTTCGAGATTCGCTACATTTCGGTGTAACCACTTTTGTCATCGCATCAATTCATCAAGTGAGTTTTCATAGCCCCGTTGTACATGTTTATACTTATTTTCAAACTTGCGGGGGAGAATACATTGCACATCATTTTTATTACGATGCCAAGTATATCAAATTCATTTACATTGCTTAAGTTACCTCATGCCAATTGAATGTCCCCATTATATAAAATGAGCCGTTAATTTCATGGAAGCGAGGGTGAGTGGATAGATCTATCGAGGGTGACTCCTCCATCCGGGTTGGTGGATTCCAACTGGTTAAACGGATGCATTTCATTTAATATCATTATTTGAGTTGTTTGGCAAACACTCTGTTGGGGCGAACATCATGATCAGTCTAGTTTCGGTGTCATGGACTTATAGCAATTGTAACATTTTTTGTGTGGCGACATTGTCATACTTAATCTATACTTGTGTAGTCGTATAAATCATTTTCATAAACCTATGATTTCTCACCAACATTATTGTTGACCGTTTTAGCGATGTATTTTCAGGTAACTAAGACATTCGCATCATGGCACAATTAAGGAACCTCATAGAGTCGCGGCGTCGACTTGTCTCATTGTATATTATGGTTTTCTTTTCAAAACATCGTTTGGACTTGTAATAAACTTATATTTTCCGCAAACTTTATCAACTTTTGGGACCTATCTTGTAACTCTGAATGTTTTATATAAATATCAAACGATGTGTTTTTAAACGACACTTTAGGTCGTTCAATATAACTGTGATTGTGATGCTATGACAGTCAATCCCCAGGAATTCTGTTCCGCTGCAAAACAGGTAATTTGGGGGTGTGACAGATTGGCATCAGAGCTTCAGTTATAGAGAACTAGGTTGCATCATTGACCCTAGACTATAACTACATCATCATAGCATCTCATCATTTCATCATGAGTGCATATTCACTTTATATGCGGATTCATATACATTTTATTCGAGTTATTTACTTTTATTTTACATCGATTGTCACAGAGATGTCTTCAGATTCCGACCCTATCCCTATATCATCTGACACGAACATGGAGGATGTCTCATCCGACACCAACATGAACGATGCCTTATCACACACTGTAGTTGTATCTTCTATTGGCTCTACTTCAGACTTTCCACTTATTGTGACTGACACTGAGACCGAACCCTTTGAGGAGGGCGAAGTCGCACCTACACCACCTGTTAGCCCTACACATGGCCCAATTCATCCACCATCACCACTATTATCATCATCATCTTCATCATACTATCTTAGGGAGCCTATACCTACACTAGACTTGCCGCTCAAAAAGCGTGCACGTTTTGACATCCCTGCATCATCTTCTACAGAACCCGAACCACTAGCTAGGTTCGAGATAGGTGAGAGCTCAAAGGCTGCTGCTGCTAGACAGCCTTCCACTGAGACATTAGGGGCACGTATAGATAGCCAACAGGTTCAGATTGATAGGATGTTAGGACAGTTGGAGGAACTGTCATTAGATCGAGTGGAGAACATTGAGGAGGAGGTTGAAGGCCTCGTGATAGGTAGAGTTTCGATTGATTTGGCAGACCAGGGTTTAGAATCTAGACAATTAGAGAACAGGGGGCATATTGTTGAGTTGAGGCAGGAGATGCCTGAGTTATATGATAGAGCCGAGATGGCCCAGGACGAGCTTCAGCGTCATGCACAGGAGTTGGCACTAGCTCGTGAGAGCATGGTTACCGCACAGGGTCAGATTAGCGAGTTGAGGGGTTTGGTTGCGAGCTTGACTACACAGGTCCGAGATCTTCAGGATCGAGCTGGCGGAGCACCAGGAGGTGCCTAGTGTAGACTTTTATCATGTATAGTTTTTATTTACTGTTATCCTAGTCATAAGGTGTGTGACATAGTTTAAAGAACTTGTTGTCTTTTGGTTGTTGTACAAACAAAATATCAGGTATTGACTCTACTATGTAGGAATGGTTTTACTATCTATGATATCGGTCCACGAAGGCCGAAATTTTCATGTATATTATCCACGTGTGTTGTGATTTTATTTGTGATATTTCGTGGTTGTTCCGTTGTGATTTCATTTATATTATACATGTTGTGGTTGTGGATATATATGTATAATGTTTGTTTCTACTTACGAGTTCTCATAATTGTTTCATCTTATGGTTTTGAAGAGTAATGGCGCCAAAGAAAAACACACCTGAGTTGACTCAAGCTGCTATGCAGAAGTATGTGAATGATAGCATAGCCGATGCATTAAGGACCGAGAGAGCATCGGTGGCGGCTGCTGCTGAGGCTGCGGCAACTGCCGAGGCCGCTAGACTTGCTGCTGCTGCAGGTAATGCAGGAGGGTCCGGGGTTAGAAGCTATTCGTATAAAGATTTCAAAAGTGGAGATCCCACTAAGTTCAAGGGTACTGAAGGGGCAACTGCCATGGTTAGATGGTTCGAGAAAATGGAATCCGTGTTTCTGTTATGTAATTGCCCGGAGGATAGCAAGGTTAAGTTTGCTACGAGTACACTACTGGATGGGGCAATGTCGTGGTGGAATTCATACGCTCAGCCAATGTGAATGGAAAATGCGTACAGGATCACCTGGGAGCAATTCAAGAGTTTGCTAACAAGGAAATATTGTCCGCGTACGGAGGTGAAAAAGTTGGAGACCGAATTCTACGAGTTGGTAACTATTGGGTATGATATTGATGCTTACGTTCGGAGGTTCCAAGAATTAGCAGCGCTATGCCCATCTATGGTTTCGGATAACGAGAAGCTACTCGAGGCTTTCATCGGGGGACTTCCCGAAGTTATTCAAGGAGATGTGATTTCGTTTGATCCGCAAACGATTGAGGAGTCCATTCGAGTGTCGCAAAAGCTTATGGCTCAAGTAGTAAAGAGAGGCAAAATTGCAAACATCAACCGAAACAACAACAATACCAACAACCGTTTCAATTACAACAATAACCGAAACAATTACACCAACAATAACAACAACAAACGAAAGTGGGACAACAACAATCGAGGTGGAAATGTCGCTCAACGACCACCTAAGAGACAGAAGGTTGCAAAGGCCTATGTTGCAGGCCCAACGGAGAAAAAGGGGTACACGGGAATTTTACCTAAATGTGAGAGGTGTTCAAGTCATCAAAAACAGGGACGTTGTCCAGATCCATGTGGGAATTGTAAAAAATGGGACATCAAACTAGAGAGTGCAAGATGCCAGCTACGGGGGAAAATCAGAAACAACAAGTAACATGTTTTGGTTGCGAAGAAAGGGGACATTACAAGAGTGAGTGTCCAAAGGGAAGGAACCAAGGAAACAGGAATCAGGGTGGAATGGCACAGGGAAGAGCCTATGTCATAGGAGGTGGAGAAGCTAGGGAGGACCCGAATGTTGTAACGGGTACGTTCCTTATCAATAATCGTTATGCATCAGTTTTATTTGATTCGGGAGCCGATAAAAGTTTTGTGTCCACTATATTTGCACCTTTACTCAATATCAAACCAACCACATTAGACACATCATACAACATTGAATTAGCTAATGGTAACTTAATTAGCACCGACACCATTGTCCGTGGTTGTACACTCAATTTTCTAAATCATCCCTTCAATATAGACCTTATGCCCGTAGAACTTGGTAGTTTCGACGTCATCATCGGAATGGATTGGTTATCCAAACATCGTGCAAGAATCATTTGTGATGAAAAAGTTGTTCATCTTCCTTACAATGGCGAAACTTTGATCACTCGTGGGGAACGAAGTGGAACTAGACTATGTATTATATCATGCATCAAAACGGAGAAGTACATAAAGAAAGGTTGTTTTGCTTTCTTAGCACATATAACCGAGAAGAAGTCGGAGGAGAAGCGACTTGAGGATGTACCGATTGCTCGAGAATTTCCTGAAGTCTTTCCCGAAGACTTACCAGGACTACCACCGGCACGTCAAGTAGAATTTCATATTGACTTAGTGCCCGGAGCTGCACCAATTGCACGAGCACCTTACCGATTAGCACCATCGGAGATGCAAGAGTTGTCTAATCAGTTGCAAGAACTTTTAGGATTCATTAGGCCAAGTTCCTCGCCTTGGGGAGCACCGGTCTTGTTTGTGAAGAAGAAAGATGGATCTTTCAGAATGTGTATAGATTATAGAGAGCTGAACAAGTTAACGGTGAAGAACCGTTACCCACTCCCCAGAATTGACGACTTGTTCGATCAGTTGCAAGGCTCTAGTATCTAATCAAAGATTGACCTAAGATCAGGTTACCATCAACTTAGAGTGCGGGAGGAGGACATCCCGAAAACAGCGTTTAGAACACGTTATGGACATTATGAGTTTCAAGTAATGCCATTTGGATTAACTAATGCACCTGCAGTATTCATGGATCTCATGAATAGGGTATGCAAACCGTATTTGGACAAGTTTGTCATAGTGTTCATCGACGACATATTGATTTACTCAAAGAGCAAAGAAGAGCATGAAGGGCATTTAAGAACGATTTTAGGACTACTCAAGAATGAGAAGTTGTATGCCAAATTTTCGAAGTGTGATTTTTGGAACCGTAAAGTACAATTTCTTGGTCATGTCATTGATAGTCAAGGATTACAAGTAGATCCTGCAAAGATTGAAGCTGTAAAAGATTGGGCTACTCCAACGAATCCTACAGAAATTCGACAATTTCTAGGACTTGTCGGGTATTACCGAAGATTCATCGAAGGTTTTTCAAAGATAGCTAAAGCTTTGACTAAGTTGACACAGAAAAACAAGAGGTACGAATGGGGAAAGAAACAAGAAGCTTCTTTTCAGTTGTTGAAGAAAAAGCTTTGCAGTGCGCCAATTTTGGCACTACCCGAAGGAATTGAGAACTTTGTAGTATACTGTGATGCTTCACATAAAGGGCTTGGAGCTGTATTAATGCAAAACGAGAAGGTGATAGCATATGCTTCTCGACAACTTAAGGTTCATGAGAAGAATTACACCACACATGATCTTGAGTTGGGGGCCGTAGTCTTTGCACTTAAGATTTGGAGACACTACCTCTATGGTACAAAGTGCACAGTGTTTACGGACCACAAGAGTTTACAATATGTTCTTGATCAGAAGGAACTTAACATGAGGCAACGTCGTTGGTTGGAAATACTTAGCGATTATGATTGTGAAATCAAGTATCACCCGGGAAAAGCCAATGTTGTGGCTAATGCTCTTAGTCGGAAAGAAAGACCCAAACCTTTAAGAGTACGATCATTAGGAATGACGATCAGTTCACCTTTACCATCAAAAATACTTGAGGCACAGATCGAGGCACTCAAGGAGGAAAACCGACCAAGTGAAAAGCTTTATGGTATGCCCGAAAATGCAAATGGCTTTGTAAAGAGAGCAGATGGAGTATTATGCTTCAAGGATAGAATGTGGGTACCATCTTATGGCGGGATACGAGAATTGATTATGCATGAGTCGCATAAGTCAAAGTATTCTATTCACCCAGGTTCTGATAAGATGTATCAAGATCTCAAGAAACTTTATTGGTGGCCGAACATGAAAGCGGAAATTGCCACGTACGTTAGCCGATGTCTTACTTGCTCTAAGGTAAAAGTCGAATATCAGAAACCTTCAGGATTACTCCAAGAACCTGAAATTCCACAATGGAAATGGGAACGCATTACAATGGACTTTGTTACAAAACTTCCTAAGACATCGGGAGGTTACGACGCTATATGGGTAATCGTTGATCGTCTTACCAAATCAGCCCATTTCATACCAATTAGAGAGACTTATTCCATGAAACAACTTACTAGACTTTATGTCAAGGAAATAGTCTCGAGGCATGGAGCACCAATTTCCATCATTTCCGACAGAGATAGTCGATTCACTTCAAACTTCTGGAAATCATTACAAGATTCATTTGGAACCAAATTAGAGATGAGCACAGCATATCATCCACAAACCGATGGTCAAAGTGAAAGGACAATTCAAACATTAGAAGATATGCTGAGAGCATCTGTGATTGATTTTGGAAATGGTTGGGCTAACCATTTACCATTGATCGAATTCTCGTACAACAATAGTTATCACACCAGTATAAAAGCGGCACCATTCGAAGCACTTTATGGTCGAAAGTGTCGATCACCTGTTTGTTGGGCCGAGGTTGGAGACGCACAACTCACTGGTCCAGAAATGGTACGGGAAACAACAGAAAAGATAGTTCAAATCCGAGATAGACTCAGAACGGCCAGAAGCTGACAGAAAAGTTACGCAGATGTTAGACGCAAACCATTGGAATTTCAAATTGGCGACAAAGTGATGTTGAAAATATCGCCTTGGAAAGGCGTGGTACATTTTGGAAAGCGCGGGAAATTGAACCCGAGGTACATTGGGCCATTCAAAATTTTGAGCAGAGTTGGTCCTGTAGCTTATCGACTTGATCTTCCATCAGAACTTAGTCACGTACACAACACGTTTCAAGTTTCAAACCTGAAGAAATGTCTTTCGGACGAATCACTCGTTATTTCATTGGAAGAAGTTCAACTCGACGATAAACTCAATTTCGTGGAGGAACCGGTAGAAATTATGGACTGCGAGGTCAAGCAGTTGAAACAAAGTCATATTCCAATCGTCAAGGTTCGCTGGAATTCTTGAAGAGGTCCTGAGTTTACTTGGGAACGGGAAGACCAGATGCGCCTCAAATATCCTCATCTTTTCACCGACAACACCGTAGGACCCAACAAGGACTGAATTCAGGGACTGAATTCCTTTTTGGTTGGGCGAATGTGACAATTCGTATTTTCAGGTCATTCTCAAAACATTACTCATGCTTCATTATTTATCATTTATCGTGAACTAGGTTTACAAGCATCAAATTCACGTAACCGTAATGGTTTAGCTGTGAATTCATGATCATATCATCGAGGACATTTCATATAGACTAAGTTTAGTCTACATTTCATTAACATCATTATCATCATATTAGTTCATGCATGGTTTTGCATTTTACATTAAACGTATAACTTTTATTAAATAAACGTTATCGCGTAATTAATTATTTTGAACAATTGATCCGTTACTTCCAAAAATTATCCCGATATATTTTTTTATACTCATATTAAGTTTATAAAATAATATTATGAGTTTACCCAGTGTTTTAAATTTATTTTGTATATAAATTGTTATATTTATATAATTACGACGGTTTTCTTAAATACTACACGATTATTATTATCTCACTCAAATTTTGCAAGAAATGTATTTTTATAATTTTTATGACCTAAATATATTTTATCTTGACCCGTGAAAATTTATTTTTATCTAACGCTACCCTAAATATTCAAATGTGACTACAACTTATCATTTATCTTCATTAACTTACAAGTAATTATACATAATACATTTAAAATATATATATATATATATATATATATATATATATATATATATATATATATATATATATATATATATATATATATATATATAGAAATGAATGACTAACCTCCCTTGTCGACAAGGGAGGGTGAGTCATTGAGGATTTTACAAAATATCTCAAGTGTATGTGTATTATACTAATAAACATAATTCATTTACTTCATTTGCAATACAAGATCAAATTTTCTTGCTCTCTCCTCTCCAAAACCGGCAGCCACAAGGATCATAGGAGGAATCATCATAAAATTTTCTAGACAAGATTATTACACACTAGTATCACTCTTTGTATAGGTTTTGCAATAAAAACCTAGGGTGATTAGGAAAAATCCATTGTTCTTATAAAACTCATCAATCACTAGTAAGCATTTCATACATATCATTATTTTCCATATTCATTTCTATGTTCATTTTTATTATGCACAAGTAAAACATGCAAGTTATTTGATGTTTATACCACTTTTTAAGGTTTTTAAGTGTTATATATATATAATCCATCCTATAAATTACTCCTTGTTATATATTAGTTTTGGTGATGTCTAGGAAACCATGACACCCTAATAAGGTGTATGGTAGGACTAGAATAGCTTCGAAGTTGTTTTGAATGGGTTAGAATAGGTTTGGCGCGAGAAAAACTCATTTCGACAAGTTTGCAAAAGGGTCTGTCCTTATTTTCAAAATCTGGAAAATCCGACAGTAGATAAAATTTTTTGGCCTAGATATTTAGAAAATATACTTTAAAACGAAACCGTGGCCGCTTGAACGGATTAAAACGGAGCTATAACGAAGAAGTTATGAATTTTTCAAGTTGGCGACGAAAACTATAAATTTCTGGAAATTTCAGCAAGCAATGTTTATTTTGTACGAGTCAAAAATGAAGCTTGGGCGTTGTAAATTATGTCGACTTGTCAAAAATATGTTAATATACTTTGATACAAAACTAAGGACCTTTAAAACGTAGAAAACGGATTTGTAACGATTAAATTATACACGTTTACAAAAATTGTCGTAACTTTTATCATATAAGAAAAACTAAATATTATTTCTAATAGGCAAGTTTTACGGCAAAACTAGAGACCAAGTTGAAGGTTGTTTTTAACATTGATTTAGAACTTTTTATAAAGTTTTGTCTTCTAGTAAAAGTGAGATCGCCAAGTATATTTTCCAAAATGTCCGACTGTTTGTTTAGCGGAGTTGTAATGAATTAATTATGGTCGCTTAAACTTTGCCGGAAAAACATCCTTAAACTATATTTTGGGACATAAGTACTATACTTAACCTCTATTTTTCTTTATGTTCGAGACCTCTAGGATGGAAACTCATGTACTAAAACTTTGAGATAATCATACGAGCTTCCCAAAACCGTTGAGTTTGTTTCCTAACGCTCGACGTGCACCATTTTACGACTAGACTTTTAGAGGCCGTTTTTGTCACTTTCATGGAAATTTCAATAACATTATTTTACGACGAAAGGTTATAATCTCTTAATAAATCACTAAATGATTATCGTCGGATATCATTTCAACGTAAATACATGTGAAGTAATTTAAAAATGGTCAAGACATTAAAAGATTATATTTTCGACGAAAAGTATTGTTTTCAAAAATTCATAAGTGGTATAAATATCATCCGAATTGCATGCATAACATTACATCATGACTTATTACATATCATATCATTCATAATAGGTCAGTTTCGAGATTCGCTACATTTCGGTGTAACCACTTTTGTCATCGCATCAATTCATCAAGTGAGTTTTCATAGCCCCGTTGTACATGTTTATACTGAGTTTCAAACTTGCGGGGGAGAATATATTGCACATCATTTTTATTACGATGCCAAGTATATCAAATTCATTTACATTGCTTAAGTTACCTCATGCCAATTGAATGTCCCCATTATATAAAATGAGCCGTTAATTTCATAGAAGCGAGGGTTAGTGGATAGATCTATCGAGGGTGACTCCTCCATCCGGGTTGGTGGATTCCAACTGGTTAAACGGATGCATTTCATTTAATATCATTATTTGAGTTGTTTGGCAAACACTCTATTGGGGCGAACATCATGATCAGTCTAGTTTCGGTGTCATGGACTTATAGCAATTGTAACATTTTTTGTGTGGCGACATTGTCATACTTAATCTATACTTGTGTAGTCGTATAAATCATTTTCATAAACCTATGATTTCTCACCAACATTATTGTTGACCGTTTTAGCGATGTATTTTCAGGTAACTAAGACATTCGCATCATGGCACAATTAAGGAACCTCATAGAGTCGCGGCGTCGACTTGTCTCATTGTATATTATGGTTTTCTTTTCAAAACATCGTTTGGACTTGTAATAAACTTATATTTTCCGCAAACTTTATCAACTTTTGGGACCTATCTTGTAACTCTAAATGTTTTATATAAATATCAAACGATGTGTTTTTAAACGACACTTTAGGTCGTTCAATATAACTGTGATTGTGATGCTATGACAGTCAATCCCCAGGAATTCCATTCCGCTACAAAACAGGTAATTTGGGGGTGTGACAAATAGCATTATCTTATATTAATATAATACAAAAGGAAATAGAGATAGTTGATGCAGGGATGGAACCTGATGCGGTATTAACTCCATTTTACAATAATTTGAAAATCTAAAACACGTCTTTTGTGAAACAAGTGGAGGAGGTCAGAATCCAAATCAGAGGATGAAGCCTTTGTTTGGCTTCCGAAGACCAAACATCAACAATGCAAGAATAAAGCGCTGATACAGCCGTATTGCTTACATTTCCGCAAGACCGATTGATCAGTTGTCACTTTTTTGCTGAGAGATGTGAGATTAATCTTTGATGAAAATTGGTTGTCAGTAATGAGTGTATTCAGTAACCATTTTTTTGTATCATATTTCAAAAATGTTGTCTATTTGATGATCTGAATGACCAATGGGGTTGTCTCTTTGGTTATGAAAGTTAGTTTTATAGTTGTAATGTATTCTTAATTTAACTCTTTTGTTTTAACAAAAGTTAGGTGATGAGTGTCTAAATACTCATCATTTTGGTACAATATAAACTGCAAAATCATCTGAAAACACTCAGAAACACATCAAAATGATCAAAATATTACAAATCAGTGTTTTATGTGTTTTAAATGCAAAAATATCAAAATCAGATGAGAAAAACATATCAAATTTGCAAAAATTGCAGTTTTAGTCCCCCAAGTTTTAAAAGTTGTCAAAAACAGTCCCTGAGCACATAATTTCAAAAGTAAAGTCACCAAAGGTCCTTTTAAAATCAAAAGTTGTCAAATTTAGTCCTTTGGTGAAAAATATCAAAAGTTTGAGAAAATTACAAGTTTAGTCCTTCAACTTTGAAAATTGGCAGAAATGGCCCCTGGAAAATTGCAAAATGGCAAGTTTGGTCCTTATACTTTCTGAGAATGTCACTTTTGGTCCCTTGAGACAAGTTTGATGAATTGGCAGCTTAGGCCCCTCAAGTTTCAGATTATACAACTATAGTCCTTGAAGTTTAAAACCTTTAAACTAATTTTGGACCCTTACCAACCTTTTGACCCCTGCCTAAACAAATGACCCTTCTGTTTTTGAACCCTTGGTCAAATGAAAGTCAAATAAGCAGACTTTTCCCACCATCACTGTACACATGTCTTCTCCCCCACCAAGTTGCTCTGCAACTGCTTCTCCCAACACCATCACCTCACCTTTTTCACCTTATCCCTCCCCCTCATCATCACCTTACCTCCACATTAAATGCCACCCCCCCTAGCTAGATATCACAGCCTACAGTCAAATCCCCATTTCCCGCCAAAAATGTGATAACACTGAAGACACTCCCATTGGCCACAAAAAGAGGTGGGATCTGCTCTAAGGACACGTGTAAGACTTTTGGATGCTTAAAAGAGGAAGAAGGAGCAAAGAGAAGGCAGTAGTTTTTAGTTTTAAAATTACTCTTATGTCGTTTTTTTTAGTTCTGTCTTAGTTTAATTTCAAAAGTTGTAATATTTGATTCCTAAGCACTAAATTCAAGTTATATTTTGTTTCTAATCCAGCTTTAGTCACTAATTCCAAAGTTTTATGTGATTTCATCTTATTGTGTTAACTGTTGAAAATCAAAGTTTCCATCTCAATACTTCAAGCTTCATATAGCTTATTTTCAAGTTTATATAAGCTTATATAAGCTTTTCATAGCTTTTTATAAGCTTATAGTCAAGTTTCCACTCATTTTGAAACTTGGTCAATAAAAGTCAACAAGGGTACAAAAGTGATGCAGGACAGGAAATGGTTGGTTCAGACATGAGAATGGGTTGCCTTGGAGTGATTTGGGTTGGTTTGAATTAGGTAGTGGTTCTTGGTTCTCTGGTTTGCTAGCCATAGTGGCTTGGGACAACTTGTAAGCATTTTTCAAGTTCTTATGCAATATCTGCAATTGTAGTTTAAACATGTTAAAATCTGTTCTAATAAAAGTATTTAAGTGTTATTAAGTGAATTTGATAATTAAATCAGTTGTTTCATTGTTCAAATCTGTTTTGAGCTTAAAACAGTAACTTAAAGAGGTGTTTGGATTAGATGGTTAAACTGTCTTTGAAGCTTGATCAGTGGTTAGAACTTGTTTTGCCATGCTTGTTTAGCTTCCTTTGACTCATTTCAGTCACAATTTGGTGCCTTCCACTTCAAAAGTCAAAATTGGACTTAAATCTGTCTCACTTTAAAACTGTTGGAATTTAGGATTGGTAAATCCTTATTTTGTGTTTAGAAGTTTGTAACATTGCTTGCATTAGGCTAATTACTTCATATAAAATCAATAACAGTCAACAAATTGGTTTCAAAGTTCACTTTGGTCAACTGTCCAAGTTTCTTCAAAAGTCAAAAAACTCACAAAGCTAGTTTTGAGCCAACTGCAAGGAATTTTCTTGGGCTAACCCTTGGGTCTCATCAAGTGAAATCTGTGGTTTCATAAACTTCATCTGGTCTTCTTGCTTATTGGCATTTTTGTAGAATTTTACAATTTTTTATAAGCTCCAAATAAGCTCCTACTTTAGGCCTAAACTGCCCTGCTCCAAACTCAGTATTCACTGAGCTTTTTCTCAGTTTGGTGCAAGGTTTGCACAGGGCTCAGCTGAGCTTGTATAGGTCTGGTTTTTGGATCATGAGGTCTTAGCCAGGTCTACTTCAGGTCCCTACTCTTTGTTTTGAGTTAGCTTATTTAGGTAGCTTATTTTTGAGCTACAAAGTAGCACTAAAAATCTGTTTTGGTACCTTGTGCTCAAATTATCAAATCATAAGCATCTTGTAATTCAGTGGTTTAAAGCAGTTGTTTTTAGTTTATTTTGGTACTTATAGCATAGTATAACTTCTGTAACAGTTGGGTGCACTCTTGTTACCTTGTGCTTATTTCAAGTGCTTATTACATAAGCACTTGGACTACAGTTTCATTTTTCTACACATAGCCCTCTGTTTTTCCATTTTTATTAGATTCTCAATATTATTTCAAGCTTATCTTGAATTTTTCAGATTTTTCCAAGTTGTTTAGCTATTTTTCTTAATTTAAACTAGTTTTTAAGCATTTTTAATTAGCTTTTAATATAAAAAATTCAGAAAAGGTTCAAAAAAATAATTTTTCAATTTTCTTAAGTTTAGATAAATATAAAAAGTGAAAAAAGTAATTTTCCAGATTTTTCATAGTTTATTTGGTAATTTTTAGTAATTTAATTAGTTTTTAATAGTTTAAAATTCATAAAAAATAGAAAAATAATCAGAAAAATACAAAAATAGTTTTGAAAATTCTAGTTTGATATTTTAGACTTTTTCATTTCATAATTTTATTTTTCTAGCTTTGTTTCCTATTTTCTTGTATTTTAGGTAATTATTAATTAGTTAAAAATAGTTTTTAATTAATAATAATTAGATAATTAGTTGTAAAATTAATTTTCTTTTTCTAATAATTTTCTTTTATCATTAGGTTTATAAAAATATCATTTTCATATTTTTAGGGTTAATATTGTGAAAGTTTCACGTTTTTGTTTGTACGTCACGTAGTTTTAATTAAGTTTTATTAAAACAAAAAGAACAAAAACATCATTTTAATAATAGTGATAGCGTTTATTTAATAGATTTTATCTTTTTTAGATTTCCTTTAATTTGCATTTAAGCCGCTGTAATTTGTTGGCTATTTCTGTAGTTATAATCATAAATCAAATCTCTGTATCCATTCAAATCTTCTCGATCACTAAACGTTTGACTATTCTCGCACGGCTCGTTGGGACATAACGACCTGGGGAAACATTATACTCTCCTGGACTTCATTGCATTTGTGTCTGAACTGTTTTAAGTTTCTTACAGCTAGCCATTCACAAGTGGCTCGCTTGCGTGAGATAACTTGACGGTTTTGCGCAGATCATTAGGTTGCAAGTAATGTTAGGTAATTATGCATACTGACTATTATGAAGAAGGAAAAAAAACCATTATTTGAAGTTAAAAGAATGCAAGACACTATGATATTTATGTTACAGTAGGAAAATATTTATGTTAAAGTATATACATTAATATTTAAGCATAAGACACTATGATATCATCAATCCATTAAAATCATTCACGTCCATCGTTTAAGGAAAAATATTTTATACAAACCCATTGAAACATTTATATAAATTTTATTATACCAAATCTACAAATAACTTAATAATATTGGACAATTTATATGAAAGTAGCCCGGCCATCAGCCGGGTCATGACACTAGTATATATATATATATGAGTTAAACGATATTCAAAGTAAAAATACTCATCAAACACTTTAAGTGATCAAAATACTCATTATTACAAAGCCGTGATGAATTTATAAGTTTTCCAAAAAAATTCCTGAATTTACACTTTTTATCCTCAAGTTTCAAAATATACAAGTTTGGACCCTCAACTTTAGGAAATTGGCAATTTATACCCGAAACTCATTTTATACCGAACTTTCCAGAAATGACAGTTTTTACCCTCTAACTAAACTGTTTTTACAAAAATGCCCCAAAGTCATATTTTTACACTTTAAACCTTAAAGTTTCCAAGTTTACCTTTTTAGCCCAAAGTTTTATTTTCACTATTATAACTAGTTTGGCTAAACTACAAAACAGGTCCTTGTAGTTTTCATGCACACATGTATACGTATATTTGCACCTTTATCTTAAGAAAATGTTCACAACTCACCCGAAAGTTTCCCATGCATTAAATTTACGTAAAAACATCACCCTTTTACTTTCGGAATTGTTTCATTTCTACCCAAAATCCATATGTTTTGCAATCGAAGTCCAAAACATGATTTTTACTTACAATTCTTATTTGATCTTTTCAAAACTTTTTAACTATTGCTTATTTTCATTAATGGACCGGATCAAGGGTTTCGGGCTTTGGTCTTTCACGTATTGGGCCTTAAGACCCAACCGTTTCTTGGCTTTGTTTTAGTGGACGATCGTTACATAGTGGTTTTAGAGGGTCTTTAGTTCGAATATTAATGTCGTGTGTGTAGTGTGAGGCGTTTACAAAACACCATAAGCAAGTGTGCACGTTGTGGGCAACAAGATTCATTTACGTACGTTTTATAAAAGAAGTGTCGAGACATATATGGTGCATTCAATGTTTTTAACGTGTGATATACATATATTAACAAGGAAATGTGTTTTGAGAAGACTTACTACACTCACTAGGAATGGTGAGGATATGTGAGACGAGTTGAACGAGTAGAATAAACTTGAGAACCCCTTGTTCTCCTTATAACTTGATCGACTCACCCAAGCTTTCCAAATTTCCCTTTATACCTAAGCTATAGCACCCCAAACACTTGCGTCTTTCCCTTTCTCCTTGTTGATACTCGACTGTGGACGATTTTTGTAACGTGTGAGTGTGAGTTTTGTGAGTTGTTTGAAGTTGCTAAGTAGTGGATGATTGTTTATAAAGAGAAGGCATGCATGGCCCTTTCCATTGTTTATTAGTTTCCTTTTCCCACATTTCCAAGGAAGAAAGAAAGGTGTGTGTTTGGTCGTGAGGCATGCATCTAATTCGGCTGAATTATAGGGCATGTGGTAGTGAGGTGATTCGTCGAATGTGTAGGCTTAGGGGTATGTGTATGGATAAAACCTCAATATCGATATCAAAAATAATCACGAAGATAGATTCAAAATTCCTTTAGGAAAAAGAATATTAAATCAAATCCCGTGTGTGATCGTTGATACGGATTAGTCAACCCGAATCGTTTCCCAACGAGGCGTGAATTGCCAACGTCGTTTTTGGTTTGGAATTTAATGCTCGATGTTTTGATTTGTTGAATTTGATTTTATTAAACTACGAGAGAAGGGAAAGTAATTAAGGGAAATCTAATCTACGGGAAATCCTAATTACGAGATTAACTAAAATGTAATAAACGAAATGTAAATAAAATGCAACTACGTCTAATCTATATCCTAAAAATGCCTAAAATTACTTTTACTCTAGAAATGCGAGTTGAAAACTATTTATGAATTAAAACTATTTTTTTAGGATTTTTCTGGATTTTATTAGAATTAAAAAACTAATTTTTAACTTTTAAAACTAATTTAAAATACTAAAAATTATGAAAATTAAAGGGAAAATTATGAAACTATTTTTATAAAATCTAGAATAACCTAAGAGAATTTTCAAAACTAATTTTTTTATTTTTCTGATTATTTTTCTATTTTCTATGAATTTAAAACTATTTAAATCTAGTTAATTGGCTAAAAATTACAAAATAAGCTAGGAAAAATCTATAAAAATTATTTTTTTACTTTTTGAAATTATCTTAATCTATGAAAATTGAAAAATTATTTTTTGGAACTTTTTCTGATTTAATTGCAATAAGAGCTATTTAAAAATACCTAAAAACTGTTTTAAATTGTGAAAAATACTAAACAGTGATGAAAATTAATGAAAAATTCAGTAAAAGTCTAAAATATTATTCTAATTCTATGAAAAATATAAAATACTAGGCTTATGTGTGAGAAATGATAGCTGATGTGTAAACTGTTCTCAAATAAGCTATCTATAATAAGCTGTGCAGTGCAATAAGCCACCAAACTTTATCAGAAGCTATGTTATACTAAAATTACCTACCAGCAACTAATTACTTCTAATCCTAACCTCTATTAAGCAATCTACCAAGTTTTAAGCTAACTGATCCTAACAGAAATCAGCTCTTAACCCCCAAATTTAAGCTGTTGCACATGCTTATTCAATAAGCCAATATGAAAACCTAAACTGTAGTCCTCAAGACCACCAAGAAAACTACAACTGAACCAATTTTCAGACAAAACCAAGCTTAAATGAAGCTTGTGCAAAGCCTACAAAGTTTGAAGAAAACTGGTTTTGACATATTTTGACTTTTGAAATCTGTTTTGGTTATTTGACTTTTGTGAGATTTGAATCAAAGTTCTGGATTGATTATGATGCTATAAGATTAATTATGATGACAACAAGCTAGATCTACTGATTTTAAGCCTATATGCAGTGTTTTAACTATTGATTCCAACAGAAATTAGCACAAGATCAGTTAAAGATGAAATTTGACTTTTACTGTTTTGATGTGCAAATGAGTTACTGATTTAAAGTCTATATATCCCTACTGATGTAAATGTGACAAATCTTAACTAATAACTAACCTACAAACTCACTAGAACCAATTTATCCAAACAGTCCTTAAGAAACTATTGTGCAAATGTAAACTATCAATTACAGAAAACAACTCAATAACAGCTAATAGCTATGATCTAACAATTATAATAGAGCTACTGAATGCAATCTCAACAATATTAGCTAACAGATAACAAGGTAAACTAATTGTGCAGCAAGCAGATAAGTGAGACGGGTTATGTACTTACATAAGTCCTGTCACAATGACATGCTCAACTGAGATCACTTAACCACTAACCTAACTCTGATCTCAACCCAAAACAACTGATATGAACCCAAATCCATGATCAAACCAGCAAATCAGATCATATCTGCTTCAGTTAGCCACAGTTGACTTTTGTTGACTGCTTTTTGGATTTGAAGTAAATTGAGATTGAATTGAAGATAAACTCACTATAAGCTATCAAAAGCTTAAATGAGCTAAATAGAACAGTAGCTGAGTGTGGATCAATCCACAAAATAGATTTGATATGTTTTTTTATTTTTCAATTATTTATTACTGATTTTTTTTGTATTTTTGAGCTAATGAATTAACAAGCTGAAAACATTTTGAGTTAAAGAAATAAGCAATAGACAATTATAATAAGCAGATTTAAAACATAAACAATTAAACAATTACTTGAGAATTGAAAACTGAATTTTATTAATCTAGGAAATTTGAGTACAAAAAGTGAATTACAAAAGCTTAACCATACTTAAAACAATAAAATGGCATTACAATTAAAACTATGCTACTGAAAAATGAAAGAAAGAGAGATCATCCATTGTGAACGAATTTGGGGTCTTTAAATACTTGAGCTCAAGGTCTTGGAAGGATCTAGAAAATGTAATATGTGCTTCTTTGAGTCGTTTTCAGCCTTTAGATCAAGCATACACCTCATCCCATCAATAGCAACCCTTGGATCAACATTACCACGTTTCATCCACCAATGAGAGGGCAGTATTTGAGATGTTGCACGCGGATTGATGACCTGGCACTGCGCACATGTCAGGGGTGTCAGAGTAAAGTACGAATGTACCCTTAATTGCAGTTAATTTGACTAATTGACCAAAGGGGTAATTAGGGTTCATGTAATTTCTGGGTTTGGGTAAAAGAGGGGTGAAAAACGGGCGCGGGTTATTTATTTATTATTGTTTGAGTAATATTGACCGGGTTTTGGGTTGGTTGACTTGGGTAACCGGGTATAATATTTAACCGTGGGTTTGGGATGTGGATTGGACCGGGTCTTTGGTTTTGGGCTTTGGATTTTGGATTGGATTTAGGATATATTTAGTGATCCAAGTAACATTTTAAGGACCAAAGGTGTTAATTCTGATTTTCCAGGGACCAAATCTGTAATTCTGAAAATCTCTTTCAAGGGCCAATCTTGTCATTCACAAATAATCCAAGGGTTGATTTTGACAATTCCAGAAACTTGAGGGATCACTTTTGCTAAAAGCTGAAAGTTTAGGGACTAATTCTGACAATTCTTCAAATATTATCATATCTTCTAAAAATCATCCTCAGAGAATAAAATCTTCATAAATGCACAATCTCGACCTTCCAGCTCAGCTCAACTCTCTTAATCTCTCGTGCTCGGATTTTCGTCTGATTTGGCTCCTTTTCGTGTGTTTTGACATATCCGTACCTGCACAAGCACAAACTCAAGAAAACCACAAATATTAGCAATAAACGGCTCTTTCTTGGTTATTTTGGGTTTTATTTGATAAAGAAATGATATGTGTTTTTGCACATATCAAAATACCCCAGACGAGACCATTGTCGTGCCCTCACGCTTCTAAAACCAAGGATTTCAATCTCTTTCTACTAAACCTATGAAGAAGTAGCAAAGATTCCTCAAAAGAGATTAAGAAAGCCTTAATTCTAAAAACTCCCCGTTTACCTCTTTAATTCACATGTATAGATATTACGATTAAGCACATTCCGGTTATGAGTGACGGTTTGTTGAACTTTCATGTCGATTAATAACTCCAACATTTTTCAAAAGAAATTTTTAGGATCACGGAGTAGGAAACACAACACAGCGTGAAGTGACCATACGGATAGAATACATCGTCCCTGATTTTTCACAAGTCCCAAACTAAGCGTAAAACCGAAATCATTGTTAAGTATGATTCTAGATGCTAACACTACCCATGGAAGTTACTTGTGTAATTACCTTTTGCTCCCATTTTCCTATTTTCCTATAATTATTTTATTTTTGTGAGAAATGAATTTCTTCAAATTTCTCGTTTCGATAAGAATTAATCCGATAAAGATATAAAGCTAAGTCGATAATTAGTTATCCATCTTCTCTCAAGAACCATTGTCTCAAAAATGAGGTCCACATCAAGGAATTTTTATTCACTTATATTTTTGACTTTTTTTTTTCATCATTTCATTTTTTTTTCATCGTCATTTTTTTTTTTTTTTTTTTTTACATATACTTTTTACTTATATGAGCTATGAACTACGGAGCTTCACGGGGTAATTCCAAGACTAAAGGCTTCATGAAATGCGGATCCCGGTTGGCTAGACTAAGAACCTCACCCAATCCTGGCTAAAGATCCAAGGGTCCGATCTCGACACCGCAGCTCATAACTTTACTTATTACTTATTACTTATTTATTACAGATCCTTGATGTGTACCCAATTTTTTAAAACAAAGATTCTTTTAAGAAGATAAAGAACTAACTATCGCCAAAAACTCAACATCTCTAATTATTTATTAGATAGATATGGGGTGAAACAATTTTGTGGGAACAAAAAGCCATAAGTACCTTCGATGGGCTCTAAAGAGAACCAACTACTCCACGTTTAGCATCTAAACTCATAAGTAACTCTATCATTTCTCGATCTCCGCAAATTTAAAATCCCAAATAATGAGATCCGCGGATGCTTAGCCGATAATTTTTTAGATTACCTATGGTTAAGGGAACAAGCTAGGGCTCAACACGCCCGGTCAAGTCAGAATTCTATTCCTACTCTCACCAGCGGAAAGTCAACAAGGTGTCAAAACATATATAAACTTAGCAAATGCTTCGTCTAATGAAATAAAGTTATGCATATTTAAAGTCACTCAGGGAAACTTGCAAAATCTTGGCCTTGTGAGCTAGAATTCGCATTTTATAGCTTCTTATCTAAGAGACTAGCAAACTTTTCAATCAAAAAGACTTAACAAAAGCTTACAAAATTTTTTAAATTTTTCACATTTTTGCACAATTTTTCATTTTCTAAGGAAAAACGGGGTTGCGAGAGTATACGACGAAAAACAAGCAAGTGCGGTCAAATCAAATCGAAGATTACCCACCCCAGACTAAAACGAAACATTGTCCTCAATGTTTAAAGGCAAGGGTAATAACGAAAATCTAAAAGGCGTTTATTAAGTATGCTCAAAGATTAATGTTAGTCGATAAGATTAGGATATCGGATTTCCATCAGCATCGAACATGAAAATCGAGTGGAGAAAATGACAAACTTCGAACACGAGAGTCTTCATATCGGGTGAATCCTAAACACAACATCACAAACAACCAAACACGAGAAATCGAAAAGGCTAACCCCTTCACGTCACTTATTAGAAAATAGAAAGAAGATAGAGATAAGCATGGGGTGCCTCCCACGAAGCACTACTGTTTTTGGTCACCGAGTCGCTAGCCTGACTCGTCCCCGAATTCATTTGTCCTTGGGGAAACAAGCGGAAGGGATACCCGGATCAAAGATGGTATCCTCACTCCCGAAGGAAAGAGAATGGGTGGGTTGGGAGGGGAAGAAAATTTCGGGCTTAAGCACATAAAGATTAAATCCTCCCGAACTCACAAAAGGTTTTTCAAGAAAGATTGATCCATCATCCGGCGGTTTAGCGGGCGGACGAAGGGATGACGGATCACAATAAGAATACTCCATAGAAGAAGGGAGTCCATGGTACAGAAAAGTGTTACTTGAAGGTTCATCAACGAAGGCATCCAAGAGAGGATCCTTTTTCCGTTTAACTTTTGTTTTATGAATGTCCTCTCCGAAGAGTATCCCAAGGTTAAAAATCTTGTCCTCGGAGAGGAAGGAAATCAAAGTATCATCTGCATGAAAATCCTCACGAGGAGAGGAATCACTCTCGGATAAAAAATAATGTTGGACCTCAGGATCAACAAGTTCATCTGTCGAAAACTTCACTTCCTTTTCTTTCTTCGGGAAAAACGGATCATAGTATTCTTCTTTATTCTGAGAAAGGATCGAGTCGGTGGGAGCAAGTTCATCGATGAACTACTTACTTTCTTCGTCAAAGAGTTGATTCTCAAAAATTTGATTATATTCAGAATCGAATTCAAACAAGGGATTTGTGAATGTCGTTTTGAAAGATTCTGGATTGAAAGATGTCTCAGAAGAAGTTTCCATAATTTCAGAAGAAGGAGTGGGATTGCCACTCAAAGGAAGGTTGATTTTCTTAGAAATCGGAGGTGGGACAAGTGGTGTGCTCTTAGAGCTAGCAGTTTCCACCACTACCGTTGTAGACTCCTTTTCTTGTTTCTTTTTCCGTTCAGCTCGTATTGTTGACATACTCTTAATCGTAAACCTTGAAAGATCAATTCGAGACGGTTTAGGTTCAACTTTCTTCACATCATCCGGATCATCCGGAGGGGGGGTAAGAAGACGGCTCTTTATATAATAACTTTTCAAGAAAAAGAATGTCCCCCTCCGGGTCAAAAGTAGCATCATCAATCTCAACGGGAACTGAATCATCATTAAGAAAGGCCTCGATCTCTTCCCAAATGGGGTCACTTTTCGTAGTGAGAGACGGGAAAGAGTCGGTCATACTCGGATTAGACGGTAAAATGGGATCACCACTTTCTTGAGAAAAATCAATCACACCGATGCTATGAATAGAATGATCATCGGGTGGAGGTTTTGAAGTTTGTTCGGCATAAAACACAATCTTTTCATTTCCTTTTCTGATCGTCAACGTTCCTTGGTAATGATCCACAAGGACTTTTGCAGTTCTCAAGAATGGTCTTCCAAGAGTGAGTGGGACTCGGGCATCAACCTCTATATCAATGACGGCGAAATCCACGGGAAAATGGAATTTATCCACTCGTACCATAACATCGTTGACTACACCAACCGTGTGAGCAATTGTTCGATTAGCTAATTCGATAGTCATACGAGTCGGTATAAGAGTCTTCAATCCAAGCTCATGATATATCGCAAGAGGCATGAGACTTATGCTTGCACCCGAATCGGTTAGGGCATTACATTCCTCAATATCATTCAAAAAGCAAGGAAGGAGAAATTTCCCTGGATCACCAAGCTTCTCGGGAGCTTGGTTCGAGGAAGAATTAGACGGTTTAGGCTCAATTGATATCTTTGAAATTTGTTCCAATTTCTTTTCATAAATCATGTCAGCAGCTTTGATCATATCAGTCGTAAGTGTTAGGTCACTAGTTTTACAAACACAAGTTATAAGAGAAGAGATAAGGCGATTGAACCAGTAAACAAGCACACACACACGATAAGATTAGCACGGTTAGGCGTAGGTGAATGTGTGAAGAGAATAACTTGAACAACCAACCCTCAAATGAGGGTTTACAAGAGTTTATATAGGCAAGGAGCTAGGGCAACACTCCCTCTCCTTCCCTATTCCTTATTGGGCTTGGATCAAGCTTATGGGCCTTCTACATAAGCTTGACCTTAAACAAACATAAAGGCCATAATAAAGCTACCTATTACATATGAAATATAAATACTTGAAATACTGTTTAGGAGTGATTCCAACAATCTCCCCCTCAAGTATATATGAATGTAAACGGTGAAGGCGTTGATGTAATAGTAGCTGTGACGTCTTCTGACATTCTTCTTTCTTGTGAGAGGAATTGCCTTGATTCGAACAATCTCCCCAGTGTAGAGAGATAGTTATCTTTAAACAGTTATGCTTTGACGTCATCATTAGCTTTGTTCTTTGATCATTGTTCTTTGTGGTGAAAGTGATAGTATGTTGTTGTCTGCATCAGTCTGCCTCAGGTCTGCTTCGCTGCTCCAGTGTCTCCACGTCATTCTTCAACATGCTCACACGCTCTATGACGTGGGAATTCAATACTGATGAAGTTCTCTAAGTCTTTAACTTTGTAGATTCTTTGGTTTGACGAAGAATCATTCTGACGGTTGAGTTGCTTTTGAATAGAACTTCCATTAGTGATGATGTTGGCGTGAACATGAGAAGAATCAGCACGATCATCCCGCTCCGGAGCTTCCATAAGAAGAAAAACATTTCAAACGGTTAGTAATAAGCGGTTTCCGGCACTTACAAGTTTGAACTTCGAGAGTGTTAACAGCATAGTGTGAAAACACAACTCTAATTCTTACAAAGGCCGTTCCTGAACTGGAGTCCCACAAGTGAGATAACGCGATGTGCCGAAGTACATCTACAGTTCAGATGAGTCGCTGAGGTACACCGAAGCATCACCTCACGACTGTTGACCGTTTGAGACACACTCCGCGTAATCCACGGGGAGTTACCGAAGTGACCTGCTGTCAGGGCTGTTTGATGTTGACCCTGGCAGGAGTTTCCATTCAATCACTGAGGATCACAGATGTGAACCTCTCATAAATGTTCTCGACAGATTGCTAAGATCTGTGAAGGACTCGATATGAACCACTGATGATCATATTTGTTGATCATCAAGTGATTAAATGTCAAGTGTTCCTAAGAGATCTTTTGATGAATCTCGTGGCTCTAGACTCTATAGTGCGTTTTGGTTTTCCTGAGCGAAGACTAGGGAGAGGGTCTCCTTTTTCAATACCAGCGATCTCTAAGAGAAAGCCAATAGTTTATGTAGGGTTCCCTGTGAGAATGAAACAAGCTTCTGTTGAGAGAAACTTGAGTGGCTAAGAAGGTTTAGTGCATGCGTCACTGGGTCCATGACGACTTTTAATCTTCAATACCGGTGTCACTAAGTGACAACCAGTAGCATATGAATTGAACCCGGTGTCTGCCCTAAGTTGAATAATCTGGAGGGCTATTTCTTTTCACCCTTTACTTTACATTTCTTTTTGATTCTTCAACTCCTTCTTTCTCCGATTCTCATTTTCTCCTTTTTATAATCATTCCTAAGGACTTCTAACACTAACTAATGGTAGTGTCCTTGGGTAGATCCCTCCGGCTCTGGCGGATCATAGGATGGTTATTCCTAACCTTAGTCACCTTATAACTCCATGACTAACCTATGTTTGCCATTTAAACCACTGTATGTGAAAAATATCTCTCAAAGGGTTTGTAAATGAAAAACATGTTTGAACCACTGTGAGAGATAAGTTTTTGCATAAATACTCCCCCTCCACATGTGCTAAAGAGTTTTAATGGTTTAAATGCACAGTGAGGAAAGAGTGCGCACTTTTTGAATTGATCTACTAAAGATAGACAATCTCCCGCGAGACACGATTACGTTGAATAGTTAAAGAGTTACATTGTCAGTTTTTAGGTGACAACTAGCTCTAATAACTACCTTGAAGGTGTAGACAAACCTCGAAAGGTTGTCATACCCGTCAGAGTTCATGTCTACCAAGAGTATCTCGAATGGTACTTTCTACTTGGACAAGTCCTTTGCGAGACACGTTTACATTACTAGCGAACTAGCTTGAAATTATTACCCGTCCAGGACAAGTCTTTTCGAGTTACAAACAGTTTAGTACCGTCAATTCGTTGGTTAAGTCTGAGGTACACAGATTCATTTGCATTTTGTACAACATATTTCTTATCACACAAATTTTCTCCCCCTCAAAAATGGCATATAAAATGTTATTTTTGAACGTTTGAGAATAAATATGACCATTTTGAGTGTTGCGGGAAGAGTGACCACTATGAACAATTTGTGAACAAAGTTTTAAATCAAATACTCCCCCTCAACTAGTGATATAAACGGTTGAGGTTTTGAAATCATATGGGGAAGTACTTGTCTTTTTGAGCAAAACCTTGAAAAATGAAAGGTTTGATAGGTTTTACTCAAAAATAAGAAGCTTTCGCTCCTTTTATAAGGATTGTGGCACTGAGGCGTACCACAGGGTCCTTTCTTGACAATAACGGGTTGTACACTATCATGTATGCACAAGCCATTGACATATATAATCATGCATCCAAAATTATATGAAGGAAACAATTCACGAGGTACCAGGAAGTGCAGTGATGTTCCCAGGAGTGCGCACAGGGCGTTGAAAGCCGGTGATGTTTCTCCTGAGTCGCCCACCAACATAGCTTTCCAATCGTCTGAATTGATCCCTTCTGAACAACCGTTCATCAATCATGGTGATGATACGTCTCACATCCCTCCTTTCCTGAGAGTTCCAGCGCTTAGGATTCCCAACTTTCAGGCGTATATCCTTCAACCTGTACGCCAATCCATCCCTAACCAGCTTCAAGGTATGATCCCCGAATTTGTGGAGTTCACTACACGCCATTAAGCAGTTTCTTTGAAGTTCACTGCGGTAAACAACGCCGAAAGGTTTGCTGATGAGCGTGAGTTGTGTAAGCTGGTTGATGTCGGGAAGATCAAGCTGTGGTGGAGTAAAGTTTACACGTTTCTGATATGATTCAACAGCCATCTGGATATCTTCGACACGTTCTTTGATCACGATGCGTCTAATGAAGATGAGAACTGACTTGATAAATTCACGTTGTACTTCAGTCGAGAATTGTCTCATACGACCCTGTACTTTGGCAAGGTACATGTCTTCGATGTCGTTGAGGGACAAGTTCTCAAAGTCAGCCTCGGAGAATCCATAGTCCTGTTCATCTTGTCGTTTGACTATGATATTCTTCAAGAATGTGTAGTCCCACTTAGACTTGAGATCAATTTGTTTGATGGCCACGATGTCCTTGGAACTATACACTGCATGTTGAGACTTCTGAACCAGGCAGCTTCTGTAGTAGATTCTTCGGCGTTCAGGCCAATGATGAATCCCATACAATGCATCTTGGTCGTATGCTTGCACGTTGTCAGAAAACAAGTGATTTGCACGTTCCTCGATAGATATGCAGTTTGACTAAATAGCTGCTGGGAATGGAAGAGTCAATGATGTAGTGTATTTTCGCGAACCATCGCTACCGTGTAAGAGAAAATCCAGGTCTCTGTTAAAAAAGTATCGGAAGGGAATCCTTGGTTCGTCTGCTTGGCCAATGGTCGGTAGAGGTTTGGTCCAGTCGGTGTAGTATGGAGGATTGTCCCTTTGTGTGAAGTCAATGTTTGTTTCCGGATTGAGCCAATCCATGTTGTTAGACATAGCTCGAGCGATGTTCTCAAGATGATATTCGACCTCGAGGGCGCTTTCAGAGCTGTCTTTCCACAGTTGAAAAGCTTCATTCTTGATTCGCTTCAACTCAGATTTTGTCATTTTCTTCACATGGAACTTTTCTTGCAATAGTTTTGCGTGCTCCAATGTAGAACCGACTACTAAGTCTTGACCTTCATCAGGGTAGGGAGTTTGATTGACAAGTGTGGAGAACCATTCAAACTCTTCGGTTTTATCATCATCTAGCCATGATACGACTTCAGGCTGAGTCGTCTTCTTCTTCTTTTTAGAAGGCCTTGATGATGATACTGGTTTCTGCACTTGTTTGGGTGAGGTGGGTTGTTGTCGGGGCTCAAGGACCTCTTCATCGTCACCACCCGTATACTCAAAGTAATCACCTGTGTTTTGAGTCAGGGGCGGTAACTCGGAATCGTCCCGAGGTTTATCAGTAGAAGACCGAGGTGGAGGAGACTTTTGTTGAGAAGAAGTCCGTGGTGGAGGAGGTGGCATAGAGGAAGATGTACCAGACTCCTTCTGTGACAACTCGTAATTTCAGGTCATTTCTCAAAACAATTCATGCTTCACAATTTCATCATTTATCGTAAACTAGGTTTGCGTGTTCCAAATTCGCGTAACCTTAATGGTTTAGCGGCGAATTCATGATCATATCATCACGGACATTTCATATAGACTAAGTTTAGTCTACATTTCATTAACATCATTTTCATCATGTTAGTTCATTCATGATTTTGCATTTCACATTAAACGCGTAAATTTCATATTAAATAAACGCTATCGCGTAAGTTATTATTTTGAACATTTAATCCGATACATCCAAAAACTATCCCGACATATTTTTATACTTACATTTAGTTTATAAAAATAATATTTTGAGTTTACCCAGTGTTTTAAATTTATTTTGTATATAAATCGTTAAATTTATATTATTACGACGTTTTTCTTAAATATTACACGATAATTATTATTTCACTCAAATTTTGCAAGAAATGTGTTTTTATAATTTTTATGACCTCAATATATTTTACTATGATCCATAAAAATTTATTTTTAGCTAACACTACCCTAAATGCTCAAATGTGTATACAAGTTACAACTTATATTTATTAACTTACATCTACTTTACTCACACATTTATATACACAATAACAAAATAAAATAATATGTATTATTAAATATATACAAGTGGTGACTCACTAGAGTTGCTAGATTTCTTTTCTTACATATATAGATTTGCACTCAATACTTACACACAATCACAATCAATAATTCAAGTTGCTAGTCAAAACTTTTTTTCTCTCTTCTTTTTCCTCTCCAAAAACCGGCCCTTATTGAAGATCAAGAAGGAGATCAAAATTTTTTCAAGTCAAGTTAAATTCACAACTATAACTTACTCTTAATCAAGGTTTTGGAATAAAAACCTAGGGTATTTAGGATAATCCTTTGTTCTAGTCACCTCATCAAGTAAACTAGTCAAGATTAAAGAATCATGCTTCATTTCAGTGTACTCACTTTTGTCATCGCATCATTGTACCAAGTGAGTTTTCATAGCCCCATTTTCAATTGTTTTGAACTATTTTTGGGGGAGATACATGCTTAACTATTTTTCACAAGTACTTTATCTTTTTAAGGATAACTTCTATCATGATCATCATTGTTTCAAACTGAATGTTGTACTATATTAGTTGTTCTTGTTTGTTTGGTATAGTTCTACGTCGTATAAAGTTCTATGTCAGTTGACTACTGATACATCGTCGTATAAAGTTCTATGTCAGTTGACTACTGATACATCGTCGTATAAAGTTCTATGTCAGTTGACTACTGATACATCGTCGTATAAAGTTCTATGTCAGTTGACTACTGATACATCGTCGTATAATGTTCTAAATCAGTTGACTACTGATACATTGAGTCTAGTCCTATTGATTAAGTGCTATTGTTCTACGTCGAGTTAGGTACTATTGTGAATTCATTTGACATCAAGTGTTTGAACATAAACTATACACATTTTGGCAGTGGGTTGTGAACACACAGGTTGCAAGTTTTGTATTGGCGGAACTTGGAACTGGGTGGATTTACAATGCCTTTGCTGCATAAACGATTTTGAAAGGCTTTACATTTCAACACAAACTCTATGAACTCACTCAACCTTTGTGTTGACACTTTTAGCATGTTTTTATCTCAGGTATCTAAGGCATTCACTTCATGGCATGCATGTGGACACATCATGGAGTCGCGGTGACGACTCGTCTCACTTGGGTTTTACGCACTTTAAAACATCGTTTGAATTGTAACAAACTTATTTCCGCACAAGTTGATTTTCATTTGGGACCTACACTTTGTAAACTCTGATTGTTTTATTAAATCAAACGATGTGTTTTCCAAACGACACTTTAGGTCGTTCAATATAACTGTGATTGTGATGCTATGACAGTCAATCCCCAGGAATTCCATTCCGCTGCAAAACAGGTAATTTGGGGGTGTGACAGCTTCTGACGTTTAGGTGCAGAGTCCTTATCCTTATCATCGTCATCTCTTGGTCATTTGGGTTGATCGGCTGACTCCTTGCATGATGATCTGAGTTGAAAATCAAGTAGATTTTCGAAAAATTTAGCTTCATCCGAAGTAAACGTTCCAGATCGCTTTGACATTTGCATCACAAGTTTAGCGATCAACTCAGATTCAGAGAGATCAGCTTCTTTGGCCATTGTATGTTTAACCAAAGCTACGATGTTAGGGGTGAGTTGTCTGGAAAATATTTCTCTAGTCACACCGGGGACAGTGTCGAGAAGAAACTTGTGGGTATGATCTCTTGCTGTCTTCTCCAGTTCCTTTTGGACTTTAGGAACGATATCCTGAAGGTACTTGTTAGTGTAGCCTTCGATCATATCGTTCAGTTCCTCTTTTCGATGACTCTTCATGAATTTCTGAACAAATTCCCTTTCTTTCTCCATCTTGTCTTTCTCATCATTCAAGTACTGAATTTGGTCAGCAAACCAATTCATTTTTCTGTAAAGTATGTCCTTCTTTCTGACTTGTTGGACAGCTTTCACAATCTTTTTATGAGTCTGAGAAATCCAAGATTTAGGTGGTTTCTTCACTGATTTGGATGATGATCTGGTTGACTTCGTTGATGGTGGTTGTGATGAATGAGACGAAGAATCCGATGATGAGGAGACATGAGGAGACTTCATGTCCTTAGGAGTTTCTGAGGTTTTCTCCTTTGAGTGTGTTGGACTGTCTAGAAGAAACTTTGTATAATCATCCTCGTCATCTCTAGACTTTTCTTTCTCATTTTCCTGTTTCTCAAAATCATACACAATAGTGTCCTCAACGGGCTTTTGTTGTTGCAGAAGAGTGGTGGCACCAGATCCCTTATCGGGTCGATTAACCGCATCAGGATCTGGAGAGGAGTGGGCAGCTCCACTTGATCCTCCGGGACCACCCATTTGATCTTTAGCAAATTCTTCGGCCTTTTGAGTGTGTCTGACGTTGTGAAACTTCTTCCTGTATGATTTATCCAGTTGCTCTTCTTCATCTTCAGAGCTTTCATCCTGAGGCACAAGTGCAGGAGTCTTCCCTTTTCCTTTAATAGTTTGAGGACTTGGAGGTTTTGGTACTGAGGGATTTTCATCCTTTGCAGTTTCAGAGTATGTGATCTCTTCATCTGTGTCAGTAGCCTCAGAGTCCTCGTCCCTGAGCTGTCTTTGCGGTTCAAGTGAAAGGATCGGAGTGGCTTCCTGAGAAGGAACTTTCTTCTTAGGGGTGGGTTTCCTCTTTGGAATAGGTTTCTTCTTTGGAATATTCCTTTGACTATCTGTACTTGTGACACTTCCAGCACTTCCTTTTCTGGTTCTCCTTACCGGTGTTCCAGAAGATTTTTCGTCGAGATGACCAACTTTGCCTTGTCTGACTGCTTCCAGATACCTTTTGTATGATTCGAGCTTTCTGACATCTTCAGTTAGAAGGAAATCTGGCAGCACAGCACCTTGTTTCTTTGTAGACGTTTCCTTGATTCTGACAGATAGAATAGGTTCCGTCAACATGTCGTGATTGTCGGGGTCATTGAGCCTCTTGGGAATGTCAGGATGAAATCCAAGTGCTCTCTGGATCAACAATTTAGTATATCTGATGTAGGGAATCTTTGAGCCAAGTTTGTTGAGAAATGACATCATGTCATCCCAAATCAGAGCTTCGATAGCGATGTGTTTTTTGTTGACCAATGCCCAGAATATTTGCAGTTCCATGAGCTTAGGGTGCTCATAGCCGCTGTCACGACCAGAAACAGACTTTGTGATGATCATGTAGAGAGTTCTCCAGGGTTGAGGAATACTCTTAAGCTCTACGTGAGAATGCTTGGTGATTATTCCTGTAGCCTCATCATAACCGATATTGATTAAGAATTGGAGAGTGAGCTCTTCATCAGGTGAGGCATATAGTTTGGTCGGATCGACATCAGGAATTAGGAGAACAGCCCTTAAGTCTGCAGGTGTAATGGTGACTTGTTTGTGATTCAGAGTCACCGTCACAACAGTTTGTCCTTTGACCCTTTCCATAGTGTTCCAGAACTGTTGGATGTAGATCTCAGGAACAGTTGCAGAGTGAGTAAGCATGTTCTGATACGGATGAGTCCTCAGAATGTCAATAGCAATTAAACACGAAGATTCAGAGCAAGTGAGGGTGTCAAAGTCAACACGGAGATTATTCTTTCCTATCTTCATTGGATAGCCATGAGGATAGATATCAGCAATGGAGAGAACTTCAGGTGCATCCACATTCATTTGTTCAGCCATGTTATGATCTGAAATAACATTAGCCAAAAGAACCAACATATCGAAAGACATAATGTTAGTCAACAGAAGGTCTTATTGTCTAGTTATTGAATGTACAGTGTTAATGATTGTTGCGAGTCCTAAGTCACTTGTATGTTCAATAGTTCAATGATGTCGTGAAATGTTTCGTGAGTTAGTTAACTTTAAGTTTTAAAGTTTATTTTATCACTTATTGTTCACAACATATCAAACAATTTAAGTTTATTAGTGACATTTTTGGATTCGTGATGATATGATTAGTTTATTTACAAGTTTGTACACGTAACAATTCATAACGAAGGTATGATCTCGGCTTATGCGTAGGATTGGTAAAGTTATGCGTAGACAGGAATGATATATGCATAGGTGTAAGCTTACGCGTAGGATCCTAACTTACGCGTAAGAAATGTTACGCGTAGGAAATAGGAGACCTTATGCGTAGGCATATATTAACCTTACGCGTAAGGCTACTCGTAAGAGTTGACCTTATGCGTAGAGGTCACTGTTTACGCATATCCTTCACAGGATACGCGTAGTCCCATATGTAGAACCTTATGCGTAGAAGCTACGCGTAAGACTAGTCTTACGCATAACAAGCTACGCGTAAGGTGATCCTTATGCGTAGATTAATAACAACCTTGATTCTGAATATTACGTGTTGCAAGCCTGAAATAAAGCATCATTTCAATAAAGTTAAACACATAGCATTCGTTTTATGACAAATCAAAACACATTTGCACAGTTTAACAGTTACGCGTAGAACTGCATACGCGTAGACTAAACCCTAGATCTACGCGTATGAGATCTAGCCACAGAATATGCATACAACTGATTCTGGGAGGACTAAGAAGCATATAGAGTTGTTTTGGTCAAGTTTTAACATCAAAAGTGTCAAGAATCAAAAGTACCCAAACCGTATGAACACAAAACCCTAATTTCCATTTAAGAGTAATTAGTGTTTCTGGATGTAATCTGGGCCTAGATATAATCAATTCAACTTGATAACAACCTTATACAACAATCTTTTTCACCAAAAACGTTCTCATTTGGAAAAACCCAAATCCACGCATAAACCCTAGTTTTCAAATACATTCAATTCGTGTTTCTGGGCGCGTTTTGATGATTAAAAAAGTATCATTGATGTTTTAAGAACGTTTTGACACAGCCCTTTTAACCATAAACACCCTTACATGATTTAGTGTTCTTGTGCTTACGCGTAAGATACACAAATGTTAATAACTTAAGATTAAACCGTTGGATTTTCATGAAATTTAAAACCATTGTTTAAAAACTTGTTAATAACACAAAACCACTTACAAATTGAAAATCAGATAACCGGATTTGAAGAATGATTTTTGAGCGTAGGATTTGTATGGTTATGAGTAATAAATGTGAGGATTAGGTTAGGTGGAGGTGTTTTTTTATTAAAAGTAACTTTAAGCTTTTGGCAGTTTTAGTCCCTCCACCTTTTCCATTTTCATCCAAAGCTTTTTAACTTCCATTTTTTGGTTACCAAATGAAGATTTTATGAAAGAAACTTGACGACACTCCCCCTCGACTTGAGAAAATAATGAAAGGTTATTAATTAAAGTCCGAGGAGTGTCTTTGAACCAGGAAATGTACCACCATTTGTAAAAGATTCAACCGAGATAAGATAACATGCAAGTACACAGTTGTTTTGAAGCAGTTAATAGATTATTTTCTCCCCCTCAACACATGATCGGAAAAATACTGAATTTTGAAAGATTGAAGTGTTGACGGAAGAAGTGTACTTGCCATGTTGAAAGAAATATAGATGAGGAGAATATTTTTGTTGTTTTATCGGATTTTATATTTTTGTATTTTGTGTTTGAAAAGTTTATATACAAAGGATGTTTTTGGTGTTTGACAGGTTTTTAAGACTGTTTTAAGAGGTTATCCAATTCCTCTTGAGTCAAACACCTCATACCAATTCGGTGGACCAACTCATTAAACCTAGCGGGAGGCAAGGCTTTGGTGAGAAGATCTGCCAATTGGTATTCAGTACCCACAAAGTATAATTCAACGGTACCCTGTTCCACGTGGTCCTTGATGAAATGATAGCGTAGATCGATGTGCTTTGATTTCGAGTGCTGAACTGAGTTGCACGAGATTGCAATGGCACTCCGATTGTCGCAGTACATCGGGATTCTGTCAAATACGTAACCATAGTCTTTGAGTTGTGTTCTCATCCAAATGACTTGAGCACAACACGCGGACATGGCTACATATTCTGCTTCAGTTGATGACAGCGATGTACAATCCTGCTTCTTTGATTGCCAAGACACCAATTTATCACCGAGAAATTGTAGTGCTCCTGAAGTACTTTTCCTTGAGTCTAGGCATCCTGCGTGATCAGCGTCTAAAAAAGCGATTAGTTCAAAACCAGAATCCTTCGGATACCAGATCCCCAAGTTAATGGTTCCCTTGATGTATCGGAGGATTCTTTTAGCCTCAGAGAGGTGGGTTTCAGTTGGTCGCGACTGATAACGGGAGCATAGATAAACGGCAAAGACAATGTCAGGTCTGCTAGCTGTTAGATACATGAGAGACCCAATAATACTTCGGTATTTGGTAGGGTCAACTAATTTCCCATGTAAATCAGCATCTAACTTCTTGGTATGAGTCATTGGTGTGGCATAAGTATCACAGGTTTTCATTCCAAATTTGTTTAACAATTCAAGGGCATATTTGGACTGACTCAAGAAAATACCACGGGGTGATTGATGAACTTGCAGTCCTAGAAAGAACGTAAGTTCACCCATCATGGACATTTCAAAATTTTTCTTCATTAGTTTTGCAAAAGCGATTGAAAACTTTTTATGTGTTGACCCAAAAATGATGTCATCCACGTAAATTTGAACAATTAAGATGTGTGCCCCGTGATATTGTATAAAAAGAGTTGGGTCAACCGAGCCTTTGGTGAAATTATTGGCAATGAGGAAAGATGATAGCTTATCGTACCATGCCCGAGGGGCTTGTTTGAGTCCATAAAGAGCTTTGTTCAGTTTGTAAACATGGTTCGGGAACTCAGGATCAACGAATCCATCTGGTTGGCTGACATAGACCGTTTCTTTAAGTTGTCCATTGAGAAACGCCGTTTTGACATCCATCTGATAGACCGTCATATTCATATGAGCAGCGAACGCGAGAAATATCCGAACAGCCTCAAGACGAGCAACCGGAGCAAAAGATTCTTCAAAGTCTATTCCCTCTTCCTGACGATAACCCTTAGCAACTAGACGTGATTTGTTTCGGATGACGTTCCCTTCAGCATCCAATTTGTTTTTCCAAATCCATTTTAGACCAATGACGTAGACCCCTGTTGGTCTTTCAACCAGTTCCTATACTTCAAGACGTTTGAATTGGTTGAGTTCTTCCTGCATGGATTCAATCCAGTTGTCTTTTGTCATTGCATCTTTAATGTTTTTAGGCTCAGATTGGCAGACAGTGAGTGCATAAATGCAATGTTCACCGTCTGAGTGAAGACGTTGTCTCGTAACGACTGGTTGATTCGGGTTGCCGATAATGTTAGCCAGAGGATGGTCTTTTGTCCATCTATGTGTAGAGGGTTGATGTTGGTATACATTGTGCAGATTCTGAGGATTCAAATGGTTTGTTGAAGATTCCGCGACATCTGGTGTAGCAGTTTCATTAGCAAACGGGTTGAAGAGCGCATTTGGATCAAAATCTGCAGGTGGGGGTACTTCATTCAGAATATCATCAGCTGGTTCATCATTGTTGGAGGCGGTGTGTTCAACTGTTGTGTTGGAGTCAACTGGTGTAGGTGCATCTTCAATAGTAGTTGTTGTAGCAGGTGTATCAGGTATAGGAATATTATCAGGTTGTGCAGCGGAAACAGCGGATACACCTGGAGCACGTTCATCAATATCGTCACAGAACAGAGGAGCAAATAACCTTTCCATTTGTTGACGAGTTAGCTGAGGGCTTTCTTCAGCTGATGATGGGGGTTGAGGGAAGTTTAAACGGTTGTGACCGGGTTCTAAGCTGTTATACTCAGAAGCCATGTTCGTGAGTTCATCGAAATGTGCATGAATCGTTTCCATTACCTCCTTAGTTCGACGATTCCAGATTCGGAAACCTTTAGAATTGTCACAGTATCCAATAAAGACTCCAATATCAGCTTTGGCTTTGAGCTTTCCAAAATCATCACGATCATTATTCGGATAGCAAAGGGATCCAAATACATGAAAGTGTTTGAGGTTTGGTTTATAGTTGTGGACAAGATCGAAAGGTGTTTTGTTGTGGCGTTTTGTGATCATAGAACGGTTTTGAGTATAGCATGCAGTAGATACAGCTTCTGCCCATAAGTAATCTGGAAGTTTAGCATTGATTAACATTGTTCTTGCAGCTTCCACTAACGTTCGGTTTCGTCTTTCAACAACTCCGTTTTGTTCAGGTGTACGTGCAATAGATGTCTGATGCTGAATTCCCACTTTCTCATAAAATTCACGAAGGGTTTTGTTAACAAATTCAGTTCCTTTGTCTGTTCTGATTATTCGGACGGTGTTGCGGAGCTGAACCTGTATTTTTGTGAGAAAGGTGATGATCATTTGTGGAGCTTGGTCTTTGCTACGAATGAAGTAGACCCAAGTCCATCGTGAGAAGTCATCGACAATTACTAAGATGTAGCGTTTGCCATTGATCGTTTGCACGCGCATCGGGCCACACAAATCCATGTGAAGAAGATGGAGCACATGCTGAGAGCTGTGTTCCACCTTTGAAGGAAAATGAGCACGAGTGCTTTTCCCTTGTTCACAGGCTGAGCAAAGGTGATCTTTTGAATACCGGAATCGTGGGAGTCCTTCAACTAGTTTGTGTCGAGCAAGGTTGGTGATGGTTTAAAAGTTTAGATGTGAGAGACGACGGTGCCATAGCCAGGATTTTGTAGATGTTGCCTTTGAAAGTAAGCAAATGGGAGAGGAAGCAACCATGTCTTGCATAGAGATAGTGTAGAGACTAGAATTACGCGAGCCAGACATAAGGTCATTTCCATGTAGATCACGAATGAAACAAGTTTTCTCCCTGAAAGCAACCTCCAAATCTCCATCACAAAATTGACCTACTGAAAACAGATTGTGACCGATGCCTTCCACATAGTAAACCCTGCTGATTTCGATGTTCCCATTAACATAATCTCCGTAGCCCATGATAGCTGCGAAGTGATCGTTCCCGAATCTGACAGTGCCAATGAACTTTGCAATAAAGTTTGATAACAGTTTAAGGTTGCCTGTCATGTGTCGGGAACATCCGCTATCAACAATCCAGAGAATGATCTGTATCACCTGCATTACACACAGACGACACAGATGGAATAGAAGTAGATGTGGAACCCGAAATGTTAGAGGGTTCCGAAGCAGGTACGTTAGACATACACACATTGACAATTTTAGGCATCCATTTAAATCCTAGTGTGTTATATATCCATTTCTGCCATCTAAAACTACTCTTTGCTTTAGTCTTAGTGAAAACACTAGGTGGTACTACATTCTTGGGAGGTGAAGCGGGAGCTACTGTGATAGCAATGGTTGCCTTAGAATCTAAAGAAGGTGGTTTACCAAGCACAGACTTAGAATGATTAGTGGGCCTAGAGGTATTCCGATTCTTAGGATTCCGTAATCGAGAGATTATAGTTTTAGCAACACATTTGTCATGACAATCAGAATTCATACTCTTTCGACAAATAACACAAGGTGCATCAGACTGAATATCAAAAGTACTTAACGGTTTAGCATTCGTTACATCACTATTTGTATTACATTTGCCAGACGCAACATCTATAGTGGAAGCAACATGATTTTTATTCAGAGTCCTAGGGTGTTCTTCTACTTTAGCATTCTTTATTGATCTTTTCTTAGGTCGCAACTTCCTATTCTTCGATTGAGTGCTCCTAGGCTGTGAAGTGCTGACGTTTGGAAAAGATGCAACTATTCCTGTTTCAGTAGAGGGAAACACATTAGCAACTTGTGATTTGGCAGTGGGAATTCTAGGTTCACGATTACTAAGTGTGACTGGTGCTAATCTCTTAATCACAGTAGGCGGAAGTTGTTCATACTTTCCTAACTTTTCCCGTAACTTAGAGATGGTGTGAATCAGATCTTGATTTTCAGAACGAATATTTCCAGCAAAATTCATGACATCTCTAGTGTGAGCAAGATAGTGATCAAGTTCGTTTGATGCTTCAAGTCGAGTCTTTTTGAGTAAATCAAATAAGGCACCATATTCCTGTTTAACTTTTAAAAGTTCTTGTTCATATTTTGAGATTTCACTTTTCAAAGACACGTTTTGATCATCCAGTTGATCAAGTTTAGAATCAGAAGATTTTGCACTCAACTGAGCGATTTTCTTTTGAAAACTAAGTTGATGATTGTGAATATCTTTTTCACACCAATGAAGACGACGTTTTGCATTGTAAATTTCCGTGTGTAATCGTTTATTTTCAGCTTTTAAAGACTCGATCTGAAGCACATTATCGGTGTTCTCAACAGTTACAACAGTTTCAACAATATCAGCAGAGATGTAATCAGATGCAAATGGCAAGGCATGAAGTAACACAACATTATGGATATCAGCACAGATAACATCTTCCAAGAGTCGATCAACATCTTTTCTCAATAGTTTCTTTTTGCGTTTTGTGTTCAAAATAGATGTTTCTGTTTTCTCGAAAACGTTTTTCATTACCCCAAGTTCCTTATGAAAATCCTTTTCCCAGGCAATTGCACAACTTTTCAAGTTTTTAACATTAGGTAAAAGATTTTTCTGAAAAATGTCTCTTTGTTCTCGCGCCAGAGGCGATTGAAAATGTTCAACTTTGATTTCAGATCGATATTCTATCTCATGTTGTAAAATTTTGAGGTCAGCCATGAAAATGTCAAAATATCGAAGGATTTTTCGATTTTTAGGTTTTGAGTTTACTTCACTAATGGAAGGTAAAGGACCATAAGTTTGTGCAAATTCTGTTTTGGGATTAACGTTAGAAGACTCAGGTGTTTTGATGATAACCCTTGGTGTGTTAGAAGAATCCGTTGGTGTGACGAAAGTGACCGCGTTTTTATAATTAAAAGGTTTGTTGTAAACAACATTTTTTAATTTTGATCGACTCTCGTCTTCTGCATCTAATTCCTCTTGACGATGATATTCAACAACACTCATGACAGTATTATCAATTTTGTATTCTGCACTGGAAACTTCAGGAGTTGGTTTGAATGTTTTTAGTGAAAGCTTTGGTTTGTAATCAGCTAGATTTTTTCCATATCCTTTTGGATTGGGTTTTAAGGTAAAATTTTCAATAGCTGTTACGGATTCACCATGTTTGTAAACAACAGTTTTAAACTCTTTAAGTTTGTTTTGCAAGCCGAGAATTTCTTCAAGAAGGTCATATACCCGATTCGTTGAATGCTTTTTGTATGCGGAGAACTGTTTTTGACAATTTAACAACTCAGCCTTAGCTTTTTGATTTTCCAAGGTGAGAGCGTTAATTTGCTTTTTATGTTCATGTTTCAGTTGTTCTAATTCAGACAACAAAGCATTCTTCGAGGCGGCTAGATCACGCATTTGTCTCTCTAAATATTTTTCATTTTGATGAGATTTTGCAAAATCGGCTTCAAAACCTTTTTCACGGTTTTCTTGAGTTTTGAAAAAGTTGAGTTGCATTTGTAAGCATTCAAAATCCTTGGTTAACAGTGCATTTTTACTTTTTAAGGACTGATTTAATGCATAACATTCCTCCATTTTGATTTTATGGTCTTGAATTAACCGAGCAAAATCCGGATGAGGCAACAGATCATCTTGTTCAACGTGAGTCTCAACATGATCATTCTTTAGATCCTCAAGTACAACCACGGAGTCAATTTGATTATCAAAGGAAACCATAAGGTCATCTTGATCGTCAAATGTAACTACAGGGTTAACTTGAAAATCATCAGAAAAAGATGTAGAAGACTCATTTTGAACAGTCTGATCCGTGCCGGATTCAGATATTGGCGGAGATATTAGTTCAGATATGATGATGGTTTGTTCGGGTACCTGAGACAAGCCATCAGTGTCATACACTGGGCCTGTATCACTCATGTGCAGCTCATGCATATTAGCCATCAACATAACAGCTGCATTAGCCTGCAAGTCCTCCATATCATCATCTGAGTCTGCATCTGCCATAAAGCTCTGTTCTTTGTCTGTAAGAGATCCACCAGCTTCATCCTTAAGAGCCAAAAGTAAAGCCTCTTTGAAATAAGCACTGCCCCTAGTCCTTGGCTTTGGGCATGCATTAGCAAGGTGTCCCTTTTCATTGCAGTTGTAGCATCTAAGACCATTTAACCGATTCTGAGCATTTCCCTATTCCACCACTTGAGCTCTGTTGTTATTCCTACCCACAGCATTAAACCCTTGACCACCGCTCATCTGACGACCATAATCACGATTCTGAACTTCAACACGTCCATTGTTCACAACAGCTTGAGTCCGTGTGTTAGATGAGGAACGAATACGATTGTTGGATTTGTTGGTGTAACGGCCAAAAGCATTAGCAATCATCACAAATCCTTGTTGCAATGCTTCGAACGGATCTGTTTCCTCAGTCGCTTCACTGACATATGCTTGAGCATTGTTGCTGTATGGAACCAATTGATTTTGTTGAGGTTGTGACTGTGAAGGTGTGTTTGAAGCAGTTGGTTGAGTTGCTGGTTGAGAGGGATAATTCTGTTGAGCATACAAGGCAAGTTGTTGATTGTCCGGGTTGTGACTGTTTAGCAATTTGAGCACGGAGAATCCTTTCCCGATCAACTTCCTTTTCATGAGGCTTCAAGTAATCGTACAACAATCCATAAGTAGAATGATGCATATTCTTCGCTTGACGGAGAAAAATGACATACTTCTCCCATTCTGGACCAAGACTACTCAGGAACTTAGTATTCACTGCAATTCTTGGCATGATGATGTTGTGTTTATCTAAATCATTGATGATGTCTGAAAATCGATGATGATAGGACTCTAGTGTCTCTCTAGGTTCAATCATGAAGTGTTCATAAGCCAAGTAAATTTTGGATTCCAAATCCTCCTGATTGAGTACAGATCCTTCCATAAGAAGACGAATATGATCCCACATTTTTTGTGCAGTCTTTTGAGCATCAACACTACGAAGAATTGGGTTTGGTAATCCTAAGAGGATGTATTCCATTGCAAGTTCATCAGCTTCATAGTGTAGAAGTTCAGTAGGATTTAAATCTGCAACAGTAGCAATGTTGGTTTGTTCATCTCTTGGTGGAACAGCAGTAGGATCTCCGGGTACAATGACAGTAGGCATCTCAAATAGACCTTCCAAGATAACCTTCTTTAAGAACTTTCCATGTGGTTTCTTTAGATCACAAAACCTAAAGAACCTTATCACCCATTGATCGTAGTTTCCTGGAGTGAGCATTGGAGGTCTATCAAGTGATCCAGCTTCATGAATTGATTGTTGGCTGCTTAAAGCTTCACACATCTTTGCAAACCAAGTAGGTTCCTTCATAGTGTTCCTTGATGGATGTTGATTGAAATCGTTTGTGTAGGGTAGAGCTTGAAGACTTGGTGGTGGTTGAACCATTTGTGGTTGTGGAATTGCACCAAGTAGTGGAGTATGTTGCTGATTAAATTGTTGTTGATAAATAGCTTGTTGTTGATTCCATTGTTGATGTTGTGGAGTTAATTGTTGTTGTTGTTGATGATTATAAGCGTGAGGGAAATAGTTAGAGTATGGTGGTTGAGACATGATGATAAACTTGTGTGGTAAAAATGGATCTTTGTAGTCGAATGAACCTTTGTTGATGAAGTGTCCTTAGGCGTAGAAAAGACAAGAACCAAGTAGCACTTATGCGTAAAAACACCAAAAGTTACGCGTAACAATGAGGAGTTACGCGTAGGTTTTAGCTTACGCGTAAGTAGGTAAAACACTAAAGTTATGCGTAGACAGAAGTTAGGCGTAGAAACGTAGGCGTAGGATTACCTTATGCGTAGACCTTAGTTTACGCGTAAAGTGAATCTTATGCGTAGAATTTCTACGCGTAAGCTTATGCTTATGCGTAATTTTAGGGTTTTTGCCCAAATGATCTTTTACACTTCACAGTGCAAAAGATATCCAAAGTCGACGTATTTTCAGACTTATCCAAGTAAGAAAACACGGAATAAACCAGAAAATTGAAGATCAAACCAAGGAAAATCTTACGCGTAATATTAGGGTTTTGATACGCGTAGGATTACTCGTAACTTTGATTCTGCCCAAATGTGTTTCTAAACCAGTTTTTTGTTATGGAATAGCTTCAATAGTACCAAAAGAACACAAAAATGTGAAATTTGATGTACCAAAACTGCTAGACGGGTTACGCGTAGAACGACACCCTCGAACAAAAACAAGCTTAAAAACGTAAATCCACGCGTAAAGTTTGAAACTTTTTGCCAAAAACAAGTATTTTAACACCTCAAAACATTGAAAGTACAAGAATCTTGGATTAAAAAATGTAAAAAAACGAGTTTTTAAGATAACCAAAGATTGCGTTATCTTTACGCGTAAGACCCAAAACCAAAACTTCAAAAACAAACGAGTACACCCAACTATTTGGCGATTGATACCACTGTTAGGTCACTAGTTTTACAAACACAAGTTATAAGAGAAGAGATAAGGCGATTGAACAAGTAAACAAGCACACACACACGATAAGAGTAGCACGGTTAGGCGTAGGTGAATGTGTGAAGAGAATAACTTGAACAACCAACCCTCAAATGAGGGTTTACAAGAGTTTATATAGGCAAGGAGCTAGGGCAACACTCCCTCTCCTTCCCTATTCCTTATTGGGCTTGGATCAAGCTTATGGGCCTTCTACATAAGCTTGACCTTAAACAAACATAAAGGCCATAATAAAGCTACCTATTACATATGAAATATAAATACTTGAAATACTGTTTAGGAGTGATTCCAACAGTAAGTTTAAACTTTGTTCCAGAAACAACTTTCATTTTGTCGAATCGTGAGTGAATCGATTTGCACGGTGTAAGATTAGAACTTGGTGTTATGACGGAGATAGAAGGAACTTGGGCAACCAGAGGTTGGACGTATTTGGCTTTTCCATTATCAAGAGGAATTACCGGGTCCTTTGTCACCTCGGTCTCTCGTACTACATTCCTCACCGGAGAGGAAGTAGTCATTGAGGGCCCATCATCACGAATGGTAACGGATTTCATTTCTCCCTTCGGGTTTGGAATCGTGTTACTTGGGAGAGAACCGGAACCCGAGGGTTGACTCATTTGGCACAAAACAGCGTTTAACATATTCTCGAGTTTATTCTGCGAAGCATCCATCTTGTTGTTCTGAAGTCGAATTTCGTTCTTAAACTCATTGCTTTGTCTAGTTAACGAAGATTGGAATTCATTTCTCAAACTTGAAATATGGGTTTTCATGGTTTGGATGGTAGCATTATTGTTCTGAACGTAATTCGAGAATTCATTAGAGGGAAAAAGCGGAGCTTGATAACTTGAATTTTGATATCCTTGATTGTAATTGACCCCTTGGGTCAGGTATTGATTCGTTGGGGCTTTGAATTGGTTTTGAACATTCGGTCCACGAACTTGATTCTGATTAAAACGAGTCTGATTGTTCGATTGAGAAAATCCCGGAGGTCCCATTTGACTACTAACACGAGGGTTCGGTTCAACTTGAGGACGGTATTGGTTACCTCCGGTTACGGCATTAGCATCGAAAGGATTTCCATCAGTGGCGGTACAATTGTAGTAGGCATGCGGGCCACCACAAGTAGTACAAGTCGTTTCCACCGCTTTGACTTGAGCGGGTGGAGAAGAATTAACCTTAGCCGTCTTAATCTTAACCAAAGCCTGTATCATATCCGTAAGCTTATCAATCTTAGCATCGGTGCTAGACGTATTTCCATAAGACGAGGACGATGGTGTAGCACTCACTCGGGCAGCAACCGATTTGCTACGTGAGGTACGAACTTTAGATTTGTTCTCAATAATCGACAAGGCATCTCTCGTTGATCGGGCCAACAAATTACCACCCGCGGCGGCATTGAGAGAGTCTTGATCAGTTTCGTTCAAACCGTTATAAAACGTATCAAGTTGGTGCAACTCAGAAAAACCATGATGGGGACATTGCCTAAGCAAATCTTTGAATCGGTCCCATGCCTCACTAAATGATTCATCAAATCTTTGTGTGAATTTTGTTATTTCATTTTTAAGGCTTGTTGTTTTAGACGGTGGGAAGAATTCGTTCACGAATTTTGAAACTAAATTCTCCCATGTGGTTATCGATCGAGGGGGTAGTTTTTCGAGCCAAATCCGGGCAGCCCCCTCGAGTGAAAATGGGAAGAGTAGTAGCTTGATAGCCTCTTCCGGAACGTTACGGTACTTGATCGTAGACGTGAGCTTGTTAAACCGTCGGATATGAGAGTGAGGATCGTCCCTCTCAAATCCGTAAAATTGGCTCGATGATACCAAGTTGATCAAGCCGTGTTTAAGCTCAAAGTTATCGGCAACGATTGCCGTGACCCTCGGTGGGTTCCTGGAGTTGCTCTAGCATGGATCGGTTGTCCTCCGCCATTTTGATGATGGGCGGAGTCTGATTAGTTCGAATCTCGGGTTCGACTAGTGGAGCACGTCTATTTCGCCTTCTCGGAATTGTAGCGGTTTCACGTATCGGTCTGTAGTTATTAGAACGAGTGCGCATGCACTTTCAAAAACAAAGGCAATCAAAAGAGAACGGTATTCGAAAACACAGTGAACTTAACCAATAATCCCAAGTGAATAAATCACCTCTATAAGACAAACGCACAAGCGAGCGGAGAAGCTTTGTAGGTCAGCGCGAAGCTTATTAAAAACCCGCTTCTTTTCAGCCGCAATTTAATGTCAGGCCGTCCTTATACCCACCACACAGTTTGTTTATCCGATAGAAATAAATCAATTCACAAGCGACACAAAGGCAAGTTTTTGATCTTTGGTTCGGGAACTTATTAATGATAACACCTCCGTTGAGAATGTTATATAATTGGTGTCTTCTATTTATTAGCAAAAACACAAGAGAAAATCTTTTTGTATTTTTTAATATGATATATATATATATATACAAAAGAAAAAGGAAAATATTTTTTACTTTTTTTAATTTTTAGAAAAATAGTAACTTCGCGAATGAAGGATCTCGAGTCACTAATCGTCAAACCTCAAACGATATTTTCGTGACACAACCTCCCCGGCAGCGGCGCCAAAATTTGATTCGTCGAATGTGTAGGCTTAGGGGTATGTGTATGGATAAAACCTCAATATCGATATCAAAAATAATCACGAAGATAGATTCAAAATTCCTTTAGGAAAAAGAATATTAAATCAAATCCCGTGTGTGATCGTTGATACGGATTAGTCTACCCGAATCGTTTCCCAACGAGGCGTGAATTGCCAACGTCGTTTTTTGTTTGGAATTTAATGCTCGATGTTTTGATTTGTTGAATTTGATTTTATTAAACTACGAGAGAAGGGAAAGTAATTAAGGGAAATCTAATCTACGGGAAATCCTAATTACGAGATTAACTAAAATGTAATAAACGAAATGTAAATAAAATGCAACTACGTCTAATCTATATCCTAAAAATGCCTAAAATTACTTTTACTCTAGAAATGCAAGTTGAAAACTATTTATGAATTAAAACTATTTTTTTAGGATTTTTCTGGATTTTATTTGAATTAAAAAACTAATTTTTAACTTTTAAAACTAATTTAAAATACTAAAAATTATGAAAATTAAAGGGAAAATTATGAAACTATTTTTATAAAATCTAGAATAACCTAAGAGAATTTTCAAAACTAATTTTTTTATTTTTCTGATTATTTTTCTATTTTCTATGAATTTAAAACTATTTTAATCTAGTTAATTGGCTAAAAATTACAAAATAAGCTAGGAAAAATCTAGAAAAATTATTTTTTTACTTTTTGAAATTATCTTAATCTATGAAAATTGAAAAATTATTTTTTGGAACTTTTTCTGATTTAATTGCAATAAGAGCTATTTAAAAATACCTAAAAACTGTTTTAAATTGTGAAAAATACTAAACAGTGATGAAAATTAATGAAAAATTCAGTAAAAGTCTAAAATATTATTCTAATTCTATGAAAAATATAAAATACTAGGCTTATGTGTGAGAAATGAGAGCTGATGTGTAAACTGTTCTCAAATAAGCTATCTATAATAAGCTGTGCAGTGCAATAAGCCACCAAACTTTATCAGAAGCTATGTTATACTAAAATTACCTACCAGCAACTAATTACTTCTAATCCTAACCTCTATTAAGCAATCTACCAAGTTTTAAGCTAACTGATCCTAACAGAAATCAGCTCTTAACCCCCATATTTAAGCTGTTGCACAGGCTTATTCAATAAGCCAATGTGAAAACCTAAACTGTAGTCCTCAAGACCACCAAGAAAACTACAACTGAACCAATTTTCAGACAAAACCAAGCTTAAATGAAGCTTGTGCAAATCCTACAAAGTTTGAAGAAAACTGGTTTTGACATATTTTGACTTTTGAAATCTGTTTTGGTTATTTGACTTTTGTGAGATTTGAATCAAAGTTCTGGATTGATTATGATGCTATAAGCTTAATTATGATGACAGCAAGCTAGATCTACTGATTTTAAGCCTATATGTAGTGTTTTAACTATTGATTCCAACAGAAATTAGCACAAGATCAGTTAAAGATGAAATTTGACTTTTACTGTTTTGATGTGCAAATGAGTTACTGATTTAAAGTCTATATATCCCTACTGATGTAAATGTGACAAATCTTAACTAATAACTAACCTACAAACTCACTAGAACCAATTTATCCAAACAGTCCTTAAGAAACTATTGTGCAAATGTAAACTATCAATTACAGAAAACAACTCAATAACAGCTAATAGCTATGATCTAACAATTATAATAGAGCTACTGAATGCAATCTCAACAATATTAGCTAACAGATAACAAGGTAAACTAATTGTGCAGCAAGCAGATAAGTGAGACGGGTTATGTACTTACATAAATCCTGTCACAATGACATGCTCAACTGAGATCACTTAACCACTAACCTAACTCTGATCTCAACCCAAAACAACTGATATGAACCCAAATCCATGATCAAACCAGCAAATCAGATCATATCTGCTTCAGTTAGCCACAGTTGACTTTTGTTGACTGCTTTTTGGATTTGAAGTAAATTGAGATTGAATTGAAGATAAACTCACTATAAGCTATCAAAAGCTTAAATGAGCTAAATAGAACAGTAGCTGAGTGTGGGTCAATCCACAAAATAGATTTGATATGTTTTTTTATTTTTCAATTATTTATTACTGATTTTTTTTGTATTTTTGAGCTAATGAATTAACAAGCTGAAAACATTTTGAGTTAAAGAAATAAGCAATAGACAAGTATAATAAGCAGATTTAAAACATAAACAATTAAACAATTACTTGAGAATTGAAAACTGAATTTTATTAATCTAGGAAATTTGAGTACAAAAAGTGAATTACAAAAGCTTAACCATACTTAAAACAATAAAATGGCATTACAATTAAAACTATGCTACTGAAAAATGAAAGAAAGAGAGATCATTCATTGTGAACGAATTTGGGGTCTTTAAATACTTGAGCTCAAGGTCTTGGAAGGATCTAGAAAATGTAATATGTGCTTCTTTGAGTCGTTTTCAGCCTTTAGATCAAGCATACACCTCATCCCATCAATAGCAACCCTTGGATCAACATTACCACGTTTCATCCACCAATGAGAGGGCAGTATTTGAGATGTTGCACGCGGATTGATGACCTGGCACTGCGCACATGTCAGGGGTGTTAGAGTAAAGTACGAATGTACCCTTAATTGCAGTTAATTTGACTAATTGACCAAAGGGGTAATTAGGGTTCATGTAATTTCTGGGTTTGGGTAAAAGAGGGGTGAAAAAAGGGCGCGGGTTATTTATTTATTATTGTTTGAGTAATATTGACCGGGTTTTGGGTTGGTTGACTTGGGTAACCGGGTATAATATTTAACCGTGGGTTTGGGATGTGGATTGGACCGGGTCTTTGGTTTTGGGCTTTGGATTTTGGATTGGATTTAGGATATATTTAGTGATCCAAGTAACATTTTAAGGACCAAATGTGTTAATTCTGATTTTCCAGGGACCAAATCTGTAATTCTAAAAATCTCTTTCAAGGGCCAATCTTGTCATTCACAAATAATCCAAGGGTTGATTTTGACAATTCCAGAAACTTGAGGGATCACTTTTGCCAAAAGCTGAAAGTTCAGGGACTAATTCTGACAATTCTTCAAATATTATCATATCTTCTTAAAATCATCCTCAGAGAATAAAATCTTCATAAATGCACAATCTCGACCTTCCAGCTCAGCTCAACTCTCTTAATCTCTCGTGCTCGGATTTTCGTCTGATTTGGCTCCTTTTCGTGTGTTTTGACATATCCGTACCTGCACAAGCACAAACTCAAGAAAACCACAAATATTAGCAATAAACGGCTCTTTCTTGGTTATTTTGGGTTTTATTTGATAAAGAAATGATATGTGTTTTTGCACATATCATGAGGTCAAATCGAAAAGGTCATGGAGAAACATTTTATCCAATGGGTTACCAAGTCAAATGGGGTGGTCAAGGAGTTAGGGGATTATAATAAGAGGTTAGGGTGGCTAATGTGTTTGGTTTGTCCCCCCCCCCTTTCTCACTTATACACGCCAACTTGAGAGACCAAGGAAGATATTTCACTCTTGCTTTGTGTTTTGTTCGAATGACTTCACAGAAAGAAGTACAAACAAAAAATATACCAGGCCAAATTTTTGTTCATCAAGTATTAGTGTGTGTAGTGGGCTTGGGGTGAGAGTTCTGATGAGGCCCAATGACAAGAGGAGAAGATTTGGGCTTGGACTTGGTGTGGGCTAGATCAAACGAATGGCGAAGGGAAATATTGGGGTGAGTTGGGCTCGGGTTGAGGCCCAGTGAGTTTTTTAGGCCTGGTCTACTACAAATACAATTTATTTTTATTTTTATTTATTTTATATTTTTATAAAATTTTATTTATATATATTAAATATTATAGGATATCGGGATCGAGGGAAATTTCGTTCTGATCACAACGGTGTATGATTAAATGCTCAATTCGCGTTGATCATGCATATGCCATATGATATGCAAATATGATAAGTGGGAAATTTCATGATGTTCTAAATCGTGCTTTATTTCTAATTAAGATGTTAATTGCAATGAAATTTACCGGGAGCTTACAGTACCTACCCCTTAAGTGAACCGCATCCCGCGGTTTAACTCGCAGAGGTTGTCATGGGTGGTTGGGTGAACAGGTGGGGATACTTGGAACGCATTACATCCTCGTGTTCCCAGGTGAACTCGGCACCTCGTTTCTTATGATTCCATCGAACTTTAACGATAAGAATGCGGCTTTGCTTTAGCCTCTTGACTTCCCTGTCCATGATCTCAACGGGTTCTTCTATGAAGCTAAGTTTATCATTGAGATGTATGTCCTTTAGAGGTACAACTACATTATGTAACATCCCGATTTTTATAGAAAATAATAGCGGATTTATTTAAATTCCTATTGGTTACATCTAATATTTTAGAGGAATAAATATAAAAGTCCCACTTTGATGGAGTTAATGACATAGTTAACAAGGGACTTAATATGATACAAGCTCGGACAAGTTTTGCAACACGATTTTACTACGAGGGCTAAATGTGACAAATAGCCAAACTATAAAAAAATACAGATATATTATATACATAATAAAAGTCAGTTTTAGAAGAGATAACTCTTCCCTCCCCATTCTTACGACATAAAAAAAGAGAAGAAAGATCAGGAAACAAGGTTTCTTCATATTAAAGAATTCACAAGATTCATCATAAATTAGCAAGGCTTAATCAAGAATTGACAAGGACAATCAAGACTTCAATGGTTATGATGAATCAAGAGCTTCAAGTGGTTCATATATTCTTCCCAAAATTTTAAGTAAGTATCTATTTATATTTTTAATCATAATCTCAAGCAAGAGGAAATATGGGTTATGATTAATAAGTGTTTTACATGATTATGTGATGAATTCATGGTTTATGATTCAAGGGTTATGCATATGATTATTAGGGTTTATGATGGGATTATGTTAATGATCAATTTATGATGTTTAGGAGGTGTTTATGTTGATTATTGAGTTGAACCAAGCACCCCTTGATGTGATCTATGATGTTAAACAAGTTGCTGAAATTTTCAGCAATGATTAGTCATGTTTGAAAAATCATATAAAATTGATAGAAGCTCGGATTAAATCATGGCTGGACTTTCTGGAAAGCCTAAGGTATCTACTTCTGCTTTTATTCATAAAGTTTTTGCTCATTTAGTAGTTAAGTTGGTCTAAAACGTGATTTGGTACAGCAAGGGCTGATCCTAAAATGTGTAGCAAACCGAACTAGTAGTTAACTTCTACCCATTATATTACCCATTATAATACATACTAATTATGTATATATCTACCGAATATGTAAACACTAGTTGTTATACATATGTATTACTAAATCATAAAATCACTATTACTTGTTTAGTGTTTTATGTGAAAACGTAAGTGTGTTAGTAAACTATTGGCTCAAAACATTTACGTATTTTATTTGTTTCGTTAAAATGATTTTACGTTTGTTATCGACAAAACATTAGAAGATCGTAAAATATAAATAAACATTTTTACGGCTTATTTGTATTAACAGTTTTCACAAACACACAATCAATCACACATAGAGTTCGAATGAAATGAGGCTTAGAGAGAGAAACTGAAGAGAGTTGGGAACTTCTAGTGAGACAAAGAAAAATGTATATTGAAGCTCTAACCCTTTGCCTTGCTAGGCAAAGGGTATTTATAGTGTGTTACATGAAACGCCTCCTACGGGTTATGGATCAGGCATACAGTGGGTAAAGACCCGTCCTTCCTCCACGGTGTTACTTAACTAACTACTAACTATCACTAAATGACTACGACTACGAGATTTCTAACGAATACATAAACGCTTTTCTGGTTTTTCTAAATCCTAACAAAATATAAATAAACGTTTTTCTGGTTTATTTGTATTAACAATCTCCCCCTTTTTGTTGATGACAAAACATAAGATTATTTTAAGGAAAAACTAAAATTCATAAAAGTTTGAATTGGAGTTTTTACTCTCTTCTCCCCCTTTTGTCAAAACAAAAAGAGCGTCGAAAAGAAACTAACACATTGTTTTGAGAAAAATGTGTGAAAAGTAATAATATGAAAAACAGAGAGTAAGAGAAGAGAAGAATTCTTGTCTTAGCTCCCCCTTGACGGGTGCTTCCCTTTGTTGAGGGCGTCAAGTAATTAGGAAGACTAAGCGAGCGTTTTGCAATTATGTTTGCAAATAGTTTCGTCTTTTGACGAACATGCTCCCTCTTGCCGAGTGATCCCCTTTGTGAGGGAGTCAAGTAATAAAGAAATCCTAAGTGAAAGTACTGCAAGCGTTTTTGCAATAGTTTTGCTTTGACGAAAAACTCACCCTAATTGAGGGTGTCAAAGTCTTCATGTGTATTTTGAAAATCTACAAAACAAATGTTAGAAAGCAAGTATAGGATGCATAATTTCCTGCAAATGAGACTCAAATTAGAAAAAAAAATGTTTATGTTTCACGGATCCCACGGTTCCTTCATGGAAGGGATCCGTCTAGGCAAAAGTCAGGGATCCGTATACATGTATTCTCATGACAGCAATGTGGATGTAAAATGTGATGTTAACATCAAGATAAGATATGTATTAAGGCACCAAACATATTCTCAAGACCACATGGCATACAACATGTAATTTCATTCAATAAATCATGAGAAATGATATCTCTAAAACTAAGAGAATGACAAAAGCATGTAGTACATTTTCTAATAATTTCTAGAGTTAATTGCATTTTTGGTCCTGGTGGTTTGGCCAAATTGCAGGTTTGGTCCCCAAAACTTTGAAAGTGCAGCGATAGTCCCCATTTTGAAGTTTGGATTACATTTTTGGTCCCTGCATAAAGTTAAATGACTAAAATACCCTTTGGCTTCTTCAGAAAAAGACAAGGGTAATTTGGTCATTTCACAACAATAAGGACCAAAAATGCAACCCAAACTTCAAAATGGGGACTATCGTTGCACTGTCAAAGTTTTGGAGACCAAACCTGCAATTTGGCCAAACCACAAAGACCAAAAATGCAATTAGCTCTAATTTCTAAGTTGTGCCAAAAACTTAATAAGAAGCGTCAATGTGCTTGTAATTTTAGATTCTAAAGACGAGTAGATTTGTTGATTTGGTCAAATCGTTCAAGGAGATGATTAAACATGAAATGCAACTCATTTCGTATTTCTTGAACTAATCATTGGGTAAGTTTACAATTAGAGCAATTATTGTCATGAGTAGGAAATGGAGGAGGTGGAATGTTTTGAGGAGGTTCCACAAAGGATGGTGGGATTTGTGGAGGTGAGTTTAGTGTCATAGGGTGTGGTTCAACTAAGAATGAGGGTGATGATATATGCGTTGGTGGTAGAGATGGGAAGTCCTCTATATGGTTTTGGTGATTCCTTGTTCCTAAAGATGGACTATTTGATAATGAAGGTGGTTCCCTATTTAATGAGAAGGTTGGTGAATGAGAAGTCCTCGGTGGTGAGTCTTCTAAAGAGTAGAGATTTGGATGAGAAAGAGGCACGGTAAAGGAGTGTAGTCTTGGTTATAGAAATGAGGGCTTGGGTGTTTTACTTGAGCTAGGTGTGTTTGGTTTAGTGCTTGACGAAGGCCTTTCCATCTCAAAAGGTCGGATACTAATCCTAGCGGTTTTTCTAGCTTTGGTTGGTTGAGTTTGTAGAGGAGGGATTCTAGTATTTGGGCTCTTGACGGGTGATGACTCGGTTGATGATATCTCATGAACCATATGAGCATTCTTCTTGGAGGAACCTTTGGTTGAAGAAGTTTTTCTAGATGCTTTAATCACAGTGAAAAGAGAATGTAATGGATGTCTTAGCTAATTAATTTTGAATGGTGGTTTCGAAGCATAAGTACATTTGGTTTATAAAGAATGAAATTAGGTTAGTGAATTAAATTCTTGACCAATAAGAATTTTAGCATGCACTAAGGTCAACTATAGTGTTGTTCTATCCTAGGGAGTCACTTAAGGCAAGGTAAAGTGTTTAGATTACCCAAGAGAGTTTAAATTAGATGAGTAAAGTGGTTATAATATGTTCTAGAGACCCGGATCCCACGGTTCCCTCATTTTGGGGATCCTTTTAGTTATAAATGGGGATCCGTCTCTCAGACAGTAATGTGGTGGAGTGATTATGTTCTATTAAGGTCTAGTACCTATAAATCTTGAGTGTTTGGGTTCCCTAAGATGTCTTAAATGGTATGGGACTTCAATGTCTAACCATAAGGAGTGAGGATATCTAATGATGGTTTTTGGTAAGAAAGTGGACTTTTATGTATGCAACTAAGTGTTTAAGCATGACACTAATATTTTGAGGATGACAAATGAAGCCAAATGATCCTAGAGATCAGATGATAGTTCAAAGAAAATTTGGAAAATTCCTTAAAAATCATAAGAAATAAAAAACTAGTTTTTGGCCTATTTTGAAGTACGAATGACTAAAATCAATTTGCTAAAATTAAGAGAAATATCAAACTATGTGTTTTGAGATGTGAGGAACAATGTGTGAACATTGGAGCAGAAATATGGTGAGTTTTGGTGAAGTGATAAATCAAGAACACCTTGAATGTTATCCTAAGTTAGTTATGAGTGAATGTGAGACCAACTGAGTTTGAGGAACACTTAAGTGATCCTAAAGTAACATGTTTAACTAGTCTAATAAGGTCTGGAAGATTGGATTGATGTGAAAGTGTGGAATTCTTATATCTGTTTACCCGGATCCCACGGTTCCCGCATATGAGGGATCCGGCTAGTTATAGCTCAGGGATCCGGCTACTGCTGACCAGTAGCTTCACAGCAAATGTGCAGAATTTGCACTTCTTAGCAAATAACCAACCTAATCATTTCTACATCGAGCAATCAAATGTGCAAGAAAGGTATATCACGCATGGTAAGTAAGAGTGACTAGAAGGTAAACAAATATGAGGAAGACCGACTTGTTGATTTCAATCAAGTAGTCGTAAAATTCTCATTTGGGTCGCCTAAGTTAGGGTTTCATTGTTCATGTCATGCCATCTACTAAAGCTAAGTCCTAAGTTACAGAAATATTGTTTAAGATGTTTTACAAACCATTGTTCGAATTTTAAGGTCCACGACCTTACCTTCCCTTTCACTCAATCTTCTACTCCATCGCCTCCAAGCTTCAGTCTTCAACCCTTCACGCCTACTTCTTCTTCTTCATAAGAAAGTTAGCAAAACATTTAAACATCCCCTTTGTTTGTTGAAATTCTTGAGATGGGCTTGGGATGTCCGGCAATTGCTCAATGTATGCTATGGGGTCGAGTTGAACGTTGTCTATAGGGTTGCTTCCTTCTCCCTCCCTTTTTTTGGATGAGTCCATCGGTGGATGAGGTCTCTTGACTTCAACCATAAACCTTGTAGTCTTCTCAACGGACAAGGGCACCCTGACCTTGTTGCTAAAGAAGTGGTCATCGGTGTAGGGAGATGGATCTAGAGCAAAGACAAAATTGGCTAGTCGAGGTAGGAGCATGGCATAACGGAGCACCATCTTTTTTGTCCTTAACACACTTGCCATCCGTTTAACCATGTAATAGGCAAGGTTAAAGTGAGTCCCAGTAACAAGGCAATAGATCATGTAGACTAGGCAAGCATTGGGATGATCCTTATTTCCCACCAAACAATGGACATTCTCCCTTAACACTAGTTCCCGTTTCTTGTACAACGGGAACATCTCTGAAAGCTCAATTTGAAAGGGATCCCTATAGATGACCTTCGATTTCCTAGAGACCCGAGACAGGGAGGCTCTTTGGATGAAGACGGTATCTCTTACCGTAGCCAGATCCGGGAGAGGTGTGGAATAGACTGGATGCTCATCGACCATGTCGTGGAGGTGGGCTAGTGACCATTCATTTGAAAACAAGCATACCCCTCGGCAAGGGATACGGAGTATCCTAGCAAACTCCTCAAGGGTGAAGGTATATTCGTGTTCATTGATGACAAAAGTGGTCGAAATGGTTCCATCCTCATTTCTTATGATCCTTATGCTCTTGTAGAACTCTAGGAAAAATACTGGACAAACTTGTTCATTGATGGTTAGAAGGCATTGGAAGTTGACTCCCTCAAAGACTTGGGGAATGTCGGTATTGTTGAGAAATGAGGGTTCGACACGCCCCTCGCGGAACAACCTCTTTTGCAACAATTTGAAGGCCTTCCGGTCCTCGAGACTTAAACCTTCCTTTCTATGATACATCGGTATGTAGTGTGCCATGTCTTGATAGTCTTTTTGCCTTGAGCTCGGCATGGTTGATCCTAAACACCAAAACCACAATGTGGTGTCATTTATGTGAATAGTATCCTAATTAGGTTCATCACAATTTTGCTCAATACATCTTTATTGAATTCAAATTGAGTTTTTAATTTGTATTAACAATGTTGATTCTTTGATTTAGTTTATCTTAGAAAACAATGTGATACCAAATTATGATAAACTCATTTGAACCAAAGTTCTCAACATGAAAATTGTACTTCTAGGAACTAGAGAATGGAAATAACAATGTAGTGAAGATAATACTTACACAAGTGATTGTGATGAGGAATGAGCTCTTATGAGCAATAACTGATGGTTTATGTTCGTGAGTGGGAGTGTAAAGTGGAAAGTAAAACTCCACAGTGATCATCTAGCACTTATTCTGTCTTCTGATGTGCCGATTCCCACGGATCCCTTGAATGATGGATCCGGCTAGTTCAATCGCAGGGAACCGGCAGATCAGCAGTTAACAGTTTAAGTGAACTTTGATAATTTTGATACAGGAGTTTTAATTCTTGATAATGTTGGTGTTTTTTTCTCTATAGCTTAAGGTTTGTTTATGGTTCGAGGTTTTGACGAGTTTTAGTGTTTTACTAGTCCTTTTTGACGAGGTTCCCTTTTTACGAATGAATCATAATTTGGGAAGTTACGAATCATGACAAAATACTATTTTATCATGATATGAGAAGTTTCACATGGACACTATTGACATGGATGTAATGCCAACAACCTTATGTGAGAAATGATGACCAAGGCTTTCGAATAGCCAAGATATCATTATTAGGTATAATGACTAGTTTGTAGTTTTGTCTATAGAGATAAACCAAGAATGTTATTCTTGATGATGTGTTCAATATAGATAACAACTTTAGTGATATTGGAGTATACGTATTAAGTCTACTATTCTTTACGTGTTATAAGAAATGATATTACTAATTAAGCTAGGAATTATACATTAATAATTTGTCTATAAGTAAGTTATAAAAGAACATACCTTTGCTATATATATTCTTTTTATGATTTAAAAAATCATAGACACGAAATTCTTCATGATCTACTAAGATGCCCAAATCCTAGTATGAAGAATTCTCAAAAAGAAAACGTTAGAATGATCTATCATTATCCAACATTTAAAATATGATGATTTCTAAAAACATGATTTTTTTTGTTTTAAGAAATTCCCTTTTTTGTAGTTTCAAACATACACGGATCGTATCAAGTTTTCAAAGTACAATATACTTTAAAAAACTTGGTAGCGAAGCTCTGGTACCAATTGTGGAAAACTAGAAGGGGGGTTGAATAGTTTTACCGATTAAAACTTCGTTTTAAAATATTTAGATCAACTTATGTCAATCTATTTAATGTGTGTGTTGGATGATGATAGATAAGCATATAAATAAGTAATGCAAAGATAAAGATTAAGAAACACAAAATCACAACACGAGTTTATAGTGGTTCGGCTACAAGGACACCTTCCTTGCCCTACTCCACTCCCCGAGTTCCCCACTCGAGAGTTCGTAAGCACTACACAACACAAGCTCCATAATGTGGTGGAGAAGCCTTCATAACGTCGCCTACTCTTCATCCGGTATAAGGCTAGACACCGAGTTATTCCACGAGGTAGAACCAAACCTATCACAACGTCGCCTACACTTTATCCGGTACAAGGCCAGATATCGAGTTCCATTACAAAAGATGAACTACTACCCAATACTACACCAATACACAACAACCCCAAAGGAGACACACTCCTTATTACAAAAACATAAAGGATATCAAGATCCGTTAACCCAACCTATCTATCTTGTACATCGGGCACCAAATCGAATATACTCCCTTGGCACTCTTGACACGATCCTTCGGCACCTTTCACTAATGCCTTCTATGGAAAACTAGAAGGGGGGTTGAATAGTTTTACCAATTAAAACTTTGTTTTAAGCTATTTAGATCGACTTATGTCAATCTATTTTGATGAGTGTTAGATGTTGATAAACAAACATATAGAAATATAAATATGTAATGAAAAGATAAAGAGTAAGAAGCACAAATCCTTATAGTGGTTCGGCTACAAGGACACCTTCTTTGCCCTACTCCACTCCCCGAGTCACCTACTCGAGAGTTCGTAATCACTACACAACACCAAATCCTTATGGTGGAGCCAAACCACTATAAATACTCGCGTCGCCTACCCTTTATCCGGTACAAGGCTAGATACCGGGTCCTTTCACCAAGGAGAACCAAACCTATCACAATGTCGCCTACCCTTTATCCGGTACTAGGCTAGATACCGAGTTCCATTACAATGGAGGAACTACTATCCAACACTACACAACACCTAAACCCCAAAGGAGACTAACTCCTTATTACAACATCATCAAGGATATCAATATCCTTGGATCCAATACTAATCTATCTTGTACATCGAAACACACCATATCGAATGTACACCTTAGGCACCTTTCACTAATGCCCTTGGCTTGACTTCTAGACAACCTCAATGCCTTTAGCCTTGACTTCCAAGCACTCTTCACTAGTGCTTCTAATATGGAAGTTCGACACCTTTCACTAATGTCTTTGTCTTGACCCTTTAGACATCTTTCACTAATGTCTTCAACACTACACTTCTTATGAGAAAGAAGAAAACTATCAACAAGAGAACCTCAGTAATCTTGATGATAACGAAGCATGGCAACTCATGGACTTGAGCTTGCTCGTCTTCAAAAGATGGTGATCTCGCCTTTAAGAGGAACCTAGAGAATCACACAAAAACAAAACTACATACATAGATCACTTGGATATGAGGTTAGAGAGTTTATAACTCAAAGAGAAAATATGTGAGAGAGGGGTGAGAAACAATGAATAAATGGCTCACTATTTATAGTGAGAAAACAACTACTGTTCCCTGGATCCCACGAATTCCTCCCTTGAGGGATCCGTCCAGTGTATTAACTAGGATCCGTGGGACGCTCCCTTTTGCCCATGGGTTTTGGGTCATGGTCATGGGTTATGGGTCATGGATATTAAGTAGGTTCAATGTACCTTCAAGATGCAATGCATCTAGTCCATGGTTCATGGATTAAAACTATGGGCCATGGATTTAAACCATGGGTCATGGATATTATCCATATATGACATAAGCATGATGTCATGCAATGGGTTATGGGTCAAGTTCCATGGGTATGGGTCATGGACTTTGGGTTGTACCCAACTATATTCAATGTATTTGATCAATGGGTCAAATACTTACGTTTCCACCCAACTGTATTACCCATTATAATACATACTAATTATGTACATATTTGCCCAATATGTAAACACTAGTTGTACATATGTATTATTACATCATAAAATCACTTATACTTGTTTTAGTGTTTTATGTGAAAACATAAGTGTGTTAGAAAACTATTGGCTCAAACCATTTACGTATTTTATTTGTTTCGTTAAAATGATTTTACGTTTGTTATCGACAAAACATTTAGAAGATCGTAAAATATAAATAAACGATTTTACGGCTTATTTGTATTAACAATCTCCCCCTTTTTATTGATGACAAAACATAAAATTATTTTAAGGAAAAACTAAAATTCGTAAAAGTTTGAATTGTAGTTTTTACTTTCTTCTCCCCCTTTTTGTCGAAACAAAAAGTGCGTCGAAAAGAAACTAACACAATGTTTTAGGAAAAACATGTAAAAGAGAAAAAAAATATAGAGAGCAAATAACGGGTAGAGTTCTCGTCTTAACTCCCTCTTGACGAGTCCATCCCTTTGTGAGGGCGTCAAGTAAATTAAAACTACTAAGCTAATGCTTTGCAATGAAACTTTGCAAATAGTTTCGTCTTGGCGACGCTAATGCTCCCCCTAGATAATTGCAACTTTGTAAGGGGACGTCATGAAATGTAATCCTAATATTGCAAATGATCTTGCAATGTAATGCTTTGACACAAACCTCCCCCTAGCTTTAGAGTGTCAAAGTCTTCATTTGTAAATTGAAAACCTACAAAACAAAGGTTAGAAGACAAGTGTATAATGAATAATTTCCTTCAAATACGACTCAAGTTAGTAGAAAACTAGTCTTCTGTTGCACGGATCCTACGGTTCCCTCCTTGGAGGGATCCGTCTAGGCAAATTTCAGGGATCCGTTTGTCTGATGACGAGATTCAGCAATGGTGATATAACAAATATTGTTAACATCAAAGTGAGATATGTATTATACCAAATAATCATATACTCAGAAATATAGCAAATATCATGTAATTTCATTTAATAAAACTAGAGATATGATATACATGACTCTAAAAACTAAGAAAATGAGTGATACATGACTTGGAGTTACTAGACTATTTAAGTTACGCTTGATACTAGGACACCACTAAAATCCTCTAGCTCAAGTTTGTTTAGGTTTAATCTCACCAAAACGTTCGAGGAGGTGATAAAACATGAAACGTTGATCTTTCCGTACTTCATGTATCAAACTTTCAACTTGTTGACAATGATAACAATCTTTGTCATGGCTAGGTAGTGGTGATGGAAGAAATGAAATTGCTTGATGTGAAGGATCAAGTGAAACTGGTTGAGGAGCCTCAAACGATGGAGGGATTGGCGGAGGCACGGATGACTCAAATAAAAATGGTGGTAATAAGGTGTCAACTTCCATGTGGTCAGGTGGTTGACTTTGATGATTTCTCATAATCCAAAAGGGATTATTTGATGGTGATGGAGAAAAGGAATCCGGAGCTAGTGTTGACTCAACACCTTGATTTTGTTCCACTATTCCTCCTAATGAGGAGAATGTTGCCGGTGGTGGAGGATGAGATGGCCTAGGAGGCAAATCCTTTAGATTGTAGAGGTGTGGTGATGAGAGTGGAGTGGTAAATGATAGAGCTCTAGGCACCAATGGTGATGGTTTAGTGGAAATGGGATTGTTTGGTCTAGGATGTATGGTGGTGTATGGCATTGGTAGTTTTGTGGGAACTATCCTTTTAGGGATTGGTTTGATTGGAGGAGAAATCCTACCATTTGTGGATTTTACCGGAGATGATTCATTTGAGGAGATTACGTGTACAGCACGAGCAATTTTCTTGGGTGGTCCCTTTGGTGGATGAGTTACCACTTGGAGCTTTCCTCATGATGAGATGATTCAAAGAGGTTTGTAAAGATTTCTAAGTGCTGAAAATAAGGATGAAGATGATGACTTTAGGAGTCCTAACAATGTGGTTTTATAAAGTAAGGGATTTGGCAAGTGCATTCAAGACTTAAGCCACTAAAATTCCTTGGAATGTGATGATTAGCATGCACAAGAGTCAACTTCAGAGTTGTACTGATCAAGGAACTTAATTAAGATGAGATGGAGTATTCAAGTTAGCAAGATGAGCTTGAAATGATTGTTTTAGCTAGAGTTGACATGAGTCTGTCATACGGATCCCACGGTTCCCTCCAATTAGGGATCCGTCTAGGCTAATCCTAGGGATCCGTCTCTCAGCAGCTAAGAAAAGATAACAATGATGTTTGTAAGGTCTAATGCCTATACCTTCTTGAGTGTTTCGGTCCATCTAAGTGTCTTAAATGAAAGGGTACTTAAATGCTTAAGGGCAATGAGTGATGTAGCTAATGATTTCCTTTTATGGAAGAAATTGGAATTTCTATGAGTACCAATGAATGAACAAGGATGACACTAAAGACTTGAGAGTGTCAAATGGAGCTAAATGATCCTAGAGATCAGATAGTAACTTAAGATAACCTTTTGGAAGATATCCTAAAAGCTTAAGATGGAAAGACTAGAGTTTGATCCATTTTGACCCTTTTTGAGGTAAGGATGACTATAATCAATTTGCTAAAATTGAAAGATTTCTAAAGCTAGATGTATTAACATGTGAGGTATCATATATGAGTATAAGAGCGGAAGAGTAATGAGTTTTTAGTGAGATGATAGATCTACAAGCTTTTAGAGTGTGATCTAAGTGAGTTAAGCGTGAGTATGAAACATTTACCCAACTTGATAAGGACTCAATTTGTCCTAAGGCACTATGTCTAGCTTAGTGTGAAGTGATCTAAAGACATGTTTTGAAATACAATGATTGCAATTGAATTTCTGTTTGTCGGATCCCACGGTTCCCTAAGAGTAGGGATCCGTCTAGCACAAACATTAGGATTCGTCTCTCTGCTAAGCAGAACCTTTACAAAAGGTATGCACTGTTTGGATTGGAGTAATGGGGCTTGCATATTATGCGATTCAAGTCTTTCGGGGAAGGTATGTGTGAACAATATGGACTATTTTCTTCACGATAGTTGAAGAGAGAATCAAGAGACCAATCTTCAGTGAAGGCACATTGTCCATGATTTGGAATTCGGAGGATATGAGCAAATTGCCCAAGGGTTAGAACAAACTTTTGGTTTTTGATCCAAAACCAAAGAGATAGAGAGCGATCCCGTTACGAACGAGTTCAACTTGACGGAAGAATTCCAATACAAACCTCGGACATATCTTCTCGTTAATTTCGAGAAGACATTCTAGTCCTATGGTTCGGAAGGAGGTATTGATACCTTCTTCGTATTGTAGAGGAGTGTCGACAATACGTCCTTTATGGAAGTGACAGGTTTCGAGATTATTGAACCCACGGACATGATTGCCAGGTGTGTTGGGCTCAAGAGAAATGTTAGGAGTGTAGACGCTAGTGAGTGAAAAATCGAACTCATACTCATGCGACATAGCAAAACCTATAGGGAAGAAGATTTAATAGGATGTGACGTATTACGGGCAAAACAACGATTACCTAACGTTTTTACAAGATGTTTATTAACAATGATAACTTACTCAATGTTTGACATTCTAGTGAAACATTTCTTTTAGGAATAAAACGGTTTTTATTTAGCATGAAAAACTGTTATCCAAAAGGACGGTTCTCACGGTTCCCTCTCATAAGGGATCCGACTAGTATATCTACAGGGATCTGTGGATCTGTAGTGACAGAAAAGAGTTTTGATAAAAACATAGGTTTTTGCATCTTATAGTTTTATACCACGATATGTATGTAAGCCAACATTAATTTTTAGCATGCATTATCAGTTTCTAACGTATCTTAAGACAACAACAAAAAAATACGAAAGAGTAAAAGAAATGAAAAACACATTATGACAAATAAACTAGATAAACTAGAACATTAGTAATATTTCATTTCAATGCTAAGAACGATACAAAGGATTGGGTATATAACACCAATGTAGATTAACAACACAAAGTACATGTTTCCGTATGAGAACTTCATCATAGGAAACACGAGAGCGATGAGTGTTAAGGCGATGAGTACGAGGGCGATGTAAACCATGTTGATGAAGAACCTTCTTGGTTTTGGTTTGAGATGAGATGAGATGAAGAGGAAGATGAAGTTTTGAATGAGAGGTAATTTTTTGAAAGTGGAAGATTTGAAAAAGTGAGGATTTGGTGGAGTGGACGTCGAAGGGGTTTTATGGGGAAGGAGGAATTTTTGGGATATGTGTTTTATTTTAAGGAAAATTAGTCAAATAGACCGCGCGCCCTGAGGCTTATCACTTTCCGGACCACGCCCTTTGTTAATTTGAAAATAGACCGGTTGCCCACCGATTTTCTTGGACCCAACCAGGGGCTGCCATGTGTCCGACAACTTATGACACAAGTACGTATTTTGAAAGTATATGTCATGTATTGTAAGGTATTGTTTTTTGGGCAACTTTATATTTTTGGGCAACTTGTATTTATACACAAGGATAATTTCATCATTTTACATTTTCAATTAAAAAAAAAACTCACGGACTCACCACTACATAACTCCTCTTCTCCCCACATAAACCTATTCCCAGCCGTGAATCAAGTGAGATCTCTGGCATCAATGGCTTTTGGATGGGTCTCAATAATCGATTCACTCATCAACAAATCAAACGGTACACCACCGTTGCACCACCGTCAGGTAACACTTTTATGTCTTTTCAAATCTATCTAACAAATAAAAATTTAACTCAACACTACCCATTTTAAATCCTTTGTTTATAATTTCAGTGATAATATAAAACAAATATTATTAGAATCTTGCAAAAAGGTTATCTCCAAATTGTATTAATGTTGCAGGTTTAGGTCGATTGGTGTTCCTTTTACCAAGAGTAACAAAAATAGAAGATTGGGGTATGCCTTTGTTTTTCTCTTTTTTACTGTTAATTACTTTGCTTTTTAATTTTTTTCTTATTTTTGTAAGGTGGGTTACGATATGAAGGGGTATAAAATCGATTCACTCATGGCCAAAAAAAAGAAGGGTGAGTTTACAGTGGTTGATGTTATCTTATTCAGAGGAAGTAGAGTCTTTGTTTGGTAGATCCTTGGAAAAACCATTGGCGACAGATTCTCAAGAATTACAGGTAATGTACAAATTTAAGATTTATAGTTGCTTTTTTATAAGTTAATTTCGAGTCTTACTGAACTTGATTTTTGATCACCAATTTCTTTTGAATGAGTTTATCTGGGTTTGCAATTTTTTCCAAACGTCTCCGATTTTGTCCATTTGAAAGTCTGGCTATAAAGGGACGGTTTAAATGGGTTAAATGGGTTAAATGTATTTTTGCTAAAATGTATGTGTTCAGCGTATGTGTTCATGTGGTTTGTTCAGGGGTGACTTCAAAATAATTTCAGTGAGTAAGTTACCCGGTATGTTTAATGGGTGAGGTCAGCAGGTGAATAAGTTAGTGGGTGTGTTTAATGGGTGCGTACAGCGGGTGGTTTATATAACTTTGAATGGATAACTTATGAGTAAATATAAATTGACATTCATTTTTGTAAATATAATTTTTGTAACAAGGTAATTTTTGTTATCTTAGTTTATATGTGTGAAAGTCAGAATGTGAATGTGAGGTTTATACTGAGTTTTCGTTTGTGTGAGCGAAATAAATGTGCGTAAAATGACACAACTAAATACTTTCCCTACTTTGACATGGTTGATTCTTATTTTATATATTATCATTTGTGTGCTTCAATTTAAATTGTAACTTGGCGGTATTTGATTTTTTAAAACAAGGGCTAGCCAGATGTGGCAAGAATTGTAGATTACAGGGTTTGTAGATTACATTCGTTGGTTCCAGGTATAGTGCTCACATAGGTTTCATCCAATAGCATTTAGGCAACACGAAACAACTAGAATAATACGCGTTTTTTAAAAATATTTTATAAACATTGGCGTCTTAACTATGATTATGAAAAGTTATACTTTTTTAAATGGCTTATAACTGAAGGTGTAGTGTAATATGACTTTGTAATTGTTGATCCATTTCGGCCAAACGATAACACTATATTAAAAAGGCCAATATTATTGTGAATTGTGTTAATCTTAAAATCTAAAAACAAAAATAAACTGATTCACTGATATGTACTTTTTTTCTTCATATGTTAGGTGTTTGAGATTCGTCCTGATACCGAGTGGGATAAAGGTCGAGAATTGGAGTATTTACTCAAGACACTAGAATATGAAAATTCAAATGTTGTTCTTCCTATCTATATTAGAGATCATCGAACAGATGAGTATGCATTCAAGGTATGAAATAAATAGCATCAGACCACATCATACCAGTCATGTACAATGTGCTAAGGCGTGGTCTCATGTAGGTGAAGTGCTAGCAAATTCGATGGTGACCAATTTGGAGCTACCAGTACAGTACACATACCATCATCAGAAGGGACAAAAGGGACCCTTTGGCTGTATGCAAAAGCTTATGCTAATGTTAACGACTCGGGCTACCATCAACTCATTTGTCATTGGTAAGAAATCCTTAAAATATGTTAGAATTGAAAAGAATCATATTTAGAGGTGTCAAAATTGGTGGGTTGGTTAGCCGGTTAAAATGAGTCTTTGCGGTATGGGTCAAGATGGGTCGGGTTGTATTGTGTTAACCGGCAAGTTGTTTACAAGGTAGATACTTCCTCCGTCTCAAAATAATAGTCCACATTTCCTTTTTTGGATGTCTCAAATTAATTGTCCACTTTCCTTTTATAGTAAAAACTAGGGAACTTTTTGAGGAAAGATTCCTTTTGAATGGCTAAAAATTAAAGTGGTCCCACTTTTATTAAATTACGTGTTTCTTGTCTCTTGACAATAAATTTGAGACGGAGGGAGTAACTTTGATCATAAAACTGTATTATTTTGAATGAAATTCTAAATTATTTATTATTAGTCATGATTACATAGTGGATACCTGCGGGTGATTAGTCTTAATTATTGTTACTATGTTCAGGAAATTCTTGAATTATATGAACATGAATAGCCCGCTCTCGAGAAGGTTGTAGGAGTTGTTGAAGTATAACAGTCTTTACATGAGCTGCTGCCGTCTCACCACCACGTCCCGCCAGTTACAAGTACACTACTGCCTTCATCATCTGCCCTTCCTGTTTAATCAAAGTACAAAAGTGGCTAAACTTATCAGGAAGTTTCTTATTGAGTTATTGTATTATCAAATTATAGTAAGCATATTCAAAGACTTCTAACAAAGATTTAACAATTTCGATTAACTTATTTTTCGTTATTATTTAAAAGAAACTTAGTCTATATATTTTTCTCTAATCATGATAATGACTGATTGAGGTGGTCAATATCAAGTGGAAATAACAGTCCGGAAATGAGCCTCTCTGATCTAATCTACAAGTTGTTCACATGATGTGAGGATACTAACTTGATCTCGGTAAGTTCATTTGCTTTATTTTGAGGTGGTTTCGTGTAAGATATTAACTTTCACATACACATCATAACATTAACACAATAAGCACATAGATGGTTTTAGAGAGAGAAAGAGTGGGACATTCTAGTGAGAGAAACTTGTGGAATATTAGATTACCAAAGAACATCCAACCCTCTACCTTGCAAGGTAGAGGGTATTTATAGGTTACAAACTAAACGACCTCCTGACGGCCTGTGGATCAGGGATACAGTGGGTAAAGACCCGACCTTCTTCCACGGTGTTGCACTATACTATTTTACGCTACAAACTAACTACATAAACCGTAACTAATGACCAATCTACGAGCTAACTTATGCTAGATAATAGTTGGGGTGACCGACTCTTTCAACACTGGAATTTTCTAATTCCTAACAATCTCCCCCTAAGGGAGGTCACCCCATATTTTACATTTCAAATCCTAGCATTCTAGACTTGACTTTGTTCTTGAGCTCGTAGACTTTCATACATCAACATCGTAAACTTAGTGCATAGGTGGAGCAACTTCAAAGTCTGCACAGATTTGTACTTTAAATTGGAGGTCCATTTCTGATTCACGAGATAGTAAAAATGAGCCAGCTTTTGAGATCATCAGCAATCAACAATCTCTGACACATCCTTTGTGGTGTTGGTATTATGTGATGTTGTGACTTTGGGACCGACATGCTCACATTCTGGATCATGAAATCTTCTCATCAGAGTAGCGGAAGCTTTTGTTGAATCATGATATTGGCAGCAGCGTAGCAGAAGCTTGGTGTGAAATATCAGAGTCATTGATGCACTAGTCATGATTTCTTTGAGTTGAATGTGTTAAGTGAGCATGCGGCTAAGGATTGACCGCTCCATTCTGATCAGCTGCAAGCGTCGGGAGTACCTGCATACAACAATTAGCAATAAAACACACGAAAGTGTCTTTGATCACTTTCGTTGAATTGAGGTACACGGCCCACGGTTCCCCGTTGATCAGTACAAGTACTGCCTGTGATCAGGTAGGATTCCTAAGAATCTCCTTGACAGGGTTTCGCAGCTGTTCTATTTTAAGCAACCAAGTGAGTGAGGCACAACAGAAGAAACTCTACAAGGCCAAACTCTTGTCGATCTTGTCGACGCTTTGGGACAGTTCCTCTAAGAATCCTTAGGATGGACTAGTGTCCGTCATGAACATGACTAGTTGCCCCTTGGCACCCGGCACATGGAGTTAAGTTGCTTTCACTAGTTTCTGTGAAAGCACACAAAATAACGATTAACAACATACGTCCATGAGGGCTGCGAACGTCGACTAGTCTTACCTCGCCAGTTAGGAATCGGCGTACGAGTGAATTGTGTAAGTTGAGTTTCTTTAGTACTGATCACGTAGTTACTGAGACTATAAAGTGTGGTTCGAAGACGATGCGACGACGGTTATAGTACTAAGTTGTTTTCGAAGGCGATGAGACTACTCTTCTAAAGTACTAGGTCTTACACTCGTACAGCCAGGGTTTCAGTGTTGTAGTGTATTATGGTTGTGGTGTTTCCTACACA
>BPTQ01000006.1:205925149-205956124 GCA_019973895.1 Chrysanthemum seticuspe | reverse complement strand
GATATAATCTCTCTTTCCACATTGTGTGAAACAGAGAGTCTTCATTGAAAGTGTCCTAATGAGATTTATTGATGATCTCGTGGCTCTAGACTCAATTTGTGCATATTTGGATCCTGTGCCGGAGACTAGGGAGAGGGTCTCCTTCTTCAATATCAACAATCTCTAAGAGAAAGTCGATAGATAATGTCGGTTCCCCGTGAGAATGAAACAAGTCCTTTTAAGAGGAACTTGAGTGGTTTGGAAATTTGAAGTGCAGTGCGTCACTGGGTCCATGACGTCTTGTCTTCAATACCGATGTTACCATCAGTAGCATATGAAGTGAACCCGGTTTCTGCCCTAAGGTTGAATTAATGGAGGGCTATTTGTTTTCACCCTATTTTCATTCAATTCTTTTTAATTCTTCAACCCCTTCAGTGCTTACCGAGACTTCATAGCTATTACCTTGTTGGGTTTATTCCAGTACTAGCTCAGTCTTAGTCTGCACTCTTCCCATATCTCACTTTTCTCCTTTTATCATCATACCTAAGGACTTCTACACTAACTAGTGGATTGTCCCTGGGTAGATCCCTCCGGTTCTGGCGGATCATGGGAACCAATACCTAACCTTATCATCCTTATATCACCGTACATAAAGTAAAGTTGGTCGGTCAATTTGGAATTGTTCGTCTGCCATAGGATCCAATAGAAACCATTTGAAAATCAATTCAGATACTTGTGATGTATTATCAAATCATTTTGTACCTGAATTGTTTTTGATATTTTTAGAACGAGAACTCCCCCTCAACATGTGCATCAAGTATTTGAAAGTGTTTTGCACACGGAGGCAAGAGAAAGAATTAACTTCTTTTGATTACCATTTTCTAAAAGATATCAACATCACTTCCCTCGACAGATCAAGTGGGTATAGCATTTCCGGGAAGGATGAGGTTTCCATAAATTTGCTCCCCCTCAATATGTGCCTCGTGGTTGAAAAGAGTTTTGCACATACAAGAGGGAACCTTTTATCATCAAAGGATTAGAAGCCATGTGATCAAGGTACTTTAAAATATTTAAAGTGTAGTGTACCCTGATGACTTGAATTTACAAAGAGAGTTCTCCCCCTTAATATATGCTTCGAGATTCGAAAAATTGTTTAGCACATATAAGGGAGAAGTTTGCACTTAAATTGGTCATCTTATCTTTTACCATCTTTCATATTTATATCACATTTTCTCCCCCGATCAAAAATCTTAAATCCTTTGAGATTTTGGATCTCAAGTGATTTAAATAAGTATGAGGTAAAATATTTTTAGGAGAAAAATGTGTCCAATTTTATATGATAAAGAAAAAGGACAACACAGATGTTTCCCCTTTTTCACAAGGGGAAACCATAGTACAAATCCTAGCACTATTACATGTATTACAGTTGTTCATATTTAATACACCACATATAACACAAAGTTAACAAAACATAAACGGAATTCCGAAGAAGTCTTCATTCAGTTCTTTGAAGAAGTTTGTAGTGACCATCACGGAGCCTTCCACCAACAAAGCTTTCAAGGCTGCGGAAGATCCTTCGTGTCTTGAGTCTTCGTCGGATTGCAGCAATGAAATGTTCACATCTCTTCACGTCATCATCAGTCCAGAAAGTAGTTTTAACCCAAGATCTCATATCAAGTTTGGCTTCTTTCACTCTGGTGTCAAGTTCTTCTTCGACCATTTTGAGCGTACCATCACTAAACTTGTAGAGTTCACATAGACGCATAAGCATACGCGATCCATATCTGTCGGTGAAGATGACGGCTCTAGGGGTGTCAAGAACTTTGTATTCTCGATGAAATTCATGCCCAGCTGCATTCCATTGAGGACTTGTGAGGTTGACCCTGGTTTGGTAGCTTTCAATGCCAAGCTGAAGGTCCTCAACTCGTTTCCGAATAACTAAGCCCCTGATCCAAAGAGTGACAGCTGCAGACAGGGCCTTTTTCTCACGAACAGGTAAGTGCTCAAGGTGTCCTTGAAGATTTAAAAGATAGAGATATTCGAAATCATTTGGCAGAAGATGTTTGAAGTCGTTCTCTTCAATGGTATACACTTTGAGGTCAGCTCTTTTAAGGACAATCTTCATCAAGTACTCATATCCATAGATCGGGAAGATCTCTACACTGACAACGCTTAAGATTTGCTGTTTTGATCTGACATCATGGCGTCTTTTATCAGCACCATGTCTTTCAATGTAGAATTTCTTCTTTTTGAACCACCAGTGGGAAATACCATAAGAAGCTGCAATATCATACTTTTGTTCTTCATTTGCCCAGAATTGATCAGGGACCATCTGTTCTAGCCCCTGATCAGAGTAGGTTGCAGCTTTCATCTTTGATATTGATAGAGCAGGCCTTCTTTCAGCAGAGCGAGCACACAGATAGTCCAAGTCGTGATTGAAGAAGAATTCAGCCTGAATGGTTATCTGACCAGGCTCACCACCAAGAGGAAGAGATTTGTTGACATTGAAGCGACTGATTTGCTCACTGACTTGGTCATTCAGCATCTTATGGCATTCTTCCATCTGATATTGAAGATGATTTGCATCAGAATGGAAGACTTTGACAATTTCGTAAGCTTGTCCTTCAAGATCTCTTGGAGATATGGATGAGATACTCTTCCGCTCACAAAACCATTTAATAAAACTTCCCATATCACCAGTGTAGTGCAGAAGAGAGTCTTCAGCTGGAACTTCATAATTATTCGTGATAACTGATGCCCAATTGTTGTCAGGAAACATAGAGTCAGACTCTGGGATGGTCCATGTGGGTTCTGGAGTAGGAGGTCTGTCTTCCATAATGCAGCTTAGGATAGTGTCTCTTGAAGGTGCAACTCTGGATGTGCTAGTGCGATTCCCAGCCAAGTAAGAATCAAACCAGTCTTCTGAGGGTTTAGGAATATGCTTTGTTGATGCATCATCTTCATCTGGTTCTGAGTCAGCCATGACCTGAGATTCTTCGTTAACCATTTGATCATCAGGAATGAAGGTGGACGTGGATGTGAACCTTGAATCAACCGTCGTCCAGGCAGCAGATTTTTTCTGATTACTCTGCTCTTTTGTTGGATCTGATTGACTGGAAGATTTCGGCGGTGATGATGGTGGTTGTGATGGAGGTGTGTTGGTTGTAGTAGAAGGATTACCAGATCCAGAAGTTCCAGCTCCCCCCGTTGGTGGTGGGGGATGAGGTGGATCTTTGCGATCCTTTATCAATGCTTCCATTACACTTGTTCTCCTTTTCTTTTTAGCTTCCTTTTCTCCGACTTCAATCTTAAATTGCTCATAATTGTCGAACTTGATGGATTCTTCAAGTGCCTCATAAAGTTTACTGTGAACCTCATGCTTGTCCTCTTCAGCCTCATACATCCTTTCACACAGAGCTGCTCTCATATCGGAGATGGGGAGGTCCTTGAATCGTCTGAGAAGTGGAGCCTCCATTGCCCATTCCACGGCATCCTTGACTTCTCCTTCAATAGCATCAGTAACTGCTTCAGTGAAGTTGAGGTGCTCCAATCTGTAGACACGATTCACCAGAGAATCAACAGATTTAGGAAGTTGCCTTTCCAGTGCATCTATCCTTTTAATGGCTTTATCCAGTAGTTGATCAGAAGTGAGAGTCTGTGGAAGGGAAGCTGGTGGAGCCACTTCATCTGCAATTGTGAAGACGGGTTCTGGAGTTGGTGGTGTTTGTACAGTTGAATGAGAGGGTAAGGGGGGTGGTGGAAGTGCAGTTGAGAGTGAAGAAGCAGTCATTGGAGGAATTGTAGATGTATCTTGATGAATGCTGACATTATACATGGATTGAGCCGAATCTAAGGTTTTGTCATTAATGAATTGATCACCAAAATAGAAGTCGTCATCAAGATTCTTAAGTGAAGATAGAGAGTTAGTAGACAGATTTGGTTCATCCATCTTCAAGGTCTCATCAGATCTTGAATCAAGGTTCTCCTGTGAGCCCTTTTGTAACAGAGTGTCAATATTCAAGACAGATTGAGTCTCACCAAGTGTAAGAGATTCCTTAAATGTTTCAGGCTCCTTGACCACTCCAGATTGTTCTTTTTCATGAGATGAATCTGTTCTTCTCTTTAGCTCATATGGATTTGTGGTGCTAGAAGGAGATGATGAGATAGTTAAAAGCATGTGAGCAGCTTGTTCAACACTAGCAGCTCCTTTACCCTTGTCAAGTGTAATTGGGGCTGTTTGTTGAGGTGGTTGAGTGGGTTCACTTAACACAATTCCACCTACTGGAGCTTTCACATTTTGACTTTCAAGGCTTTGCTGAATTCCAAGTTGCAGATCAGCATCATCTTCATCAGTTAGCCTGGAAACATTCCTTGGTGTCTCAGTGTTCTTACCAATCTCCTTTTCCACTTTCTTCCTTTTTGCTGTCTGCTTCTTGGAGGTGGTGTGAGACTGTTGAGAGCTGTCACGTCTCTTTTTGGGAAGAGAGGCATAGGATGCTTGTGAAGCTGACTTGGTCACGGGAGCATTTGGTTGTAAAGGAGAGGGTGTGACATCAGCAGAGAGTTTGGTTGCTCTTTTCATGTATTGCTTGAAGTAGTCCTTCCTTTTGATATCTTCTGTGAGAAGACAATCAGGAATTGGCAATCCAAATACTTCTTTATCCGAGCCTCTAGGAACATATTTCAGGTTTCCTAAAACAAATTCATCATCTGCTTTGTGTAAAGTCGATTCGGAGTGAAGTTGTGAATTTGTTGCAAATACTGGATAACAAGCTTAGAGAATCTGATGCTGGGAATTACAAGTTTGTTTTGTTTCTTTCGTCCTTGAACATTGTTCAGGAAATAGGTTCTATCAGATATGAATGTGTTCATTGATAACGAGAATTCTTCCCAAATACGATCTGAGACATTCACATCAACCCTGTTAACGATTCCCCATAGGATTTGCAAGATAGGAATTCTCACTTTATCGAACCCTGAAGTTTTCCCAGATAAGCATAAGTTCAGAATGGTTGTAATAGCTCTCCAGGGTTGATACATGTGTCCGGTGATGATGTCAGATGCTCTTGAAATACTGTTCTGATAACCCAACCCAATTAGAAATACGATCAGATCGTCAGCACCAGGCGGAGATTCAGAACGAACGTCAGGGTTACATGGTGTGATTCCAAGAGCCTTGCTCAGAATATCAGAATCAATAGTGAACTCCATATTATCCAGCTTGCAAGAGTATCATGCTGTGATTTTATTCCATTGAACGGTGTTCCAGAATTGCTGAATGTAGATGGTAGGAATTGAGCATTGCTTGGTAATAGCACCGAAGAAGTTAGTGTTTTTGAGGATGTCAATTGAAACTTTGAGTATCGGATTTTGTTGGAGCTTTTGTAGGTCCACATAACAGTTGCTTTTACCAATAGCAGCCCATTGACTTTTGGGAAGGATTTCATCGTCTGAGAGAATTCCGGATGATCCCGACGGGGTAGCGCTCTTTTCTGGGATTGAACTTGCCATTGATGTTCTGAGTAATCATACAGTCAACAGTAATAGATGGGAACATGTTAGATGATACATAGTATGTGAGACAGCATTGAGAGCACCCTTATGACAAGGAAGTAGTAATCACTGAGGAAGTTCCTAACACATACGGAGACAGATAGAGTGGCAAAGATTGCAACTATATAACACCTTTCAACTATATGATAACATTCATAATTAATATATATCAATGAGGAACATTCATATAGAAAAATGATTACATGACGAGCTTATAAGGGATTTACAGGGCAAAAGAGTGCATTTCAAAGTGATCAAGACATGAGCCAAGATACACATGTAAAAGTGATATAACACATATGTATGAGGCAAAAAGTAACATTTGGCAGTCGTGAGAGAAGCCAAGTACCTTTTGCCTAAACAGAGATGTCATAACAGTTTACATAGAGTATGTTGATTCAACAAGTCAAATTAGGAGATCCTAAGTGTTGTGAGAGTGAGATCATCTTTAGCACAACAGATTTTGAACATTTTAGTCAACCTTGACCCTAAGACTAATTCACAACATGAAAGTGAACACAGTTGCAGACTTGTAAAAACAAGTCGTCATCTCGAGCCACATACAAGTCGCTAAAGGATTAGCACTCTAAGTCGCTAAGCTAAGTCGCTAGCATGTAAAGCCAAGATGCCATGAACAGTACCTAAGGCAAGTCGCTACAAAGCAGTCAATCAAGTCGCTAGGATACTAATTCGCTAACTTGTATATACAAGTCGCTAACTACTAACTCGCTAACCAAGTTGCTATGCTAATTCGCTACCCAGTAAAGTCAAGTCGCTATGAACAGTAAATGAGCTAAGTCGCTATAAAGCAGTTAACTAAGTCGCTAGGTTATTAATTCGCTAACTTGTAAATACAAGTCGCTAACTACTAACTCGCTAACCAAGTCGCTGGAATTTAGTGAACTTATTCGCTACGGAGACGTATTCGCTAAGTGGAACATTAACTCGCCATGAAGAACATACATACTAAGTCGCTACCAAGAACATTTTAACTCGCCACCAGGAACACTTCTTAACACTAACCCATCAGTCCAATCCATTTTAATCATACATCAATGTGTCCACCCAACATAATCCAAACAATATATTCCAAACAATATAAACTCGTTCAATCATTTTATAAGTAACACATACACGAAAACACAAAAATCCGAACCTAAGCGAGAGAGTCAACAAATCACACTTCACGAGCACGAACGGATCTGGATATAACGATAAATTAGAGAGTGGAAACTGAAGCGTAAGATAGTAACGATAAGACTGGATCGAAACAAACCTTATGCTAAATCGCTAGTAAGACTAAAAAGACGAAGAGAGGTAGAAGAAATGAACGAGAGAGAGAAAAAAAATTCTTGGAGGGTAAAGTGGTAACTCGCTACTGGGTAACTCGCTAGGGGTATACAACCTCACTTAGGCAATATGACACAATTGGTCCTTGTGGTTATAAACTAAGGTGGTAATTCGCTAATGCAACATAACTTACACTATATGACAAGTTTGGTCCCTATGGTATTAATGAATGAGTGGTAATAATATGCTAACACGGATAAGATAACGTCTCTAGCATTGATTATTACACTGATCATCATGAATCAATTCAACATTTCAACACATAGGCAGTTACAACGAAAGCACACACTGAAAGTCTCATGAGCAAGATACAATCACAGCCTATAACAGGGAGAAACCCATTCCCAGATATTTCAAAAGTATAACCAGTTAGTCACACAAGCAGGAAATCACCACATCATACAAATAAACACGCGTCATAACCAGCACAGAAGCCAATGGTGTATAAACTAATCTCCCCCTCAATCAATGTCATCAAAGAACATTGATTGATATTACCCAATCCCATTAAGCCACCAAGAATATATCTTTTGTTCGAACTTCATCTATGATCCCGTGCCATTATTGAATGACATTTCTAGGACCGTAGATGTATCGATAACAAGGAGTATATTCATTATTAGATTGAGAAAAAAATGATAAAATGATAAAATTTTGAAAGGAGTATAAATTTTTTTTTTTTTTTTTATATGTAAGCTTGATTTATACAAAGACATGGAAGGACGAGTCCAGATTCGAAATGAATAGGAGTCAAAGTAAGAAGTACATCAACTCTGGCAAGCTATAGCTCCTGAATGAGCCATGTTCATATCAGAGGGGAACCAAGTCATGAAGTTCCTGATTGAGTTGAGCATTGTACCTGAAAAAGACTGAGAGCACATTGTACTTGAAGCACATGTAGACTTGAACATAGAAGGGTTAGTGACATGTTTAGTCTCACATTTAGATGCAATACAGTATAATCCAGCCGTATCATCAATGGGGATCCTAATAGGTTCTTCATTCTTGAAAAGTTTACCTGTGGGAATCCACTTGAGGCATGATTTGGGAATGTAAGTTCGTTTAAGTCCTGTATACTTAAATAATCTGCCAGTGGGAATCCATTTGAAGCCACAGTGAGATGAACTAAATGAGTGCACACCCTTGTTTTGACTATTTGTCTTTTTGTGATCAGAGAATTGCATAGGGGATTGATCTGTCAGACTATGTTTTGTATGATACCTGGTTAAACTTATAGCATTTCTGATTTGTGGGTGACGTTCATTAGTCCTATGCTTGGGATTCATCATATCTGAACTAGGCAATGAAGTGACTGGTTTTGACAAAACAGACTTGTCATCAACTTGGGATGTAAGCTTAGATTTCAATGGTTTAGCTCTTTCAGACCTAAAGGCATTAGGTTGTTTAATAACTATTCGTTTCAAGTGGTTCTGAACCGTTGACTTTCCCAAAGTTGAAGGTTTTGCAAACTTAGTGTTCATCCTATTTCCAGCATACTTCCTGAGCTCATTTTTTAGGGCAACAATATTGAAGCTCTTATCCTGAATTTGTGCTTTGAGGTCATCAATATCTTTCATCAAGAGATTAGATTGATTGACTAATTTAGAGTTTGTTTCCTCAAGGTTCTTTCTTAAATGCTCATTTTCTCTTAGAAGGTTGGACACACATAGAGCTAGTTCAGAATTCCTAGATTCTAGTGTATCACTCATCTCATGACAGTCATATATCTGGGCTTCTGAAAGAAGAGATTTCAGATTTCTTATGGTCGAATCTTTGTCCTGAATCTGGGATTTTAACTGATTAATTTCAAAAAATTCTCTAAATTCTGGAAGTTCCAGATTACTACACTGTTTTTTTGCATAACGCATTTCATCCTTATGTTGTATTTCAATTTGCAAAGAGATACAGTGTTTTTCAAGGATTGAAAATTTGTTTGAAAGCTCATCATATACCCTTTTTTCAATCATGTTACTTGCATTAGATTCAGACAAGACAAAGATTGATTCCACATTGTTTTGTTCAGGGTAAGAGTCATGTACCTTTTTGTGAGAATTAGTGTGATCAGATAAGTGTACCTTGTTGATTGATACCTTTTCTGACTCTGAGAATTTGAGATCAATGTTGTTTTCTTCATCCTTTTCCATCACAACTGAGATTCTGCAATCAGTTTCTTCTGCTGGTTCAACTGGAATGAAGCATGACACGTCATCATTGTTCCATGGACACTCTTGACACTCATTCAATTCCTTCAGCATGTTATTCTCTTTTGCAGCTTCCTCGATGTATGTTTCCATATTACTCATGAGTTGAATAAATGAGTTTCTGAACTCATGAATTTCCATTCCCGTGTGCTTCTTGAAAGACATTCCAGTCATGGTAATATCAAAATCTGAGGAGTATTCTTCCCGGGTAAGTGGCTGAAATTGGTTGAAGATGGTTTGGAGAGCAGCATGAGAATCATCAGTTGAGAGCTTTTCTTTGGTAATTTGAAACCTCAGTCGTTCTAGGTTAATCAGAACATCTCTTGTTAAAGTGGGAAAGTCCTGACGAAGGATGGCACAACTTGTTCGATCCATGGTTGTTGATAAGAGTAATTTGAGAAGCTGACTGAGATGTTGAAACGGCTCACTGGTGCATTCCACATTCTTAGTATCATCTGAAGATATTAAGTGTGACTTATTTGAGTTGTTCTGATTGATCGATACTGAGTCATTTAGTGTGAGGCCTTCAGATGGGCATTCTGTTTCACTATTCTGTGCTGTGTCACAGAGAGCAAGTACTTTGGTGATTAAGGAATCCGTGATGACTGACATTGTGTTATTATGAATTACTCCCCAAGTCTCTAGAGAATTTAGAATCAATTCGCTACCAACTAAATAGTACTAATCCCAAGTCGCTAGAAAGTACTACACCAAGTCGCCAACACTAATTCGCCACCACGCTAAGTCGCTAGCTTTCCAATTCGCTAGCCAGATGTAAGTCGCTAGGTGTTAACTCGCTAACGATCAAGTCGCTAGCAAAAATTCAGCAGTAATTCGCTACTCAAGTCGCCAACAATGCAAGTCGCTAAAGAGCAACTCGCTACAGACCAAGTCGCTACCACAAGTCGCTATCCGTAGTGGAGAGTCCACTACTTGTACTTTAACTCGCTAGATCTAACTCGCTAGCTTAACACTGTAAGTCGCTACAAAACTGTGAAGCAAGTCGCTACCAAGAAACTATTCCGAGAGCTAAGTCGCTAGCTTGAAAAACCAAATAAACTTCACTTTTCAATCCAAAAACAACCCAACCAAGATGATTCAAGCCTACCAAATGAAAACCTAAACACTTTTGATGATTCTAAACATAAAAGTACCAACAAAATTCAAGCTTTAACACAAGAAATCAACCAAATGATGCAAAAACTACTAAACTTTTTCAATCTCAAAAACCACCTAAAAACCACTATAAATCCAAAGATGTGCAAGATATGATCTAACCATGGCTCTTGATACCAATTGTAAGATATTAACTTTCACATACACATCATAACATTAACACAATAAGCACATAGATGGTTTTAGAGAGAGAAAGAGTGGGACATTCTAGTGAGAGAAACTTGTGGAATATTAGATTACCAAAGAACATCCAACCCTCTACCTTGCAAGGTAGAGGGTATTTATAGGTTACAAACTAAACGACCTCCTGACGGCCTGTGGATCAGGGATACAGTGGGTAAAGACCCGACCTTCTTCCACGGTGTTGCACTATACTATTTTACGCTACAAACTAACTACATAAACCGTAACTAATGACCAATCTACGAGCTAACTTATGCTAGATAATAGTTGGGGTGACCGACTCTTTCAACACTGGAATTTTCTAATTCCTAACATTTCGGAAAAGGGTTTTATTTTAATCAGCAGAGATAGTTGATTATGGTTGTTGATAGGAAGAAACGGTGTTTTGCTGCTAGTGATATATATGGGGATAAATCGTTGCCGACTGAGGTTTATGATTCGAAGCTTGACAGTTGGTCGCTTCATGAGACGATGCCTGCTGTTAATCTTTGTTCATCTAAGATGGAATTTTGTGACTCTAGGTTGTACATGGAAATGATTTCACCTCTTTGGTTAATGATGTATCAGTTGGATGCGGGTTACTGGGAACATATACCTGCAAAGTTCCCCCGGTCTTTGTTGGATGGGTATTTGGTTGCGGGTACACAGAAGCGTTTGTTTTTAGTTGAAAGAATTGGTCTTTATAGTACTCTTCAGAGTATGAGAATATGGGAATTAGATCATGCGAAAGTGATTTGGATTGAAATTAGTAGAATGCCACCAAGGTACTTTAGAGCTCTTTTAAGGTTATCGGCAAAGAGATTTGAGTGTTTTGGGTAGGATAATTTGATCTGTTTTACATCTTGGAATCAAGGAAAAGGTCTGCTCATTGATGTCGATAAAAAGACATGGTACTGGATTGCTGGTTGCGCTTTGTAGTCATATAACAGTCAGGTCTGTTTCTACGAGCCGCGGTTTGATGCTTCTATCTACTGAGCTGGTTGTTTAGCTTAATCGGTTCTAACCTGAACGTTCTCTGGCTCCCCTATGGTTTTGACCACCGCCTACCTGACCATCAGGTGACCAACTCCCACATGTCTTCGGATCAATTTGGCCGAGCAAACATTTATGCCAAAGAAACAGTATTCAAGCACCAGGTGGCTGCGCATGAAGTTTTGTATTCTACACTTCGAGATTTCAGAAATATTTCATTAAAAGCTGTTGTATACTTTCTGGGATTGGTGTATACATGGAAATTTTTGCCTTTGCAAATTGTTCTCTGCTTTTGGTAACCAACTTTCCACTTTCTGTTTTGGCTAAAAGAGCACATGTACATCAGGTTTTTAGTCATCCTGATAAAAGATATTGGTAAAAGTTAAGTCGGTGTTTGAAATTGACTTAGTTGTCTTAATATAGAAAAAACTAAATTCAGATAGTCATAAGTTATTTGTTTATGACTTAATATAGAAATATGTGTGAAAATAAAAATTTATAAACTATGGTTCTTTACATTAAGTCATTTCTTTTTAAAACACGACTTAATACAAAACCTAAACAAACAAGCCCTTTATCTTTTTATGCTATTGTACGTGTTATTTGACTTTGGAGGTCAATACTATAATTAAACATGGTTTGGATTTTGCATGAAACAGATACCACCAATGTTTTTCCATTATAAGCTGTCTACTGAGAATGAATGTATAGATTTCATCTTCCAAAAGTTCAAATAATTTAATATATGAGATATAAAGTTAAAACTTGAAATACAACAGCTTTGACATTAAAAGTCAAATTGTACTTGCAAACTAGAACAGTCTAACCATAAGCAATGTGCTCCAACTGTACAAAAAAATAAAGTTAGGCTACGGTTAGGGGATCTTTTAACTCCATAATTTATCGATCGCCGCCCTCCATTTCCTCTTGGTCATCCATCTGAGTCTCTTCTTTGTTGCTCATCATCTCTCCGCCACTTCTGCCACTACTACTAGCACTATTCTTGTTACTGTAACCACCAATTGGTCGGAAAAACAAACTAAAAGGTCCAGAATCATCCTCATCAAGATCATCATCGTTTTCCTTATCTCCAGGACGTGAACTTGCATCTTTACCCATCCAAGCTGGACACGGACGTGCAACTTTAAGACTAGCTGGACGTTGGGATGTGGACGCACGAGATGATGCTCCTTTGGACTCAGATCTTAGACAAGAACATTCAGGGACTGGGAATGAGAGAAAAGATAACCATTTTGATACTTTTGATTCTTCTGTTAATCCATCAAGCAAGCTTTTACTCATGCGACTTCTCACTGATTTGATCCAGGTCTGGTTGACTTCATACAAATTGTCACTTATATCTTCCATATGTTTTGCAATTTCTTTCCTGGTTCAAGAAAATCAAAGGAAAATTGAATCTGATCAGTTGTTAAGCACAAATTTAATAAATTGTTTTCTCACGGTTAACCTTATATAATTTACAGTCAAAGTCACAATTGTAATCGACGAGAAGGAATCGTCAATCTTACCACAAATATTAAACACTGTCAGATAGAATGGTCAACAACTCAACATCACCACATATTCGCATTATTTACTTTTGCTCTAAACAATTTAGATAATAGTACTTATTTGACCTTATCTTTGTTAAAAGATTACTCAATCAGTCAATCTTGTAATATAGAAGGGTATCAGACATCTAACAAATAGCCAATTTCCAGAATTCGTCACTTTTGCCACAAAATCACGTGCTAATTTTTCAAACATAAATTATTTTTGGCTACCAACAGAGAGTGTTGGTCGATTAAGACTTTTGGCTACCAGTTATCATCATCACTAGATTCTTATTTTTGTTAGAGTAATACGGTTATAAGGTCATAATCGACATTACCACAAAATTCAGTCCAATACCATAAAGACTAAAGATTGCAACTAGTAGTCATTTTTAGAATACAGAAATATAAATAGATGACAGTTTCTTGAAAGGAAAGTCACTTGTCTAGCCTGAAAGATTTAGCTGTAGCAGATTGATATAGCCTATGCCCCATCACCAAACTTGCAAAACTAGGCCGACCTTTACCATCACGATCAAAACCAGGAACAAAAACATCAGCTTCAACACACACCATGTAATCAATTGCTTCCCATAGCAGCTTGTGAGCATTAGTCCTTAACTCAATCACCGTACTCTCAGGCTCATTATAAATCTCAGCCACCCAACCCCACCATCCTTCAATATGATAGGACTTTGGCCTGGCGGGAGGTGGTGGTAGTGGACGTGGGCGTTGGCCTGATGTTTTCCATGCTTCATATTTCATTTCCTTTTCTGCAGATGGTGGAGCTTTTGGATATTTGTCAACAAGGTTGGCTTCACGGCCATATATTTTGTTTAGCTCCCAAGGTGTTGTAAGGGATGTCTTATCAACTACATTTTCAAACATTGCGTGAAATGGGATCAATTTCTTTTGACCACCGAAGACTTCACCTCCGGAAATGTAGATTATTGTGTCCCATGAATACCCATAAGCACGTAGAATTATACCAATCTGTAAAAATGAAAGTCACTTATTAGTCAAAAAGGTACAATTTTGACTATAATCTGACTATTATTGTCAGAACACTAATAGTGTCCTTATGCATGGCCATATACTCAACACAAGTGGTTAAAATTACTGAAATTTCCTTGTATAATTACGAATTTATTATGGGAGTCCTGAAAGATCTTCAAACCTACTAATATCCTATTCATTTTTTAATATATTTTTACTCCATCAATTGATAACTATTCTATAAAATATGATCAACCATAAACCATCATACTTGTTTCCACCGTCACTAACTCACTATTGTGGAAAATACCAAAATAACTTATAGGAATGTAAAAGATATCGTATTGGACACTCTTTTATTTCTGCAAGAAATGCCAAACTTTTAGAGTTTTAGTACTATGGTTTCTAAAAGAAAACAGTTTTTCAAATATTTACCTCTTCTGGCATAAGTGGACAAGAACCATTTAGACGTTGTGCATTTGAATCCACAGTAAGATTGGCTTTGACAATTCCACGTTTTAGCATCCATAACCGTCTGTGCTGAATAAGTTCAGTATGAACATCCTTCATACACACACATACAAAAAGAGCATCAGAGGTCAAAACACTAAAATACATTGCTACTTTAGAAAGTGTATATAGTGTTTTTTTGGGACAAAAATTAGTAAGATTAAGTCACTCACCATCAATAATAAATTTATACTACAAGATGAGAATAATAGGTAAAAAGTACTAGCAGTGGTTACCAAGTACTAGCAGTGGTAATCACTACCACTAGCAGTGGTTTAGTAACGCTAGCAGTGGAAACGTAAAGCTAGCAGTGGTATAGACCGTAAACGTAGCAGTGGTAATCAACTCATGAGCAGTGGTAACCGTTGAGCGAGCAGTGGAAACTATCAAGAACGATTAGCTCAGTTGATGTGTTGTATCATTAATCCGTGTCTTTGTCAAAAACAACCGGGCCCATCAGTTCAGCAACACCGACAAACTGTCCACTTCCATTTAACTGCATAGTCATAAACCGTTGAATTCAGTTAGAAGTGGAAAGATTGAAGGGTATAACAGGTCAAAAACAAGTTCAGATTCAGACGTGTCACAATCTAGTACACGTCAGGATAGGTCACGCTAGGTTAAGTCGAACAACCAACACTTTCATCAGCTTTTTATTAGAACAAATATGCTAAATTTTGTGTTGATAATAATGAATTCTACAACAACAATAAAAACCATTTTACCCATTTGAAATAAATCACAACCCCAATGGGTAAAAACTGTCACATCTAACATGAAAGGAAAACAAAAGTCGATTTGAAACAAGAAAATGTTCAGTCACTTTCCGAGAAGAATAGAAAAATGGGACATTTTGACCCTGATACTTTTTTTATTCCTTCCGACTTAAGAAAAGTAGCGTCCAATTTCTTATTTCCATTAAGAGTGTTGGACCAAACATCATACTTGACGCATTTGTGACCATCATCTTCACTGTATGATTTGATGATGTAGAACTTAGTAAGACGCTTAGTAATCTCTACCCTGAGAACATAAGTATTTAGATTTTAATGTTGGAATAAACAGAAAACAAAAAAGACAGTTGGTAAAAAGCTAGATGGTTACTTTGCATCTTGAACTGAGCGAGGGCAGAGCAGTGAACCGTATTTAACAAGCTCACTAAGACTCCGAGGCCATCTGTTCTTGTCAGGGCTATCAAAAAGTATAGCCTCAAGTGTTGCATCAGGAGGCACTACATTAGATTTTCGTCTTAGATCAAATGGACGATTGTAATCCCAGTAGCAGCTCTGGATAATGTCATCCTGTCAAAAGAAGATTTCAACATTACCGTTTCACATGAAAAGAGGTTATAATGAAGATAAGGAAAGCACACCCCATTTTCCTCAAAAACATCGATCATAAGTATTAGTTCAGATTCATCTTCAGCGAGAATTTTCGGTATGTCATTGTGTATAGCACGCACACAACGCAGTAATTCCAATGCGGCGAATCTAATCTGACTATCAGAGGAGCAAAGGAAGGTAAGACCAATTGCATCAATCTCTGACGCATGAAAATCAATTAGTTCTCCACGATTGAAATAAGACTTTTTTAAACTTTGGTTTATCTGCACATGTTTTGCATCTGAAGTGTTTTCATATTCGCTATTTTCATCAGAAAGGCAAGAGATCCATAGACGCAAGAGATCCAAAAGGTGTCCTAATGAAGTTTGAATAAGAAGAGGGAACTCATCTGGAAGTCGTAAGATGAAGTTCATCATACCTCTCACAACAGAAAATTGACGGTCAGGTATGCATTTTACCATTCGATTCAGTACTTGTATTGCTTCTTCACGAACACCGGGATCAACGCTTATCCCATGCTGAGGTATTATTTCAGTGATTCTGTCACTTCGACCAACATCTTTAATCATGTAAGGTATGCACTTTAAAACTGACTGGAAAAGACAGCCTTGTGATTTTTCCTTTGTAATAGCATCTAGAAGACATTTGACTGATTAGAAGAGAAAATATCAACGCAAGATTCTTAACTTACATAACAAAATTACCAGTAGTTGTCTTTGAAGAAGTGAGAAGAGGCAGATTGTAAGCTCTATGACATGACCTCAATATAGACTCGATGGCAAGCTTTACTTTTGGAACGTAGTGGCCTAATCCCTGAGCTGCCAATGTAAACCAACAGAAAACCAAAGTCAGTATGAATTAAGAATTTCAATTCAATTAGGCAAACGAAGAACTGTGAAGGATTTCTAAGCCAACATGGTCGCTGTTGGGAGAGATTGTAATGCCAAGTAAAGCACGAAGACCGATGATCTTTGCTTCATTTGGACTATCTTGCTTAAGCATTTCCAATATCAGATGGTTTATACAAAAATCAAGGTTATGTTCCCCTATAGTAACACACAACTGAACAAGTTTATCATGTTGGACATCCTGTGTAAGCATCCCTTTTCTAAGAATCGTAAGAAGTTTATCAGGAAGGGCAGATGATGAAGGCAGTAGTGTACTTGTAACTGGCGGGACGTGGTGGTGAGACGGCAGCAGCTCATGTAAAGACTGTTATACTTCAACAGCTCCCACAACCTTCTCGAGAGCGGGCTATTCCTGTTCATATAATTCAAGAATTTCCTGAACATAGTAACAATAATTAAGACTAATCACCGCAGGTATCCACCATGTAATCATGACTAATAATAAATAATTTAGAATTTCATTCAAAATAAAATAGTTTTATGATCAAAGTTATCTACCTTGTAACAACTTGCCGATTAACACAATACAACCCGGCCCATCTTGACCCATACCGCAAAGACTCATTTTAACCGGCTAACCAACCCACCAATTTTGACACCTCTAAATATGATTCTTTTCAATTCTAACATATTTTAAGGATTTCTTACCAATGACAAATGAGTTGATGGTAGCCCGAGTCGTTAACATTAGCATAAGCTTTTGCATGCAGCCAAAGGGTCCCTTTTGTCCTTTCTGATGCTGGTGTGTGTACTGTACTGGTAGCTCCAAATTGGTCACCATCGAATTTGCTAGCACTTCACCTACATGAGACTACGCCTTAGCACATTGTACATGACTGGTATGATATGGACTGATGCTATTTATTTCATACCTTGAATGCATATTCATCTGTTCGATAATCTCTAATATAGATAGGAAGAACAACATTTGAATTTTCATATTCTAGTGTCTTGAGTAATTACTCCAATTCTCGACCTTTATCCCACTCGGTATCAGGACGAATCTCAAACACCTAACATATGAAGAAAAAAATTACATATCAGTGAATCGGTTTATTTTTGTTTTTAGATTTTAAGATTAACACAATTCACAATAATATTGGCCTTTTTAATATATTGTTATCGTTTGGTCCGAAATGGATCAACAATTACAAAGTCATATTACACTACACCTTCAGTTATAAGCCATTTAAAAACGTATAACTTTTCATAATCATAGTTAAGACGCCAATGTTTATAAAATATTTTTAAAAAACGCACGTATTATTATAGTTGTTTCGTGTTGCCTAAATGCTATTGGATGAAACCTATGTGAGCATTATACCTGGAACCAACGGCTGTAATCTACAAACCCTGTAATCTACAATTCTTACCGCATCTGGCCAGCCCCTGTTTTAAAAAATCAAATACCGCCAAGTTACCATTTAAACTGAAGAACAAAAATGATAATATATAAAATAAGAATCAACCGTGTCAAAGTAGGGAAAGTATTTAGTTGTGTCATTTTACGCACATTTATTTCGCTCACACAAAGGAAAACTCAGTATAAACCTCACATTCACATTCTGACTTTCACACATATAAACTAAGATAACAAAAATTACCTTGTTACAAAAATTATATTTACAAAAATGAATGTCAATGCATATTTACTCATAAGTTATCCATTCAAAGGTATATAAACCACCCGCTGGACGCACCCATTAAACACACCCACTAACTTATTCACCTGCTGAACTCACCCATTAAACATACCGGGTAACTTACTCACTGAAATTATTCTGAAGTCACCCCTGAACACCCTACATGAACACATACGCTGAACACAGACATTTTCGCAAAAATACATTTAACCCATTTAACCCACTTAAACCGTCCCTTTATAGCCAGACTTTCAAATGGACAAAATCCGAGACGTTTGGAAAAAATTGCAAACTTAGATAAACTCATTCAAAAGAAATTGGTGATCAAAAATCAAGTTCAGTAAGACTCGAAATTAACTTATAAAAAAGCAACTATAAATCTTAAATTTGTACATTACCTGTAATTCTTGAGAATCTATCGCCAATGGTTTTTCCAAGGATCCACCAAACAAAGACTCTACTTCCTCTGAATAAGATAACATCAACCACTGTAAACTCACCCTTCTTTTTATTGGCCATGAGTGAATCGATTTTATACCCCTTCATATTGTAACCCACCTTACAAAAATAAGAAAAAAATTAAAAAGCAAAGTAATTAACAGTAAAAAAGAGAAAAAAAAAAAGGCATACCCCAATGTTCTATTTTTGTTACTCTTGGCAAAAGGAACACCAATCGACCTAAACCTGCAACATTAATACAATTTGGAGATAACCTTTTTGCAAGATTCTAATAATATTTGTTTTATATTATCACTAAAATTATAAACAAAGGATTTAAAAAGGGTAGTGTTGAGTTAAATTTTTATCTGTTAGATAGATTTGAAAAGAGATAAAAGTGGTTAACTGACGGCGGTGTAACGGTGGTGTAACCGTTTGATTTGTTGATGAGTGAATCGATTATTGAGACCCATCCAAAAGCCGTTGATGCTGGAGATCTCACTTGATTCACGGCTGTTTGGATTTGTATTAGGAAGAATTCAATTTTTATTCACTAGAAGTGAGTCTTACTCATCCAACTTCCTTGTGATTAGGGTAGTGAGAGGTGAGTTTCTCTGGTTTCGTGTGTGTTTTTTTGAGGATAAAAGGATAGAAGAAGGCTCTAGATCATAGTAGAAACCACCATTAAATGTATTATAAAACGTGTAGCAGTATTAAGAAGATTAGAGAAGATAGAATGAGAGGCGGTGGAGTAGCATTTCCAATTCCAGGTTCATTTAAAAAATACAGTTTATAGAATAATTTATTTATGAAGAAGCAGTGTTTGTGAAATGATGAAGCAGTGTTTGTGAAAAGTGAACACAGTTTATAGAATAATTTATTTATGTAAAAAGTATATGTACTTGACAAGTATTATGTAAAATGACCAAAAAACCCTTTTTAAAAAATACGGTTGCCCAGCGCTTTTAGTTTCCCAAAAACCAATACCTTACACATACGGGACACTTGTCACAATTTCGATGAGTTGCCCAATGACAGCGGTTACCCTCGGTCCATTTTCAAATAAAAAATAAAAGTGGTCCGGAAAGTGACTAGCCTCAGGGCGCGCGGTATATTTGCATCATTTTCCCTTTATTTTATTATTAGAAAGATATGACTTTTAGATTAAATGAAATAAAAACACAAATTTTATAAACCTCGACTTTAGATGAAAAAGTAACAAGTATGCGAGAAAAGCTTCCTAATGAAGCTACATGTAATATATGAATGTGCACAAAAAATAATCATATAAATACCTATATAAGCATATTTATTTATCAAGCTAATGTTATTTAGAGATAAGTAGAAAGTCATACCTCTAATGCATTTAGGAATGTCTTTACAAATGACACAACAAATGTCAGTAGACAATTCTGGCTCCTTTGTGTTTAAGATACCTTCTTAGGGAAGGTATTCTTGTTACCAAGAAATTCTTATGGCTTGGTAGTTATGAGCTTTAACTAAGCAACATGACAAAGAAGATTAGTGCAATTTAAATAAATAATAAGTAAAAACAAATGTTGTCATCTAATCAACATCCAAAAAAGTTTTAAAAAAACATGGTGTTTATTTTTATAAAAGACCTTCTTTGTAGTTTTCAATTAACCACGGATCGTATCAAGTTTTTAAAGTACAATATACTTTAAGGAACTTGGTAACGAAGCTCTGATGCCAATTGTGGAAAACTAGAAGGGGGGTTGAATAGTTTTACCAATTAAAACTTTGTTTTAAGCTATTTAGATCGACTTATGTCAATCTATTTTGATGTGTGTTGGATGTTGATAAACAAACATATAGAAATATAAATATGTAATGAAAAGATAAAGAGTAAGAAGCACAAAACCACAACGCGAGTATTTATAGTGGTTCAGCTACAAGGACACCTTCCTTGCCCTACTTCACTCCCCGAGTCACCTACTCGAGAGTTCGTAATCACTACACAACACCGACTCCTTATGGTGGAGAAACCTTCACAACGTTGCCTACTCTTTATCCGGTACAAGGCTAGATACCGGGTCCTTTCAACAAGGAGAACAAACCTATCACAACGTCGCCTACCCTTTATCCGGTACTAGGCTAGATTCCAAGTTCCATTACAATGGAGGAACTACTACCCAACACTACACAACACCTAAACCCCAAAGGAGACTAACTCATTATTACAACATCATCAAGGATATCAATATCCTTGGATCCAATACTAATCTATCTTGTACATCGAAACACACCATATCGAATGTACACCTTAGGCACCTTTCACTAATGCCCTTGGCTTGACTTCTAGACAACCTCAATGCCTTTAGCCTTGACTTCCAAGCACTCTTCACTAGTGCTTCTAATATGGGCGTTCGACACCTTCCACTAATGTCTTCGTCTTGACCCTTTAGACATCTTTCACTAATGTCTTCAACACTACACTTCTTAAGAGAAAGAAGAAAACTATCAATAAGAGAACCTGAGTAATCTTGATGATAACGAAGCATGGTAACTCATGGACTTGAGCTTGCACGTCTTCAAAAGATGGTGATCTCGCCTTTAAGAGGAACCTAGAGAATCACACAAAAACAAAACTACATACATAGATCCCTTGGATATGAGGTTAGAGAGTTTATAACTCAAAGAGAAAATATGTGAGAGAGGGGTGAGAAACAATGAATAAATGGCTCACTATTTATAGTGAGAAAACAGCTACTGTTCCCCGGATCCCACTCCAGTGTATTAACTGGGATCCGTGGGACGCTTCCTTTTGCCCATGGGTTTTGGGTCATGGGTTATAGGTCATGGATATCAAGTAGGTTCAATGTACCTTCAAGATGCAATGCATCTAGTCCATGGTTCATGGATTAAAACTATGGGCCATGGATTAAAACCATGGGTCACGGATATTATCCATATATGACTTAAGCATGATGTCATGCAACGGGTTATGGGTCAAGTTCCATGGGTATGGGTCATGGACTTTGGGTTGTACCCAACTATATTCAATGTATTTGATCAATGGGTTAAATACTTACGTTTCTACCCAATTGTATTACCCATTATAATTCATACTAATTATGTATATATTTGCCCAATATGTAAACACTAGTTGTTGTACATATGTATTACTACATCATAAAATCACTTATACTTGTTTTAGTGTTTTATGTGAAAACGTAAGTGTGTTAGAAAACTATTGGCTCAAACCATTTACGTATTTTATTTGTTTCGTTAAAATGATTTTACTTTTGTTATCGACAAAACATTTAGAAGATCGTAAAATATAAATAAACGTTTTTACGGCTTATTTGTATTAACACCTTCAACACGGACCTTTGGCACCTTTCACTAATGCCTTCGACACGGACCTTTGGCACCTTTGACTAATGCCTTCTACACAGACCTTTGGCACCTTTCACTAATGCCTTCGACACAACACTTCTAGGAGGGAGGAAAGAACTATCAACAAGATAACTTCGGTAGTCTTGATGATGACAAAGCTTGGCAACTCATGGACTTGAGCTTGCTCGACTTCAAGAGGTGATGATCTCGCCTTTAAGAGGAACCTAGAGAATCACACGAACACAAAACTACATAGAAAGATCCTTTCGATCTGAGGTTAGAGAGTTTACAATACTAAGAGAGAGTATGTGTAAAAGGGATGAGTTGCAAGAGAGAAATGGCTCACTATTTATAGGAAATTTTCTCTACTATTCCCCGGTTCCCACGGATCCCTCCCCAGAGGGATCCGGCTAGTGCAATCCAAGGGATCCGGCAGCTGGGTCAGCTTAAGTCCGAATTTTGGGTTGCAAACCGGGTTATGGGTTATGGGTTATGAACCATGGGTTATACAAGATAAATGTATCTAGACATTGGGTCATGGGTCTTGGGTCATGGATCATGGACAATAGACAACATGACTTCATGCATGATGTCATACAATGGGTCATGGGTTATGGATCAAGCTTCATAGGTATGGGTCATGGACTTTGGGTTTTACCCGACAATGTTCAATGTATCTAGTCAATGGGTCAAGTACTAAGATTTTTACCCATTACATTACCCGTTACAATATATACACATTTCTATATTATGTAAACACTAGTTGTTATACATATGTATTTCTATAAGATGTAAACACTATTATTTGTTTAGTATTTTATATGAAAATGCAAGTGTGTTAGTAAACTATTGGCTCAAACCGTTTACGTATTTTATTGGTTTTGTTAAAATGATTTTACGTTTGTTATCGACAAAACATTAGAAGATCGTAAAATATAAATAAACATTTTTACGGCTTATTTGTATTAACAGGTTTGTAGAAGGGATTATGATTAGGATTTGGATTTGGTTTTGAGGTAAGAGAAAAAAAATATATTTAATTAAAATTAAAATTTAAAACTATTATTTAAAAATAAAAAATGTGTATGTGTGTGAGAGAGATAGAGAGATTAAAAGTGCAATGTGTGTGAGAGAGTGTAATCCACTCCAACCACACCTCCTTTGCCTCCTATGGGTTTTGTGGGCCCGTTGTCACCTCAACCAAACGCACCCTAAATTTGAACCAAACAATAAATTTTGAACATCAACCCAAACCTATAATTAGAAAAACCGGATAAAAACACCCACTAAGATCCCGTGACTCAAACTTAAAAGTCACTAAGGCTGGACGGCAAGGGGTAAAACCCACTCACCTTTTCTCCAACTCATGAGCGAGCCGCCATGCACACAGCAAATAGTCATGTGCGAGTTAATTAGTTCTAGGCAATTTAAGGTGAGTGGTTCACCTGCTTGATAAATGTGCTAACCCAATTTGACTGTTTGGTTGCTTATAAAAAAATAAAAATCCCCACTACCCCATTTTTTCCTATATAAATACCCACCAAATTCATTTTCTAAAACACAAAACTCACTTTAAACTCTCTATATCTCATTACTTTAATTTTTTAAATGAATTCTGACACATTTATGTTCACCGACTCTGAAGAAGAACAAGAAATTGAAAGTCGGAATTTGACTTTTATTGCAAAAGCGGGTTCGTTTATTAGAAATAGCCAAAAACCAAATCAGCCGGCATTAAAACGGATTAATCGTGATCATTATGGTGCTCATGACCATTTAGTCGCCGCATATTTCTCTGACGACCCTTTCTACGATGAACGTACATTCCGAAAGAGGTTTCGAATGAATCGATCTCTTTTCAACTGGATAGTTCGGGAGGTAACTCTTCATTGTTCATTTTTTAGTGATAATATGGATTGCACCGGAAAAGAAGGCATTTCAGCTTTGATGAAGTGAACCTCCGCAATTCGTCAATTGGCATACGGTGCGAACCCGGATGCTTTAGATGAATATCTACAAATAAGTGAAAAATATCTCTTCGATCTGTTGATTTCTTTTGTAAATCTGTTATGTAATCTTTTGGCCCAGAATATTTGAGGAAACCCACTATGACTGATGTCGTAAAGCTTTATCGACATCACAAAGAAAAACACGGGTTTCCAGGGATGTTAGGAAGCCTTAACTGTTGTTGGAATCACTCCTAACTTGTATTTCAAGTGTTAGTCATTAATATGTAATAGGTTGCTTAATTAGGTTTTTATGTTAGTAATTATGGCAAGTCTCATGTAGAAAGCCCATGAGCCTATGCAAAAGCCCAATAAGGAAGGAAAAGACTAGATGTGTTGCCCTAGCTCCCTTTCCCTATAAATACTATTGTAAACCCTCACTTGAGAATTGGTTGTTCACTCTCAATACATATCTACGCATAACCTTTGTTTATTATCATACGCGTGTGTTTGTGTGTGTTCATCCAATCTATCTCTACCTTATTTCTTACATATTGATTCTTGTGTTATATTATGGTGACCTAACAGTGGTATCAATCGCCATCTAGTTGGGTGAAACATATTGTTTTTTTAAAGTTTTAGTACTATACGCGTGGGTTTAGCGAGTTACACTTTTCATACGCTTAAAGCTTTGATTTTTACACTTGTAAACTCAAGATTCTTGTTGTTTTAGGTTTATTTCGTGTTAAAGTTTCAGTTTTTTGCAAAAAGTTTCAAACTTTACGTGTTAAATTAGTTTTTAAGCTTGGTTTATTTCATGCTTCATTTGGTACGCGTAAGGGTGAAAGTGTCTTTAGATCATCAAGTTTCAAACTTTATTGTTGTTTTGGTAATTTTGAAGCTGTTTCATCATTAAAATCAGGTTACAAAACATTTTTGGGGATAAAAATCAGTTTTGGTGAATTTTATACTTTCTACGCCTAACAAAACCCTAGTTCTACGCATAAGCTCTACGTCTAAGTCATTCCTACGCCTAAACAGTTTCCTAAGCCCAAGGATTTTCTTCATTGATCTTCGAAGCGGTTGGTTTACTCAGTGTTTTCTTGCATGGATAAGCCTGAAAACACTTCGACTTGTGGATATCTTTTACACTTGGATAAGTGTAAAGGATTTTTTGGGTAAAACCCTAAACTTACGCATAATCTTAAACGCTTATGAGTAAAAGTTTACGCCCAAGTTATTCTTATGCATAAGTTAAATCTTACGCTTAAGGTTCTTACTTCTAAGCATTTAGTTTACGCCTAAGCTTACATTTAACCTAAAACTTACGAGTAAGGAGTATTTACGCCTAAGCACTAGTTTACGTGTAAAAGGAAGTTACGCATAAGAGTCATAGTTACGCCTAAGCTGGTTTCTACGCCTAAGTGTACTTCATGAACAAACTTAAGTTTCATTCGAATACAAAGATCCATCATCAACACAAGTTTCAAGATGTCTCAACCACCATACTCTAACTACTTTCCTCATGAGTATCCTCAACAACAACAACAACAACAATTTCAACAATATCCTCAACAACAATTTCAACCACCATATCAAATGTACTTTCCTCAAGGAGCACAACCTCTTCCACCTCAGATGCCTCAACCAAACCCTCGTCAACAATAACATTGTAACTACTTCTAGTATCAGTTTCCCGCTAAGTATGCTATGAATGTCACAACGCAGAAGGAACTTTCTTGGTTTGCAAAGATGTGTGAAGCTTTAAGCAGCCAACAATCCATTCATGATACTGGATCCTTTTATAGACCTCCAATGCTCAATCCCGGAGAATATGATCAATGGGTGATAAGGTTTTTTAGGTTTTGTGATCTCAAGAAACCACACGGTAAGTTTTTGAAGAAGGTCATCCTTGAAGGTCCTTTTCAGATGCCTATTATCACTATACCCGGAGATCCGAATGCTACTCCACCAAGAGATGATGTTACCAACATTCTCAGCATCGATCAACTCACTACTGAACAACTTCTTCACTTAGAAGCTGATGAACTTGCAATGCAATATATCCTTTTGGGACTACCCAATCTGATACTTCGTAGTTTTGATGCTCAGAAGACTGCTAAAGCAATGTGGGAGCATATTCATTTTCTCATGGAAGGAACTGAACTCAATCAAGAAGACATGGAATCCAAAATTTACTTAGCATATGAAAACTTCATGATTGAACCAGGGGAGTCATTAGAGTCGTACTATCATCTATTCTCAGATATCATCAATGACTTGGACAAACATAATATCATTATGCCAAGGATTGCAATCAACACAAAGTTCCTCAGCTGTCTTGGTCCTGATTGGGAGAAGTATATTACATTTATCCGTCAAGCTAAGAATCTTCATCAAGCTACTTACGGATTGTTGTATGACTATTTGAAGCACCATCAAAAGGAAGTGGACAAAGACATAATCATCTGTGGAGTCCCTGCTTCTCCAACACTCCCGGATAATCAAACTCTTGCTTTGTACACTCAAGCATATTATCCTCAATTTCCAAACTTGCCAACTGTCTTCACAAATCCACCACAACCAACTGCTCAGATTACACCATATGATCCATCACAGCAACAATCACAAGAAACTCAATTGGTTCCATACAACAACAACAATGATCAAGCACTCTACAGTGAATCAAATGAGGGTACAGAAGCCTTCGATGCATTGAATCAAGGATTTGTAATGATTGCTAGAGCCTTCGGGAGATTTGCTAATAAATCCAACAATCGCATTCGTACCTCATCAAACACAAGAAATCAAGCTATTGTTAACAATGGAAGAGTTGAGGTTCAGAACCATGGAAATGGTCGTCAGATGGGTAGTGGTCAAGGGTTTAATGTTAATGGAAGGAATAACATGGGTGCTCCACAACAACGGGTTCAAATGGTTGATCAGGGAAATGCTCAGACTGGGGTTAATGGTCTTCGATACTACAACTGCAACGAGAAGGGTCATCTGGCTAATGCATGCCCAAAGCCGAGAATAAGAGGCAGCGCTTATCACAAGGAGGCTTTACTCTTGGCTCTCAAGGATGAAGTTGGTGGAACTCTTACCAACAAGGAACAGAGCTTCATGGCTAATGCAGATTCTGATGACATGGAGGACTTACAAGCTAATGCAGCTGTAATGTTAATGGCAAACATGCAAGAGCTCCACTTGAGTGACACAGGCCCAGTGTATGACACTGATGGCTTGTCTCAAGTACCGGATCCTAATATACTTATACATGATCTGATATCTCCGCCTGCATCTACATCCGACGAGGCACAGATTTTTCAACATGAGCCTTCTACATCTCATTACGACGATAATAAAATGAATCCCGTAGTTACATTTGATGATCAAGATGACCTTATGGTTAATATTGATACTCAAGTTGACTCCATGATTATATTTGAGGATCTAAATAATGATTATGTTGAGACTCAAGTTAAACAAAATGAACCTTTGTCTAATCCAGATTCAGAACTCATGACCTTATGTCAGACCACCCTATCTAAATTGGAAAAATGCAATGAGATTAATAAGAAACTGCAAGATAAAATTGCACTGTTAACTAAGGATAATGAATGCTATAAGTTTCAACTTAACATTTTTGAACCTAAAGAGAAACGTGAGTAAAGTTTTGAAGTCGCTTTTGCAAAATCATACCAAAATGAAAAATCCTTAGAAATTCAGATACGTGATCTAGTTGAATCCAAGAATTCATTTCTTTCTCAAATAGAACAACAAAAATTTGATCATAAACAACAAATTAACGCTCTCACTTCAGAAACTTAAAAAGCCAAGTCTGAGTTGTTAACTTGTCCAAAACAGTTTTCTGAGTACAAAAAACATTCGAGGAGACAAATAGATCAGTATCTTGATGAAATCATCGACTTGTAAAACAAAATCAAATAGTTTCGAAATGTTGTTTATAAACATGGTGAATCAATCACAACAATTCAAAAGTTTACTTTTAAGTCAAATCCAGATGGATATAGGCTGATTTTTGCTGATTACAAACCAAGTTTTTCACATAGAGCACTCAAACCAAATCCTCAAGTTTACAGTGCAGAACATAGAATTGATGATTCAATTATGAGTGTTGTTGAATATAATCGTGATGAGGAAACAGATGCTGATGCTGAGAGTCGATTAAAAATGGAAAATGTTGAATTTAACAAACCATTCGATTACTCAAAAATCATACCTTTCGTCAAACAACAGGATGATACTAACACACCTTGGGTTATCACACCAATTCCTGAGTCTTCTTCTAATGTTGGCCCCCAAAACAATGTTGCACAAATTAATGGTCCTTTACCTTCCTTCAGTGAAGTAAAAACATTACCCGAACGATGTCAAATTCTTAAATATTTTGATACATTCATGTCGGACATCAAACTTTTGGAACATGAAATTGAAGTTAATTCTGAAATAAAAGTTGAACATTGTCAATCGCCACATGCGCGAAATCAAAGAGATATTTTCAGAAAAGGATTTTACCCCATGTCCAAAATTTAAGAATGTGTGCAATAACGGGATCTTCAGAAGGAAATTGGACTTATGAAAACAGTTTTCGAGAAAACAGAAACATCGATTTCAAATACTAAACAAAAAAAGAAAATATTACGAAATCATGTTGATCGACTCTTGGAAGATGTTATCTGTGCTGATACCATCAATGTTGTGTTGTTACATACTGTTGCATATGCATTTGTTTATATTGCTGTTGATTCTGTTGATAATGTTGAGAATATCGATAATGTGTCTCAAATTGAGTCTTTAAAAATTGAAAATGAGTGTTTGTTAAATGAACTTTCAAATGCAAAACGTCGTCTTCAATGGTGTCAAAAAGATTGTCAAAATCGAGAACTTTCTTTGCAAAACAAAATCAACCAGTTGCGTGCAAAATATTTTGATCCAAAACTTGAACAACTGGGATGATGAAAATGTGTCTTTAAAATGTCAAATTTCAAAATATGAACAAGAAATTGCCAAATTCAAAACTGAATATGGTGTCATATTTGATTTACTAAAAGAGAATCGTACTAAAGCATCACAAGAACTTGATAATCATCTTGCATACACTAAAGATGTCTTAAACGTTAGTGGAAACATTCGCTCTGAAAATCAAGATTTGTTGCACACTATAGTTGAGTTGAAAGAGAAATTAGGGAAGTATGAACAAGATAAGTCTAGTAACACAAATGTTCTTGCACCTGGAATGTTTAAAATTGACACGAGAACGCCTAATGACAAACCACAAGATACTAATGTGCTTCTTTCCACTTTTACAGGAGTAGTTGCCTCTAATCCTAACGTTAGCACTTCACAGCTTAAGAGCAAAAACAGGAAGAATAGGAAGTTGCAACGTAAGAGAAGAACAATAAAGACCTCTGAAGTAGAAGAACACCTTAGGACTTTGAATAAAACTCATGTTGCACCCAATTTAGACATTGCGTTAGACAAATGTAATAGAAAAAGTGATGTAACGAATGTTGAATCTTTAAGTACTTTGAATGTTTTGTTTGAACCATCTTGTATTGGTTGTCTTAAAAGCATGTTTTCTGGTTGTCATGATAAATGTGTTGCTAAGTCTATCTTATCTCGTAAGCGGAAACATAGAAATCGAACTACCTTTAGGCCCACTAATCCTTCTAAGTCTGTGCTAGGTAAACCACCTTCTAATGTTTATGCAACTATCATTGATGTACCTATAGAACCCACTTCACCTCCTAGGAAGAGAATATCACCTAGTGCATTCACTAAGACCAAAGCACAAACTAGTTGGACTTGGCAGAGATGGTTACTGATAAGGTTTTAAAAGGTACCATTTTGAGGGGTCGTTTAAGTCCTTATTTGATCACTTTTGTATCCGTTATTGCTTAATATCGTTCCTTTTCACTTTTTAGGTCTCGTGAAGGCAAAATGCTGGAATGGCACTTATTTGGACGAAAAGGCGCGAATATATGAAGAAAATGGCCAAAGTCAAAATCGAGACACTCACAGTTGCTGAAATTAGAAGGCGACGGCGTCAGGTGCTAATGTCGACGCCGTCCCAAGACTTTTGTGACGATACAGGACTCAAAACTCGTATTTTCAAGTGACGACGTCTAGTTGTGAAAGAGTAGGCCGTCGCTACTCAGACGGCCTAGATGCAATCCAGACGACGTCAGAAGCTGAAGAGGACGGCGTCACGGACATAAGGTGACGCCGTCGCAAGGTTAACGTGGCCAAGACGAAACCCTAATGACGGCGACACGACGGCGAATAGTCATTGGTAGAGACGGTTCAGGTTGATCAAACACGAAACCAGAATCACTTACGTGATCCACTATAAGAGAAGGATCCTCCACTTCACCCAAGATATCCATGTAGTTACTATCAACGTATTTGTAATCTTCCACCAAATGGATCGTGTCTGAATCTTCCTAATCACCCGGATTTCCATCAAGCTAAAGATACAAAGGCGAATGCTCTATTCTATCTGAATCGTTGTGTAAATAGTACTGTTGGTCTTTTGTACGAAAATTCTGTTGGTTATGTTCTACCAAGTTTGTTTTGTAAGTTTCATGAATTTCTAAGTTGTAAGCAATGTAGTGAAAAAGATAATGTAAACAGATTGCGTTACAGATTTAACCCACGTTGTACTCAAAATAAGTTTCAGGATTCCACAAGAAGATGAAGTCTCCAGAAATAACAAGAAGAGAATGCAACGTTGAAGGATAAGAAGGACAAAAACGAGAATTCGACACTTCACGATTGCAATCCTAATCTCCGTTGATGAGGACATTTTCACCTTTCTTCGTGTAATCATAGAACACCAAA
>BPTQ01000006.1:205818794-205919932 GCA_019973895.1 Chrysanthemum seticuspe | reverse complement strand
GTGACGATACAGGACTCAAAACTCGTATTTTCAAGTGACGACGTCTAGTTGTGAAAGAGTAGGCCGTCGCTACTCAGACGGCCTAGATGCAATCCAGACAACGTCAGAAGCTGAAGAGGACGGCGTCACGGACATAAGGTGACGCCGTCGCAAGGTTAACGTGGCCAAGACGAAACCCTAATGACGGCGACACGACGGCGTCACTAAACATAAGGTGACGCCGTCGCAATTGTAATCTTATATATAGAATCCGAATTTTTTAGTCTTTTGTGGAGAGTCTTTGGAGTAAAAACCTAAAACCGAACCTAAGGTGTCTTGTACAGTATTTTAGGGTTTTAAACCCTATCTTACATCAAGATAAGTCTTTACTTCATTAATTCAATTATGTCTTTGATTATTTGTGTGTATGCTTGCATGTTCTCCATGTCCGGCTAATTTATTTGTGTGTTTGCTTAGAAAGTATGAAACTTAATTATTGAATATTGATTGGTTGTTTCTTATCTTAGTTGATTAATGATCTAGTAATGCGATAGGTCATTCGTTTTGTACTTAATGCTTGATTCATCTTTGTGAACCTTAGAATATAATTACCTGAGTAGTTGTAGGCTAAACCATCCAAAGAGCGCCTTAGAGTAGGAGTTTATCATCCCTAGTGGGTTTGTAGACGAGACCCTTTGGTAAGTTCAAAGAGTTAGGGAGAAACGCATACCCTACAACTTTAGACACACAACGCAACTAAGAATAAGACGTGACACTCAACCATCAATAGGAAATAATTAAGGAGTAATACAACCTAAGTAAACACATCTTTAACTTATCATACGAATACACATTAATTAGACATAGACTCCCACAACCTTAGTTTAGATAATTAGATAATAGTAGAGTAATCGGTAGAAATACCAACCCCCCCCCCAAATCCAATACCCGAGATTCGTACCTTTCCATTTCATAAAATATAAAAATATAAAAATAATCTTCCTCAACCTTAACCTTAGCGTAGTAACTTCTTACTAGCATTCCTATTCCCCTAGAGAACGATATCAATACCCGTGGCTTACCCTAATTACTACACTACAACGATTAGGTTCACTGCCTAGGGTGTTATAAAACTTGCTCGAAGAAAAGGAAGTTTCCTTGACCCCGAACGACGCGTGTAGCGTTATCAGTTACAAAATACACCCGGATTTAAATGGATTCCTAAAATCATTAACATGTGTATTTCAACTGTAACTGTAACGGAATCCTCTAACTCTTCGGGTTCCACCTCTAATTCTATTCCACCTGTGTCGTCTATGTGTAATGTGGTAATACAGATCATCCTTTGGATTGTTGATAGCAGATGTTCCCGACACATGACATGCAATCTCAAACTGGTATCAAACTATGTCTCAAAGTTCATCGGCACTGTCAGGTTCGGGAATGATCACTTCGTAGCTATCATGGGCTACGAAGATTACATCAATGGGAACATCGAAATTAGTAGGGTTTATTATGTGGAAGGTCTCGGTCATAATCTCTTTTCAGTTATTGAATTTTGTGATGGTGATTTGGAAGTTGCTTTTAGGGAGAAAACTTGTTTCATTCGTGATCTACAAGGAAACGATCTCATGTCTGGAAACCGCACATCAAGCCTTTACACAATCTCAATGCAAGACATGATTGCTTCATCTCCCATTTGTCTACTTTCTAAGGCAACATCAACAAAATCTTGGCTATGGCACCGACGACTTTCACACTTGAACTTTCAAACAATAACCAATCTTGCACGATAGAAACTAGTTGAAGGTCTTCCAAGGTTTCGGTATTCTAAAGATCATCTACGCTCAGCTTGCGAACAAGGGAAAATCACTCGTGCTCAATTCTCTTCAAAGGTGGAACACAACGCTCAGCATGTGCTTCATGATCTTCACATGGATTTGTGTGGCCCGATGCGTGTGCAGACGACTAATGGAAAACGCTACATCTTAGTAATTATTGATGACTACTCAAGATGGACTTGGGTTTATTTTCTTCGAAGTAAAGATCAAGCTCCACAAATGATCATCACCTTTCTCACAAAAATTCAAGTTCAGCTCCGGAACACAGTCAGACAAGTCAGAATAGACAAAGGAACTAAATTTGTAAATCAAACTCTTCGAGAATACTATGAGAAAGTGGGAATTGAGCATCAAACGTCAATTGCACGAACACCAGAACAAAATGGAGTTGTCGAAAGAAGAAACCGTACGTTAGTGAAAGCTGCAAGAACGATGTTGATCAATGCAAAACTTCCAGATTACTTATGAGCAGAAGTCGTGTCAACTGCATGCTACACTCAAAACCGTTCCATGATAACAAAATGCCACAACAAAACACCTTATGAGCTTATCCATAACCGTAAACCGAATCTCAAACACTTTCATGTATTTGGTGCTCTTTGTTGCCCAAATAATGATCGTGATGACTTTGGAAAGCTCAAGGCCAAAGCTGACATTAGAGTCTTTGTTAGATACTATGAAAACTCAAAGGGATACCGGATTTGGAATCGTCGTACAAGGGAGATTATGGAAATGATTCATGCTAATTTTGATGAGCTTACAGAAATGGCTTCTGAGCAAAACAGCTTGGAACCCGGTCATAACCATCTCAACTTCCCCCAGACCCCATCATCAGTTGAACCAAGCTTACAGCTTACTCGTCATCAAATGGAAACGTTATTTGCTCCTCTGTTTAGTGAGGATATTGATCAATGTGCTCCAGTTGTATCAAATGTTTCCGTTGCTCAACCTGATAATATTCCAATCCCTGATACACCTGAAACAACAACAACTGTTGCTGAAGCACCACCAATTGATTCTACAACAATAGCCGAACAAACCGCATCTAATGATGCTGATCCAGCTGATGATCTTCTGAATCAAGATGTACCCGCACCCGCGGATTATGATGGAAATGCATTATTCATCCCTTTTGCTACTGAAACTGTAAATTCAGATGTTGCGGAATCTTCCTCCAACCATCTGAATCCACCTAATCTGCACAATGTATATCAACATCAACCCTCCACACATCGTTGGACTAAAGACCATCCTCTTGTTAACATTATTAGGAACCCGAATCAACCAGTCGTAACTAGACAACGCCTTCAGACTGACGGTGAACACTGCATTTATGCCCTCACCGTCTGTCAAACTGAACCCAAAAACATTAAAGACACAATGACCAAAGACAACTGGATTGAATCCATGCAGGAAGAACTCAATCAGTTTAAACGTCTTGAAGTATAGGAATTGGTTGAAAGACCAACAGGGGTCTATGTCATTGTTCTAAAATGGATTTGGAAAAACAAGTTAGATGTTGAAGGTACGGTTATCAGAAATAAGTCACGTCTGGTGGCTAAGGGTTATAGACAGGAAGAGGGGATTGACTTCGAAGAATCATTCGCACCGGTAGCTAGACTTGAGGCTATACGGATTTTTCTAGCATTCGGGATCACATGAACATCACGGTCTATCAGATGGATGTCAAAACTGCTTTTCTGAATGGTAAACTGAAGGAAACAATATTTGTTAGTCAGCCAGAAGGATTCGTTGATCCAGAGTTCCCAAATCATGTCTACAAACTGAATAAGGCTCTTTACGGTCTCAAACAAGCCCCTCGGGCGTGGTAGGATGAGTTGTCCTCCTTTCTCCTCTCTCATAATTTTGTCAAAGGATCGGTCGACCCAACACTGTTTATACAATATCACGGGGCACACATTTTAATTGTTTAGATTTATGTGGATGACATCATTTTTGGTTCAACCCACAAAAAGTACTCAAACGCTTTTTCAAAACTAATGAAAACAAATTTTGAAATGTCAATGATGGGTGAACTTACGTTCTTCTTAGGACTACAAGTTCATCAATAACCCTGTGGTATTTTCCTAAGTCAGTCCAAATATGCTCTTGAAATTTTAAACAAACATGGAATGCAAAGTTGTGACACCTATGCAACACCAATGGCACATACCAACAAACTGGACGCTAATTTACATGGGAAATTGGTTGACCCTATTGATGACGTATAGTCCGCATTCGGGTCACGAACCCGACCAATAACCACTACTAGCGAGCCCAGTCTAACCCAATAACAGTTTGGGCTCACGAAGGCCCAAACTCAAAGTTATTTATGGCATACGATATCGGATATCTCTTATTCTTGGAGATAAACGTTTAACAATCGACTTAGGCGGGATACGCCGAAGCTTGAGGAACACGAAATCAATAAGGGCTTCGTGTGTATATAAAGGGCATCCCAGCCCTCATTAAAGGTACGATTTACAACCCTAACTCTCAACTAAAACCCTAAAACCAATTACTTACTCTTACGCCGGAGGATAATCGTAGGAGACAATCCCACGATAAGCCTAACGGTGTTTTCTGTTTACTTAGTGCGCAGGTCTCAAGCATCAAGATTCAATTGATACGGGAACCGGAGTCCAAATAAGGAACGCCCAACTTTTGTATCAACAAGTGGCGCCATTCGTGGGACCCGAAACCACTAAGATCTAAGAACTAGAATGACTAAGCAAGGAAACCTAAACCAGCGGTCGCATGGCGACCAACAAGGGAAGAAGCAGCAAAGCCGATCAGCCTCCAAGCAGGTCGCTGGGACAACCAATGCGATCAAAAATCAAGGGTCAGATCTGGTCTTCCCGATAGTATAACCACGCACGGGGACAACCCATGCCACTACGACAACCACCAGCACTCTTCTTACCACTCCTCTCCAAACGGTGTCAGAAACGGACCTCACAAAAACTCCAGGCGCTCCTCTCCGAAACAGAGGTCCAGAGGTGGAAACAGACACTCTCGCATTAGAAGGAGTCACGCCTGAACTAGCACCAAGTGACTTCGTATCTCAAAACTACGAAACCTTGGCTGCCCTCATGCAAGAAGAGGCAAAAAGGAGGTCGAGCCAGAGCCTGAAAGCCCGACTCAACTTTGACGCAGAGTATGAGACTTCCCCATCACATCATCTGAGGGTTAGGCGTGGGAAGGATAGCCACCGACCCCCAGTGTTTACCAGAATTAGGAGAAGAGTGGAGAACGATGAAGCAGCTGAACTGCAGCATCTGGAAGAGCACGAAGAAGATGGACTGCGTACCAATGTCCACGCTAGGCTTGGTAGCCGCAAGGTCCATGACAGACTGGGACGACGGTACTCCCCAAGTGGAAGCTCTTCAAACTCAGATTCTGAAGACAGTCGGCGCAAGCACCGAAAGAAGGGAATCTCATCCTCTGATGACTCCTTAAACGGTCAACGCAAGCGCCGACAAAGGGGAAACTCATTCTCTGGTGATTCCTCGGACAACGAGGATAGCGAAACTGGACACTGGAAGTCCAGAAGAAGATATCGCGACCATGAGGAGGAGGAGGAGGAAGATATCGCATCAGAAAATAAGAGAAGGCGCATGCCCGCCAATGTGAAAACATATGATGGAACAGGTGATCCAAACGATCACCTAAAAATTTTCGAATCAGCTACTACCATCGAAAATTGGCCACAGCCTGTGTGGTGCCACATGTTCAATTCCACATTAGTGGGAAATGCCCGAAACTGGTTCAGTAAGCTTCCATGCAGAAGCATTGACGGCTTTGAAGAGTTGCGAAAGGCGTTTCGCCTGAATTTCACTCAAAGGAAGAAGTGCGCCAAAAACCCTGTCGAACTTGCCAGGGTAAAATAGCGCCAGGGGGAATCTACAAGCGCTTATGTGGAGCGCTTCAAAGATGAGTGCATACATGTTAAGGCATGTCCTGAAGTACTGAAAATTTCAGGGTTCATGAACGGGATCAATAACCCAGAACTCATCAAAAGGCTGAACGACAAGATTCCCCAAACCTTTGATGAACTTATGAAACGCACAAGGTCCTTTATCCAAGGAGAAGCTGCCGCGGCAGACATCAAGAAGGGCTACTCAAACTATAGATCACAAGAACAACCTCGGAGACAATCCATTGACCAGAGTAGCAACCGCAACAAGAACTATCGCGGCTAGGGGAGCGGACGAGATAATGACAGATATACCCCGCTAACCAAAACTCCGAAGGAGATATTCGCGACGGAAGGCGCGAACTTCCCGAGGCCCCCGCCAATGCGCATCCCAGAAGATCGGCGCGTAGGGAGCCCTTACTGCGACTATCATGGACAGAAGGGCCACACCACCAACGAATGTGTCCAATTGCGCCAACTAATTGATAAACTAGTAAAAAAAGGCAGATTAGACCATTTGGTTAAAAACATCAAGGAAGGGAAAGATAAGCAAAAGACGGGAAACAAGAAAGAAGTACCCAAAGATAAGGCTGATACCATCTACATGATACAACCATGGCAGCGGATGACTAGGCAGAAGATCAGCCAAAAGTTTTCCCGTGGAAGCGAGATCTCTTTCCCCACCTTGGCTGCGGACAACACAGTGGTATAACCGCTCACCATTGAAATCAACGCAGGGGGTCACGATATCCACCGCATGTATGTTGATGGAGGAGCATCCGCAGATATAATGTATGAACATTGTTTCAAACGACTGCGACCTAAGATACGAAGTCAGTTAATCCCGGTCAGGACGTCGTTGATTGGTTTTACAGGAGAAAAGATATGGCCCATGGGGCAAATACGCCTACTAGTCAGTGTTGGCAATCAGGAACACTCCACGACAGCCTGGATGACTTTTATGGTGATCAAATACCCTTCGCCATACAATGGCATAATTGGAAGACCAGGGATTTCAGCCATACGCGCAGTACCGTCTATAGCACATGGGATGCTCCAATTCCCGATAGAAGGAGGCATTGTTACTCTCTATAATACCACTGTATCCCCTGGAGAATGTAACACAATTACATGTGAGACGACACACATCCCAAAACAGCGCGCAACTAAAGTGCCAAACCTGAGGGTTGCAATTCATCCTGAATACCCAGAGCAAGAAATATCGATCGGGGGATCGCTATCTGATAAAGGCAGGGCAGCTGTGTGCGCACTCTTGCAAAAGAACCTGGATATCTTCGCATGGGAACCAAGACACATGACCGGTGTACCACGCTCGATTACAGAACACAAGTTGAGAATCCGACTAGGATACTCCCCAATACGACAAAAGAAGCGCGGCCAGGCTCCAGAGCGCGCACAAGCAATTTTGGCAGAAGTACACAAACTTGTGGACGCAGGTATCATGCGAGAGGTCTACTAACATGACTGGCTTTCCAACCCAGTGATGGTCAAGAAGAGCGATGGTAGCTGGAGGATGTGCGTAGACTTCACAGATCTCAACAAGGCATGTCCACAAGACTGCTACCCGCTACCGGAGATAGACTGGAAGGTAGAATCTTTGTGTGGATACACACTTAAGTGATTTCTAGACGCATACAAAGGATAACACCAAATCCAGATGGCTAAGGAAGATGAGGAAAAAATGGCCTTCCATACAAGCCAAGCCGTTTATTGTTATACCAAGATGCCCTTTGGCTTAAAGAACGCAGGTGCCACCTACCAGCGGCTGGTAGATCACGCATTTGAAGGACAGGTGGGCCGCAACCTAGAAGTTTATGTCAACGATCTTGTAATAAAAATCCATACTGAAGATGAATTGGTGCGCGACATTGAGGAAACATTTAAGACACTAAAAAAGATCAACATGAAGCTAAATCCTAAGAAATGCACTTTTGGCGCTACAGAAGGCATGTTCCTCGGATATCTGATAGAGCCCGATGGCATCAAACCGTGTCCAGAAAAAACGAAGGCTGTTATCCAACTTCCTTAACCACGCACGTTGAAAGAAGTTTAATCACTGAACGGAAAACTGGCCGGTTTGAATAGATTCTTGTCCAAATCAGCAGACAAGTCACTCCCTCTCTTCAAAACACTCAAGAAGTGCATAAAAAAGGGAGACTTTCGCTGGACTATGGAAGCAGAAGAAGCTTTCATACAACTTAAACAGCACTTAGCAGCACTCCCCACGCTAGTTGCGCCTCGCCCAGGGGAAGAATTAATCATGTATTTGTCAGCGACCCATGGGGCAGTCAGCGCGGTGCTCCATACAGACAGGGATTCAGTGCAAACACCGGTGTACTTTGTAAGCAAAGCACTCAAGAAAACGGAGATTAACTACAGTGCAATGGAAAAGTTGGTCATAGCACTAGTATTCGCCGCCAAACGGCTACGCAGGTACTTCCAGGCGCACCCAATAGCGGTGATTACAGACCAACCCATCAAGAAAATCATCTCCAAACAAGACGCATCGGGACGTCTACAGAAGTGGAGTGTGTTGCTAGGTGAGCACAACATTTCCTATAGACCACGTACTGCGGTTAAGGGGCAGATACTAGCGGACTTCATTATTGAAAAACCGGAGACTGAGGACGCACCTTCACAAAGCAAGGTGGAACTACAAGAACCATGGATCTTGTTCATGGACGGATCTTCATGCGTGGACGGGTCAGGCGCATGCCTTATCCTCACGAGTCCAGAGGGAATGGAATTCACCTACGCATTGCGTTTTGAATTCACAGCCATGAACAACGAGGCCGAGTATGAAGCTCTGATTGCTGGATTACGCATTGCAGCTCGAATGGGCATTCTCAACCTAGAAGCAAATGTGGATTCCCGCCTAGTAGCCAACCATGTGTTGGGCGAGTATGTGGCTAAAGAGGAGAACATGATTCAATATCTTGACAAAACCAAGTCCCTAATCCAGGGCTTTGACAGGTTCACCATCAAACAAGTTCCTAGAGGGGAAAATAGAAAGGCGGATGCGCTGAGCAAGATTGCATCCACAAGCTTTGCGCACCTGTCAAAACAGGTATTGGTGGAAACTCTGAAAAGTAAGTCCATATCAGAGATGGAGATATCCACAGTGATAGAGGAGCAAGGTCCTACATGGATGACCCCAATCATCGAGTTTATAAGCAAGGGCGTACTGCCCCAAGAGCAGAAGGACGCCCGACGAGTAAGGCGCACATCACAGAGGTTTGAACTTCAGGACGGTGTACTATACCGGCGTTCATTTCTACAACCATGGCTTCAATGTGTAGGACCCCTTCAAACAGATTATGTACTCCGAGAGATCCACGCTGGTTCATGTAGTATGCACTCAGGACCACGGTCCGTTGTGGCGCGCGCTTTACGGTCAAGATACTACTGGCCTACGATGCACCGTGACGCGCGGGACTTAATCAAAAAGTGTGGCGACTGCCAAGTTCACAGACCCATTCCACGTCAACCACAACAGGAGCTAACACCTATTACGTCGCCATGGCCATTCTATAAATGGGGTATCGACATCGCAGGTCCCTTTCATGTTGCAGTAGGAGGATTGAAATTCCTCATAGTAGTTATAGACTACTTCACCAAGTGGATTGAAGCAAAGGCGGTCGTGACAATCACAGGAAATCAGGTAAAATGGTTTGTTTAGGAAAATATTGTATGTCGTTTTGGATTACCTGGGGAAATCATCTCAGACAACGGAAAACAATTCTGTGATAACCCTTTCAAGGAATGGTGCGAAAAGCTTAATGTTACACAGCACTTCACGTCGGTTAAACACCCACAAACCAATGGCTTAGTCGAGTGTGCAAATCGAAGTCTGGGTGAAGGAATTAAGGCACGCTTGGACAAGCACAAAGGAAGGTGGGTGGAGGAATTATCGCATGTTTTGTGGGCGCACCGCACTTCAATCAAAATTAGCACGGGAGACACTCCCTTCTCTCTTGTCTATGGGACAGAAGCCGTCATACCAGCCGAAATTGGGATGCCAACTATTCGCACTGCTAAAGTTAATGTTACAACCAATGATGATGAACGGCGTATTGACTTGGACCTGTTGGAAGAAAGGCGCGAGCGCGCAGTTATATGTGAAGCGAGAGCTAAGTCAAAAATGAAGGGATACTACGATGCTAAAGTGCGAAGTGTTTCATTCAGACCAGGCGACTTCGTATATCAAGCCAATGATGCGAGCCACGCAGAAGATACAGGAAAACTTGGACCGAAGTGGGAAGGACCTTATGAGGTCATTGAAGCATTAGGAAAAGGCGCGTACAAGTTGCGTGATATGGATGGACGCGAGCTACCACGCACATGGAACATCTGCAATCTCAAACTTTGCTACCTCTAGGAACGGCTACGGCCCAGAGCACGGATACTCCCGTACTTTAGTATAGTGCTAAATAAATATCCGTGTATTTACATTCTGTTTTATTTAGGCAAATGTCTTTCTCTTTTTTTTACAACAAACTTGCAAGTATTATTAAATGTCGCGGTTTCTAGCTAACTCCGCGACACATTTTAATTTCTTATTTACATATTATTCATATCTCAACACTGTTGTTATATTATTTTTTGCCTACATGGCGTGCATGCACTTAATAAACCCACGTTGGTAAAAGGATGAGTAAACCTACTAAATAACTCGTTGAGTAAGAGGGTTGCAAACCCATCAACATCGGATCATGCATCCTTGTTAAACACCTTATTTTCAAGACGTTGGAATAAGTACAATGTGCATTCCACGACGGATGCGCAACAATGCATACTGTGCGCGTTTAACAAACCAGGAACCAAGACTCTTGGCTCCTTACTATGATATCTACAGTACGCTGCATATCACACCATACACGATTATGTTAAAAATACTTAGACATTATAAGTATGATAGTTCATACATGATTACGAACCCCATGTATTAGTCGCGCTTATGTAACAGTTTGCTTCTTAGACAATAAGTACGTTTTTTATGCAAAGACAGATAACTAAGTACAAACATTATAAGTCGCAACCACATCAATACACATTCACCAAAAGGAATATTTCATTAGGGACCATGAGTTCTTACAAAATAATATTTACAACAGAAGTTACAATCTATATGCTACTACAACGCTTAAGGCGAGGGCTTTCCACTTGGCGTGCAGCGTCCCCGGCCTCCTTCAGCCGCTTCAACAAGTCAGAATCTTGTCGTGACACTGTGGCCACACTCACAGGCACCCCGTCAGACCTGGGAAGGTGCACTGCGCCAACACCACAAAGAATGGCTTTTCCCTTCACGCCCTTCTTCTTAGCAACCCTCAGAGCATGGGCCTCTAAGGATTCCTTCAAAGGAATTTCTTTTTCCAGCGCGAATGGGTTCAAAAGGTCGCGGGGGCAAGCAAAAATGGGAACCTGCAGTTGTGACTCATCAGGCTTTAGAAAAAAGTCCGGCTGTACCTCTGCCCCATCAGCACGATGGCGGGCCAAAGTTAACCCTTCCATAATCACACTTATAGGGTAATCTTGGTCGCGCTCCATCTGAGCAATATGAGGAAGCTCCAACATTTTCATTTGCTCCATAGCGGCAACGAGCTCCTCATACGCATGATTATTGTACCCCAGACACCTGATCAACAACCACTTTCAAAAGGTCAGCCTCATGAAGCTCCTCTACAGCCTCAGCCTTGCCACGCGCAAGCGCGCACTGAACCACCGCCCCAAACTTGTCTACCACCTCTCGAGATTCTAATGTACTAAGGGCGGCAAGGCGCAATCCATGGCTAATTAGCCATCTGCGCTCAGGGATAGAAGAAACAAACTGGGGATACAACTCCTCGTCATACTCGATGTTGAGCTTGCGGAGCTTCATTTCCTGCTCCTCTACTGCGCTTCCCACAGTTGCACCAAACTCCCCCAACTGAGAGAACAACTCATCTTTCCTACTCTCCAAATATTTAAGAGCCTAGGAGCAATTAGCCTTATACACCTCTAATGCGGCACGCTCCTGGCCCACTTGGATCATCAAAGACATCTTCTCCTCAGCAAGTTTTTGGGAATAACTGCCCGCTGCCTCTGCTTCAGCCTGAGCACTGGATAAAAGCGCCTTCAGCTGCGCAATCTCCTCATCCTTTTGTGCGCTCTGGCTGCTTTCCCCGGCATACCTCGACTTTAGCTGCACAACCAACGTAGCCTGGTACGCAGCAGCTATAGCAAGCTTCTCAACTAGTTGACCCATGGGCACATCCCCAGATGCCAATGGCTCGCTGCCTTGGTCCTTTGGATCCTGAGAGCCAACACGCACGGGACTTGCCTTCGGTGGTGACTCCACAGAATGCTCAGCAGTATACTCAATAGCTTCGATACTGCACGAAAAACGAAGTGAATTAATAACATAACCAGAGAATACGATACGCGATTTGGCGATAATACTTACTTGGGTGTAGTCTCATGGGAGCGAGGGGGCGAAGCATCATCTGATGACGACTCCACGTCGACAACGACAGGACGTTTCTTCCTGGATGTCCTTGCGCCATCACCACCACGCGCTCTCTTGCGCTTTAGCCCTTGGCCTGGCTCCTCCGTCTCCACATCGAGATCTTCTAGGCTTCTCGCTACATCTGCGTGGGATGGCTCCACTAAAGGGGAAGGTACCCTAGGACTGGGCATGCTTTGTAGAGGGGTCGCCTCTAGCTACATTTCCATGGTACGCCCCGTTGTAGCTTCTAGAATAGGGACTTCCCCCTCTCTCACCGGGCGCACCCCTGCAGTTACCTGGCGCGGCTTTGCCAAGTTCACCACGCTGAATAGATCCATCTCTGCACAGCACAAAACAAAACAACAAGCAAGTTATATAAAGAACAAAGGCGAAAAGAAAGGCTCACATTAATAAAGCTAAGGAGTACGAAGGATGAGCACCCACCCTGGCCATCCGCGTCTAAGAAGGTTGGTACCTCATCAGGTCTACCAAAATAGTTACGACTGATGCCCATGTGCACCAAATATTCCTCTGGATAGGAACTGATGGGAATACAATTGGCGTTTATCGTTTCTGCATCATCTACGTTGTATGTTCCAGGGAGGGGGCGCTCATCCTTTGGCAGTGAACCCTGGGTATAGAAGTCGAAGTCCCAGGGAAATAACGCCTTATCAACCCAGAAAAATTTTTCCCTCCAGTTCCTAAGCGCGTCCAGTTTATCAGTGTAACATTGCAGCCTCCCTGCGCGCTTAGCGAACGAAACCCACCCGTTTCACCACGTTGTGTGGTAAAACGCGCGGAAGAGGTAGATAGTGGGGTTAATCGCCAATAAACGGCAATTAACCTCGAAGTTTGTTATTTTGGCCGCACCTATACAGTGCAGCTGGGATATGTGCAGACGATAGTAGTTTAATACGTCGCACAGGAATAAGGATATGGGCACACATTGATTCGCAAATTCGAAAAAACGCGTATATACCCCTACCTTCCCTTCGGGGAAATCCGCTATTGACGCCTGCACGGCCGGGACTACAGGATGCAGCGCGAGTGGAATATAATAATCCGAGGTGAACTCACGAAGTTCATCCTCGGTCATGTCGGAGGTAAAATCAGTCAAACCATGGACCATGATACAGCTGTTAAAGGCGCACGCGCGGTTACCTTTGGAATATTAAGGGTTTCTTGGTTGAAAGTTTGGAGTTTTTTTTATCAATGGCGGAAATGTTTTTACTGTGATAATCACAGTAATGGGAGGTGGAAGTTTATATAGGTTTTTGCATCCACGCGATGATTGACACATGGACTCCACTAACTCTAAATGTGTGGATAGGATCGGTTGACACGACACATTTTTCAGTTACTTTCCCACGTTTTCCGAGGTATACATTTGACATATTTTGACTAGATTCACCGTGTGCTCTTTAAAGAAGAAACCCTTTTAGCTTCTCCGCTACGCTTCACCGAATTTATAGTATCCAGCTATTAGTCTAGCATCCGCAGGTAGTCCCTGCGCATACTAGACTGGGGGGACATGATGACGTATAGTCCGCATTCGGGTCACGAACCCGACCAATAACCGCTACTAGCGAGCCCAGTACGACTGGGCTAACCCAATAACAGTTTGGGCTCACGAAGGCCCAAACTCAAAGTTATTTATGGCATACGATATCGGATATCTTTTATTCTTGTAGATAAACGTTTAACAACCGACTTAGGCGGGATACGCCGAAGCTTGAGGAAGACGAAATCAATAAGGGTTTCGTGTGTATATAAAGGGCATCCCAGCCCTCATTAAAGGTACGATTTACAACCCTAACTCACAACTAAAACCCTAAAACCGATTACTTACTCTCACGCCGGAGGATAATCGTGGGAGACAATCCCACGATAAGCCTAACGGTGTTTTCTATTTACTTAGTGCGCAGGTCTCAAGCATCAAGATTCAATTGATATGGGAACCGGAGTCCAAATAAGGAATGCCCAACTTTTGTATCAACACCTATCAAATACCGAAGTATTATTGGGTCTCTCATGTATCTAACCGCCAGTAGACCTGACATTGTATTTTCTGTATATCTTTGCTCCCGTTATCAGTCAAGACCAGCTGAACGACACCTCACTGAGGCTAAAAGAATCCTCCGATACATAAAGGGAACCATTAACTTGGGGATCTGGTATCCAAAGGATTCTGGTTTTGAACTAATAGCCTTTTCAGACGTTGATCATGCAGGATGCTTAGATTCACGGAAAAGTACTTCAGGAGGTTTACAATTCCTTGGTGATAAATTGGTGTCATGGCAATCGAAGAAACAAGACTGTACATCGTTGTCATCAATAGAAGCAGAATATTTAGCCATGTCTGCGTGTTGTGCTCAAGTCATTTGGATGAGAACACAACTCAAAGACTATGGTTATGTATTTGACAGAATCCCGGTGTACTGTGACAATCGAAGTGCTATTGCGATCTCATGCAACACCGTTCAACATTTGAAGTCAAAGCACATCGATCTTCGATATCATTTCATCAAAGAGCATGTGGAAAAGGGTACCGTTGAATTATACTTTGTAGGTACTGAACACCAACTGGCGGATCTTCTCACAAAAGCCTTAGCTCCAGCAAGGTTTACTGATTTGATTCACCGGATTGGTATGAGGTGTTTAACTCCAGAAGAACTGGACGAACTTTTAACACATTCTTGAAATCAGTCAAATACCAGAACCTCTTTTGTAAATAAATTTTTCAAAAACAAAATATAAAAATAAAAAATCTTATAAAATTTAAAAATATTCCTCTATCTAAATTTCTTTCAAACATTGCAAGTACAAATTTTTCATCAACACTTTGGTCCATCAAACCTTTCATCATTTATTCTGGACAAGTGTTGATGGGGAGAATGTAAATATTTTTAGTTTCATAAAATCTTGTACTTGCATGTTCCCATAAGATGTTGTTTCTTCAAAAATGGTGGATACGTTTCTTGTTAAATACTTTCCTCAGACTCAAATGTTTTAAAAATGTTTTCATTTCAAAAGTCAAGGGGGAGTATCGTCAAGTTTCTTTCCAAAATATATTTTGTTTAACCAAAGTGGAAGTTATTAGGTCTTAGTTGAAAATGGTTGAGGTGGAGGGACCAATCTTGCCAAATTTGAAAAATACTTTTAACAAAACTCTTCCACCTAACTAATTCAAACACATTTACTCTTAACATTTATTACTTCAACCACCATAATCCATGTTGTGGAAAACTAGAAGGGGGGGTTGAATAGTTTTGCCGATTTTAAGTTGATTTCAAAAACTTTAGATTCGATATCATGTGAAATCGTATGGATGTTGAGAACGTATAGATCTAATGATAATGCAAGCAAATAAATAAAGATAAGGGATAGAAATGACACAACCGATTTATAGTGGTTCGGCTACAAGGACACCTTCCTTGCCCTACTCCACTCCCCGAGTCACCTACTCGAGAGTTCAAGCACTATGTCAACAAACTCCTTTACTTGGCGGAGAAGCCTTCACAACGTTGCTTACACTTTTTTCGGTACAAAGCTAGATACCGAGTCCGTAGCACGGTGGACCAAACCAACACAACTATTACACAACAAATATGTGAAATATCAAATACAAGATCTTCGCTACAGAAATCTTGCGGAGTGACAAATCAATCAAGGACCCCTTGCTTGGATGACTTGTAGAATGCTCGTGATCTCGCCTTAGAGAAGGACCTATATGAGGATCACAAATAGAAAGAAAAGAAGAACAACTCTCTAAATCTAGTGATCTATATGTTAGAAGAGAATGAGAGTGTATGAGAGATTTAGTAAGAAGAGGGGTGAGTTAGAATGAAGAAATGGCTCTCTATTTATAGGCAAATTTCCTCACTGTTCTCACGGATCCCACGGATCCCTTCCACTTGGGATCCGGCTAGCACAAAGCTAGGGATCCGTGGAACGCTCCTCTTTGCCCATGGGTTTTTTGGTTATGGGTCATGGGTTATGGGTTGGTCCATGGGTTTTCTTTAGATTCAATGTATCTAAGTATACATTGTATCTAGTCTTCTTGGGTATGGGTTAAGATCCATGGGTTATGGTTTTTACCCATCCTAATAAACTATTACAACAAATGTTTAATTACTACATTTTTGTATTTAAAAGATTATATGTAAATGCTTTACAAAAATAACATGTATCCTTAGAATTATACTTAAGACAACATTATATATGTTATCAACAAAACACAAAGAGATCGCAAAATATTAATAAACGTTTTTACGGTTTATTTGTATTAACAATCTCCCCCTTTTTGTTGATGACAAAATATAATGTTATGATGAGTAAAACTTAAGAATAGATGTAAGTTTTGAAAGCTCCTAAGTTTTACTTCTTCTCCCCCTTTTTGTCGAAACAAAAAGTTAACCCTCGGAGGAAAAAGTAGTCTACGAATTTCTTACTCCCCCTTGACGGTAGCTCCCCCTAGTTTGGGGCGTCAAGAGAAGAAAACAAAATCTACAAAAGAAAGTTAGTAACATGCTTAAATGATCTTATGGTTTTCGAGAATCAAGATAGGGAGCCAAGGTATGTAAACAAGGCCTTGTAATAAAACGACAAATTGTAGTGGTAGTTAAGCCACTTACAAGCATGTAAAAATAAGAACAAGACTTGTTCTTGAAAAAAAAATTTAATACTAAAAGTGAAAAATAGTAGTAGAGATTCCTTCCATGCTTGCATAAGGTTATGGATGGAGGTTTTGATGAGTAATGGTATTGATGCGATCAAGGATGAGGTTGAGTATGAAACGCATTTCTTCCCTAACTTCTATTGCAATTTCCCTAGTGGATTGGCAATGTTCACAATGTAAATGATGTGGGTAATGAGTGCGGAAGTTTTCCGGGTTGTTTTGATTTGAGTTATGCGGAAGTTGTGGTGGAAAAATAGGAAAATATGGATCAAAATCCGGAATGTTTGTAAGTGGTGGTGGAAAAGAACCTAGATGTTCTTGTAATGTGATGGGAGCTATAGATGGTGATGTTTTAAGATCTTGAAAAATAGTATTTGGTGATGTGGGGGGTGTTGAAAAGACTATTTCTTTTTCTTTAGGTTGGGTAGATCTTGTTGGAGTCTTAAGGAGTTCCAAAAGAGTTATTTTAGGTGGTGATGAAGTTGGTGTACTTGTTGGTGATGAGGGTGGTGCTATAATGGAAGCATCTTGTGGTGAGTTATTTGTTGAGGATGAATCATTTGAGGTTGGTTTTGCTAAACAACAAGATCGGATACTAATCCGTGCGGATATCCTAGCATTTGATTGTGGTATTTTGGATGGTGGAAGTACAAAGGTTTGGATATCATGATTGTTTGTACTAGATGATTCTCCTAAAGGGTTTTTGGATGACATGATGAAGTGTGTTTGTGAGAAGGAGATGGAGTATGCAAGCATTTTGGGAGTTATATATATAGAAAAACAACACATTGTAATGAATGCTTGACCCAAAATGTGGATTAAAATCAAATGATTAGATATGAATTCAAGGCATGTGATCATGAGAACACAAGCATTAAAGAGCATACTCCCAAAAATAAAACAAATGAGGATTTTTCATTCAAAATGACAAAAATAGAAGTTGAAAACAGCTTCTGTTTACACGGATCCCACGGATCCTTCCCTTGAGGGATCCGTCCAGCATGAAGGCTGGGATCCATGGGTCTGGTGATTCAGGCAGCACAAAATTTTTCTTTTTGAAACATTTTTGCCTATTGTGTGCCTATATGCTAACTATTTGGAGTTGCGGTTTTCTCGACCTCTAAAAAGAAAAGGAAAATAACTACAGAAAAATAAATCCTAATTGAGATAACCCGAAAACACACATTTGGTACATAAGTACGTAATATTGTGTTATCAATGCTCCTAATTCATTTTTGCTTAAATGAATGTACCCGAAAACACATATTAGTTATATGTTCTCTTTAGCATTCAAAAGTCATGAGATGCAATGAAAACGGGTTTTTACTTTGTATTAATAATGAAAAAGCGATTTGTCCTAGACGTGAGAAATTGCTTATGTGAAATTGATACGGGAAGGTATCATTCCTTTTAGAAAACATTTTGAAAGGAGATTTTCTTTAAAAATGTGTATGTAGTTAAAAAAAATTATAAATGGAATACTTATCTTGGGTTTTGAAAATTCCCGTATTGTTTGTGAGTTGTGCGTGAAATAGGAATCCTAGACTCAGAAAGAAGAAGGCTAGTGTTTACATACCTTGTAGAGTCAATTAAGTTATGATGTTTGTTCCATTAGACCAAGACCAAGACGAAGTAGGTTGAATTGTTCCCGCTTCAACGGTTTGGTGAGGACGTCGGCTATGTTGTCTTCGGATGCAACCTTCTCAATAGAGATGTTCCCCTTTTGAACATTGTCTCTTAGGAAGTGATGACGAATCTCTATATGCTTTGTGCGAGAATGTAATACCGGATTCTTGCTTAGGTCGATTGCACCTTTGTTGTCACATAGAATGGCTATGTCGCTTAGATGGATGTCGTAGTCTGCTAACGCTTGTTTCATCCATAGTGCTTGTTGGCATGCTTTGCCGGCGGAGACGTACTCGGCTTCGGTTGTTGATATTGCAAGTGCCGTTTGTTTCTTAGAAAACCAAGATGTTAAACAACATCCCATAAAAGTACATACCCCACTTGTACTTTTTCTATCAACGTAATCACCCGTGCCCTTAGGATACCATAATCCTAATTGTGTTGTACCCTTAATATATCTAAATATTCTTTTTACGGCTTCTAGGTGTGATATTTTAGGGTCTTCTTGAAACCTAGCACACAAGCAAACACTAAACATGATATCCGGCCTACTTGCCGTGAGGTAGAGAAGGCTACCTATCATGCCACGATATTTAGTATTATCAACGGATTCTCCGTCCTCGTCTTTTGTGAGTTTGGTGTCGGATGACATTGGAGTCCTAATTGGTTTGACTCTTCTAGACCGAATTTCTTTAACATCTCCTTGATGTATTTAGATTGATTAAAGAAGATACCATCTTCTACTTGTTTTATTTGTAGACCAAGAAAGAAACTAAGTTCTCCCATCATACTCATCTCGAACTCGTCATGCATGATTTTAAAGAAATCATCACACATGTCTTGACAAGTGGATCCGAATATAATATCATCTACATATATTTGTACTATGATTATATGTGACTCTCTTTTCTTAGTAAAAAGTGTGTTGTCAACTAACCCCATGGTGTAGTTGTGTTTAACTAGAAATGACTTGAGTCTATCATACCAAGCTTTTGGAGCTTGTTTAAGACCGTAAAGGGCTTTCTTTAATTTATACACATGTTTGGGTTTTTCAAAATCAATGAAGCCCGGAGGTTGAGCTACATATACTTCTTCGTTTATGACACCATTTAAAAAAGCACTTTTGACATCCATTTGATAAAGCTTTAGATCATTAGCACAAGCATACGCAAGAAGTATTCTTATAGACTCTAATCTAGCCACGGGGGCATAGGTCTCATCAAAGTCTATTCCCTCTTGTTGGTTATACCCTTGAGCAACGAGTCTAGCCTTGTTCCTAGACACTACTCTGTTTGCATCTAATTTGTTTTTATAAACCCATTTGGTTCCTATTATGGTTTGATTACTAGGTGGAGGGACAAGTGTCCAAACATCATTAGAAACAAATTGATTTAGTTCTTCTTGCATAGCCATTACCCAACTTTCATCTTTTATGGCTTCTTGTGTATTCTTAGGTTCTAAGGTTGAAACGAAACAAAACAAGCTACTTTGGTTTTGAACTTGAGACCTTAATGTTCGTTCGTTTAGCTTTCCTATGACTTTATCTACGGGGTGATCTTTGGACTCTTTAATGTTTACTATTTTATCACTTAGAATTTCTTCTTCTTCACTTATCTTTTTCTTTATTACTATGGCTTCACTTTCTATAACCTCGTCATCGACAAGAGGTGGAGATGGTTTGGGTGGACTTTCATCAAATTTTATATTTAATGACTCTTCTACCTTCATTGATTCTTTGTTTAATATGACGTAAGCCTTGCTATTTGGCGAATAACCTAAAAAGATACCTTCGGGATTTAGGATCAAATTTTGTAAGGTAATCTTTAGTGTTAAGAATAAAACATTTACTACCAAAGACTCTAAGGTGATTTAACGTAGGCTTTTTGCCTCGAAATAACTCGTATGGAGTTTTTCCTAAAATTGGTCTAATCAAGACTCGATTGAGTATATACGTTGAAGTATCAACGGCATTACACCAAAACTTTTGAGGTATGGATTGTTCATTAAGCATGGTTCGACTCATTTCTTGTAGAGTTCTATTCTTTCTTTCTACTACCCCATTCGATTGTGGAGTGCGTGGAGCCGAGAAGTTGTGAGTAATAAGCGTCACAAAAAGCTTCGAATTGCACTTCATTATCGAATTCCCTACCATGATCCGTCCTAACAGATACTATGGGTTTTCCTAGTTGTCTTTGGATCTTTTTGCTTAATATTTCAAAATAGTTAAAGGTTTCCGTTTTGTTCTTTAAAAATTTTGTCCAAGTATACCTAGAGTTGTCATCCACTATTACCAAAGTATAGTAGTTGCTTCCATAACTTTGGATAACGGATGGACCAAATAAATCCATATGTAGTAATTCTAGACACTTAGTTGTGGACACCATGTTTTTAGCTTTATGACTCGAATGAACTTGTTTTCCTATATTACAAGCATCACAAAAATGATGTTCATATTTTAACTTAGGTAGATCTCTTACTAGATCTTTGGATGATAGCGATTGAAGAAGTCGCATGTTGGCGTGACCCAATCTTCGATGCCATAAGGTCGAAGTATCATCCATAGAGGTAAGACATAGTTTGTCTTTAGGTTCATTACCGATTTTAATGACATAGACTCCATGTTTCCTAATTCCTCTTCCTATGGTTATGCCATTTTTAAGTATCTTACTACCGGTTTCGGTAAAAAGTACATTGCACTTTTTATCACATATTTGTCCTATACTTAAGAGATTAAAGTTTAGGTTTTCTACGTGACACTCATCGTTAATGGTTAGAGATTTGTTAGAAACTGTACCTTTACCGATGATTCTACTTTTGCTATTTCCAAACACCACATTACCTCCATTTACGGATTCATATGTGGAGAATAGATCCCTATTGCCGGTCATGTGCCTCGTGCACCCGCTATCCTTGACCCATTCATCGGGGTCTAGGTCGACCTTTAAGCACACCTAAAACAATAATAAACTCAAAAGTTTGGTCCCCATTTATTCATGGGTCCATTAGTGTTAAACATTCCATTCATGTTAGACATGTATGGATAAGATGAGTATGCATTCCATGGAGCAAAGTTTTGAAAAGAGAAATCGTTTTGCATATTAGGGTTCCATCCCATTTGATGGTTACTTCTTGGATAAACGTTATTAGGTCTCCTAGATGCATTATGTTTTTGAAAAGATGGTGCTTTGTTTCTTGCAAAAGTAGGATTATTTTTTGGAGGTGGATGTCTAGTGGTGACATGAGTTGGTTTCTTCCTATTTACGATAACGAACTCGGTTCTAGATGATGAGGCTATGTTATTACCACTAGTTGTTACAGCAGATCCACGGATCCCAGTTTGTACACTAGCCGGTTCCCTTTTTAGGGGATCCGTGGGATCCGCCACAACAGTGGCTGGTTTTTCTAATTCTTTAACAAATTTTGTTTCTTTACTTTCACTAGTTGATGGATCAAGTTGTTGTATACCTAGACCCTTTTGGTTGTTGCCGGTTTTAACACCATCGAGTATTGTATCTAAGGTGTTTGTACTCATTCTAGCAATTTTAGAATCTAAATGATCAACTAGTGTTTGAAGTTGAACACAAAGTTCACATTCACCACTTGCTATTTTACCCTTTTCCAAACGTTTTAGTTTTGCTTTTAATTCTATGACTTCTTTGTCTAAACGTTGGTTTTGACTCTTTAAAAACTTGTTTTTGTTAATTAGTTTTAAGCTAATATTGCATAGTTTATCATATTCATTATGCAATGAGTCGTCATCAAGTGATGAACTACTATAGTATTCGTGACATACCTCGTCATTTGCCATGAGACAAATTTCTTCGTCCTCCTCGTCGCTCATTCCCCACGTGCCGCTCACGAATGCCTTTTGATCATCCCGTTTGGGACACTTACTAATAAAGTGGTTTGGGTCCCCACATTTAAAGCAAGTACGATCATCCTTTGGCTTCTCGTCCTCTTTGTTTTTCCGAAAGCCTTTCTTATCGTCATACGGTTGTTTGACGTATCTACCCTTTCTTCTAAAGAACTTTTTAAAGTCCCTTACCGCCATAGCGTACTCTTCGTCGTCACTACTCGAAGATGAGTTCTCCTCATCGCTCGAAGCCTTTTTGGCTTTAAGGGCAAGAGATTTGTGTTTCTCTTTCACCTTTGAGGCTTCGGAATCTTTAGCAAGGACAAGCTCGTAGACTTTTAGGTTGCCTATGAGTTCATCGAGGGTGAGGATTGTCAAATCTTTTGACTCTTCGATTGCCGTCACCTTGGATCTCCACTTTGATGGAAGTGCCCTTAGATATCTTCTAACATGGTTACGGCTAGAAAAGGATTCATCAAGTGCTTGTAAAGATGTAATAATAGTATTAAAGTTAGCAAATGAATGATCTATAGTTTCCTCATCCGATATTGAAAATTGTTCATATTGTTGAACAAATAAATCAATTTTATTATTTTTAACTTGTTGGTTGCCTTGATGAGTTACAACTAAAGAATTCCAAATTTCTTTAGAGGTTTTAAGCATAGAAATTCTTTCGAATTCCTTTTTCGGTAAAGCATTATATAAAACCATTTTTGCTTCACTATTTTTAGAAAGCTTTTTCTTCATTTCATCATTTAGTTTATCATGAGGTATGTGAACTAAATTTCCTTTATCATCATTTGAGGTAGCCTCAAAATCACCTTCAACAATAATGTACCAAAGATCAATATCTTTAGATTTCACATATGTTTCGAATCTATTTTTCCAATATATAAAACCATTAATTTCAAGTAGTGGTGGTCGTTGCATAGATTGCCCTTCCTTATAATTTTCAGAACCCATAGTGATCGAAAAGTTTTTAAAATACAATTTTATTTTAAAACTTTTATAAACTTAGCTCTTGATGCCAATTGTGGAAAACTAGAAGGGGGGTTGAATAGTTTTGCCGATTTTAAGTTGATTTCAAAAACTTTAGATTCGATATTATGTGAAATCGTATGGATGTTGAGAACGTATAGATCTAATGATAATGCAAGCAAATAAATAAAGATAAGGGATAGAAATGACGCAACCGATTTATAGTGGTTCAGCTACAAGGACACCTTCCTTGCCCTACTCCATTCCCCGAGTCACCTACTCGAGAGTTCAAGCACTATGTCAACAAACTCCTTCACTTGGCGGAGAAGCCTTCACAACGTTGCTTACACTTTTTCCGGTACAAAGCTAGATACCGAGTCCGTAGCACGGTGGACCAAACCAACACAACTATTACACAACAAATATGTGAAATATCAAATACAAGATCTTTGCTACAGAAATCTTGCTGAGTGACAAATCAATCAAGGACCCCTTGCTTGGATGACTTGTAGAATGCTCGTGAGAGGATCACAAATAGAAAGAAAAGAAGAACAACTCTCTAGATCTAGTGATCTATATGTTAGAAGAGAATGAGAGTGTATGAGAGATTTAGTAAGAAGAGGGGTGAGTTAGAATGAAGAAATGGCTCTCTATTTATAGGCAAATTTCCTCACTATTCTCACGGATCCCACGGATCCCTTCCACTTGGGATCCGGCTAGCACAAAGCTAGGGATCCGTGGAACGCTCCTCTTTGCCCATGGGTTTTTTGGTTATGGGTCATGGGTTATGGGTTGGTCCATGGGTTTTCTTTAGATTCAATGTATCTAAGTATACATTGTATCTAGTCTTCTTGGGTATGGGTTAAGATCCATGGGTTATGATCCATGGGTTATGGTTTTTACCCATCTTAATAAACTATTACAACAAATGTTTAATTACTACATTTTTGTATTTAAAAGATTATATGTAAATGCTTTACAAAAATAACATGTATCCTTAGAATTATACTTAAGACAACATTATATATGTTATCAACAAAACACAAAGAGATCGCAAAATATTAATAAACGTTTTTACGGTTTATTTGTATTAACACATGCCTAAGAATCAATATTCAAATCCGTGCTTAAATCCGAAATCTGTAAGTTGTAAAAGCTTTTGATAATCATTACTAACAATGGTTTTTAATCTTTCTCAAATCCAACAGTTAGATTTTTCATATGGATGATTTTGGGTTTTTACGCGTAAGCGTATGAACAAGGGTTGTGGTAAAGTGTGTTTTTGATGAAATGGGGAGTGTCAAAATGTTTAAAAACAAGTATTATACCCATTTCTATCAACTAATTCAACCCAGAAACTTGTTTCAATGATTTTTGAACTCTAGGGTTTATATTCGAATTTGGGTGTTTCTTCGTTTGGGTGTTTTGGCATGATTAGATGATTGGAATAGGTTCATAACAGGTTTAATTACACATATTCATTCTTAAATCCTACCCAGTAACAACAAAATTGAAGAATTGAAATCTTAGGATTTTATGAGTAGTATGAACATGAACATTTGATTTTATGGTCATTTTGTGTTATAACCTGTTTAAACTTGTTCCATTAGCATCTAAGATAGTGCAGAAAAAGTCTTGGTGATTTTCCATGATTAAATTTGCTATGCGTAATATTAGGGTTAGGGTTTATGAAATTGTCTACTCCTAAGCACTTATACGCGTAACTGGTTTAGAATTTGACATGTTTTGTGGTCTTGACAGTGTTAGGAACTCATTGTAATCAGTTTATTATGTTTAATTTGTTACAGGCTTCTACGCGTAAAGTTCAGAATTAAAGGTGTTCTTGGATTACGCTTAAGGAATACCTTATGCGTAAAGGTTACGCATAAGAGCAATCTTACGCGTAACACTTACGCATAAGGGTCTACAGTGGGACTACGCGTATCCTGGAAGGATATGCGTAAACTTTGGATTTCTACGCCTAAGGGCTACTCTTACGAGTAAACTTTACGCTTAAGTCCTTTGCCTAAGCCTACGCGTAAGCTCATAAGCTAGGAGTATACTCCTACGCGTAAGACATTCTTACGCCTAAGGGTTACTCTTACGCTTAAGCTTATGCCTACGCCTAAGGTCGTCATGTTTACGCATAAGCTCACTCGCTTACGCTTAAGCCAACTTGTAACTTTACTTTGAAATGTTACGCGTACAAAACTTGTAATAAGTTACTCATATGTCACAAAACCAAAATGCCACTCATAAGGTACAAAAAGTTAAAATGTTGTGTGTTTAAGTGAAATTTGGACATTAAAATTCAAAATTAACATTCTCACGTAACTTATCACGTCAACTTCGGACTATTGGACTAAAAGTGACTTTGGACTCGTAACATTTATAAACATAACAACTTCAATCAATAATTGGACAATAAAATCAATCTTAGACTAACATAATGTCTTTCGATATGTTGGTTCTTTTGTATCAATACCTTTCAGATCACGAAATGGACGTCAACATGGAAAATCTCAATACATCCAATGAACTCACAATGGAAGATATCTTCCCAACAGATTATCGCAAAACTATTAGAAATAAAAACCTAAGAGTTGATTTTGATAACTTCACTTGCTCGGAATCCTCCTGCAGAGTTGCCGTGGATATTCTCAAGGTTCATCCCTACAGTCTTATGCTAACCAACTCGGCTACAGTACCAGAAATCTATATCCATCAATTCTGGCACACGATGGAGAAGATTGATGGTCAAGATGTTGTCAAAGTGACTCTCAACACCAAGGAAGTCACAGTTACGGTAGCAGATCTTCGTACAATTCTTCTTCTACCAGCCATTCAGTTTACGGATTATGTGCCAACTCCTACTGAAGAGGCAATAATGCAGTTCATGGTCGACATTGGTTATGATGAAGCTGCTGGAATCATCACCAAACACTCCACTATTGATCTAAAGAACATCTCTCAGCCCTGGAGGACACTTTACATCATGATCGCCAAATCTATATCTGGCAGAGATAGCGGTCATGAACATCCTAAACTCATGCACCTTCAAACTTTCTGGGGAATGGTCAACAAGCAACACATTGACTTCGCAAGTTTGATATGGGAAGATCTGATGCAGCATCTCAAGAAGCTTGGGTCAAATATTCCTTTTATCATATATACAAAATTATTGATCCAAAACATTCTCGGGAAGAATCTGGACATCCCAATGAGAATAAATGACCCCAAAACTCACTCAGTGTTATATGAGCTAACCTTGAACACTGTCAGATTTAAAGACACATCAACACGGAAACAAGGTGCAGAGTTACTACTCGGAATCGCAACAAGATGACTTATCTACTCAAAATTCAGAAGACAAACCCCCTAGTCCCTCATCCGATAAAGAAAAGAAACTAGTCGCAGAGGAAGAAGAGGAAGATTCCGACGCAGAGAATGATCCTATGGATGAAGACAGAGATTACCAGAAGACTCTGAAGCATCTAAGGTTGCGGCAAGCTGCAAAAGACTTTGAAGCTCAACAGTTAACAGGCCTTGGAGGTTCCAGCGGTGGTGTTCCAGTCACACCAGTTCTTGATGCGGTTAATCAACCCGATAAGGGAACTGGTGACACCACAAAGGAATCTACGGAGCAGCAGCAGCAGGACTACAAAGTTAAGTTTGATTTTAAGGAAGATGAACCAGAAACGATTGAGAAGATAACTTATGAAGATGTGGAAAAAGCTGCAAATGAAAAGGATAATAAAGAAGCACGTGCTAAAGAGGAAGAAGAAGAAAGGATCAGAATTGAAACAGATAGCTACCTTCGAGACAATCCTGAACACAATCCTGAACAATCTTCGGAGCCACCCCATGACCCCTTCCACAACTGAATCATCATCTCACTCTTCACCACCACCATCAAAAGATACAACAACAAGATCATCATCCAAGTCAGTCAAGAAAACTACAAATACATGGGCATCTCGGGCCAAGACGAAGATCCTAAAAGCTGTGAAACAAGCAAGGAAACGTAGTATGGTTGACAGAAAATTGAACTTGTTGGATAACAGGGTCAATCTACTTAGCAATGAGATGAACACGTTCATTGAGGAGAGAGATAAGATCAAGCTATTTCTGAACAGAGACATTCAAGGAGAAATGGACGAGAAGATCAAGGAATACACTCATCAGTTCTTTCTCCAATATGTTCTAGGAATAACCAAAGACATGCTCTCCCAAAAACTTTACCCTACATTGAGAACACTGATCAGACAGACAATTGTCACAACACCGGTGACAATGCAGACTCCACCAGTCCAGCTACCTCATGTCACATAAACTGATATACTATCACAATTGATAACTCAGATGACTGCTCGATCCTCGACACTCACATCTGATGAATTGAAGTTTCTTTAGGTTCTCCTTGCTCATCAACTGAAGACTACATGCAAGGAAGCTGCTGGTATTGAGAAGCATTACAGAGATGATGATGACACTGACAAAGACCCAAATGCAAAACGTCAGAAGAAAACAGGTGAGTCTTCATCATCTATGCCACCACCAAAGACCACCACCACATCTACCACTCGTGCATCTCAGCAAACTCCTACAACTGATAAACCTCAGGATTCTGAGTCTCCACCACCATTGGAGAAAACCGGTGATCACTTTCAATACACCGGTGGTGAAGACGAAGAAAATCCTGAGCCCCAATAACAGCCATCATCCCACCATCAACTAAGCAACAACCGGGATCATCCTCCAAACCTAAGAAGAAGAAATCAAGCTCAGTCATTTCCTAGTTGGATGAAGATGACACTGAAGAGTATGATTGGTTTAGCAAGTTAGTTGATGCCATGCCTCGATTACCGGAAGGTCAAGAACCGGTAGATGGTCGTATTATGGAGCAATTTAAAAGTTATCTAGGACGAGTTCAAAGTCAAGAAGATGACGAAGAGGGAATTACGCCGGATCAAGAACGAAGCATTCCAATTGCTAAAAGACAGATCCGGAAGTGCTATTGAAGTTGAATACCATCTCGACAACATTGCACGAGCCATGTCTAACAACATTGACTGGCTAAATCCCGAAGCAAACATCGACGTGTCAAGACGGGATAATACTTCATATTACACCGATTGGACTAAACCACTACCAACCATTGGCCGACCAGATCAACCCAAGATTCCCTACCGCTTCTTCTTTAACAATGACCCAGAGTTCATTCAGCATGGAAGTAGCATAAGCAAAAAGTATGCTACATCACTAACCTTCAACATACCAGCTGCAATCTTCTCCACCAATGTTGCCATCAAGGAAGAGGCTACCAAAATGTTCGTTGACAAAGTGGTGGACTATGACATTGATGCTAAGTATGGAATTCACCATTGGCCACCAAGGAGAAGTTTGTATTATAGAAGCTGCCAAGTTCTACGGTCAAACAAGGAGGTCTATAGTGATAAGAAGATCGTTGCTATAATGAACGTCACTCTGGCTACGAAATGAGATTATTCATTCTTGAAGGAAATCAAGGTCAAATGCCAGGATGAACAAGAATATGATTTCACTGAGGTTGATTTTCCGAGATTGTCGCTCAACGACATCGAAGATATGTATCTTGATAAGGTACAAGGACGGATGAGACAATTCTCCACTAACATTCAGCTTCAGTACATCACAGCCTTACTGATATTCATTCGAAGCAAGGTGATCCAAGAACGTGTTGAAGATCTCCAGCTTGCAGTCGAATCTTATCAGAAGCAAGTCAACCTTACACCGCCGCTGCTACACTTTCCCAACATAAACCAACTATCCCAGTACACCATCTTAAGAAACCAAAGTTTGGAGTTGTTTACCGCAGTGAACTTCACCATAATTGCTTCATGGCGTATGAAGAAATTCATAAATTCTGCGATCACACGTTGAAGATGGTTAGAGATGGGTTAGCGTACCGGTTAAAGGATATTAAGGAAGGTATTGGGTCAAAGAAGAGGTGGAATAAAGAGGAAAAGAAGGAAGCTAAAAGGATAATCAAGAGGCTGGATGAAAGGATGTTTCATCGGGATCAGATGAGGAGATTAGAGAGCTATGTGGGCGGAAGACAGAGTTTCCTGATTTCAACATATCAACGTGAAGAGAGAACTCCTGGTCTACTTGTTTAATTGTCTGGTACTCCAAAAAAATCTTGATTGATTATTTGGATTGATTGATTTGTATATTCATAATGGCTTGTGCACACATAACAATGTACAACCCGTACTTGTAATGAAAGGACCCTGTGGTACGCATCAGTGCCACAATCCTATAAAAAGGGCGAAAGCTTCTTACTTTTGAGTAAAACCTATCAAAACTTTAATCATTTTCAAAGTTTTGCTCAAAAGAACAAGTACTTCCCCTTATGTTTTCAAAACCTCAAAAGTTAGTATTAATTGTTAAGGGGGAGTATTTGCTAAAACAAAATTTGTTCACAAAATGTTCTTCGTGGAAATCTTCCCACAAAACTCGAAATGGTCATATTCGATATCAAAAATTTCATCAAAAATAACATTTATATGCCATGTTTGAGGGGGGAAAAATTGTGTGATACAAATATGTTGGATTGCGATTGAATCCTCGTGTGCTAAGACTTAACTCATGAATTGACGAAATCTGAATTGTCATACATCGAAAAGATTTGTCTTCCAAGACTTATCCGAGTAGATCGTACCTATTCGAGAAGCTCTTGATAGACATGAACTTTGACGGGTTTGACAACCTTTTCAGAGTTTGTCCACACCTTCAAGGTAGTTATTAGAGCTAGTTGTCACCTAAAAGCTGACAATGCATCTCTTTAACTATGCAACGTAACCGTGTCTTGCGGGGAATTGTCTATCTTGAGTCGATCAATTCAAAAGTGCGAGCTCTACCCTCACTGTTTAGATTTCTGTCAAAACACTTAAGCACATGTGGAGGGGAGTATTTCTGAAAATGCAAAACTCTCGAAGTGTTACAAACATGGTTTCATTCATAAACACTTTGAGAGATTTTCGAGAAAATGGTTTTATGGCAACATAGGATAGTCATGGAGTTATAAGGTGACTAAGGTTAGGAATAACCGTCCTATGATCCGCCAGAGCCGGAGGGATCTACCCAAGGACACCACCAATAGTTAGTACTTAGAAGTCCTTAGGTATGATTATGAAAAAAAGGAGAAAAAGAGAATTGGAGAAAGAAGGAGTTGAAGAATTAAAAAGAAAAGTAAAGAAAAGGGTGAAAAGAAATAGCTCTCCAAATTATTCAACTTGGGGCAGACACCGAGTTCAATTCATATGCTACTGGCTGTCACTAGATGACACCGGTATTGAAGATTAAAGTCGTCATGGACCCAGTGACGCAATGCACTAAACCTTCTTAGCCACTCAAGTTTCTCTCAACAAAAGCTTGTTTCATTCTCACAGGGAACCTACGTAAACTATCGACTTTCTCTTAGAGATTGTTGGCATTGAAGAAGGAGACCCTCTCCCTAGTCTCCGCTCAGGAAAACCAAAGCGCACTATTGAGTCTAGAGCCTTGAGATTCATCAAAAGATCTCTTAGGAACACTTGTCGTTCAACATTAAGGACGCAAGTGATACATTTTAGAGTCCTTCACAGATCTTAGCAATCTGTCGAGAACATTTGTGAAGGGATTCACAATTGTGATCCTCAGTGATTGAATGGAAACTCTTGCCAGGGTCAACATCAAACAGCCCTGACAACAGGTCGCTTCGGTAACTCCTTGTGGGTTACGCTTAGTGTTGTCTCAAACGGTCTACAGTCGTGAGGTGATGCTTCGGTGTACCTCAGCGACTCACCTGAACTGTAGATGTACTTTGGTACATCGTGTTATCCTACTTGAGGGACTCCAGTTCAGGAACAGACTTTGCTAGAATTAGAGATGTGTTTTCACACTATGCTGTTAACACCCTCTCGAAGTTCAAACTTGTAAGTGCTGGAAATCCCGCTAAGGAGATTCCTTTCAAGAATCGAGTCCTGAAGATGTGGGTCATTACTTGAACTTGTTCAATGTAATGCCAACTGTCCCTTATGGGATTCGGACGGCTGATTCGCCCGACCAAGGTGAATGGAGTCAAGACATTCATCAGAAGAACAATCGTAGTGATCAATTCTCTAAGAAACGATCACAATGATCGATTGGTGTTTTTCACTAAGCAATTCTTATGTTTTCTTCTTATGGATGCTTCTGGGAAGAATGATCGTGCTGATTCTCCTCATGCTCATACCAACAACAACTCAATTGAAGTTCTCTCGAAAGGCAACTCAAAAGTCAAAAGGATTCTTCATCAACCAAAGAATCTACAAATTTTAAAGACTAGAGAACTACATCAAATCTGAAATCCAACGTCAAAGAGCGTATGAGCATGTTGGAGAAAGACGTGGAGACACCTGAGCAACGAAGCGGACCAGATGCAGACAACAACATATTATCACCACATCCACACCATAACAAAGAACAAAGAATTCGAAGACTTCAAAGCTGAAAACTTCAAAAGAAACAAGATCTGTACTATGGGGATATTGTTGGAATTAAGGCACTTCTTCTCACAAGAAAGAAGAATGCTAGAAGACGTCAAAGCAACCGCTTATTATATCATCACCAACAACTTATTCAAGATTGCTGGAGTCATCACTAACACTTAGGGGGAGATTGTTGGAATCACTCCTAACTTGTATTTCAAGTGTTAGTCATTAATATGTAATAGGTTGCTTAATTAGGCTTTTATGTTAGTAATTATGGCAAGGCTCGTGTAGAAAGCCCATGAGCCTATGCAAAAGCCCAATAAGGAAGGAATGGACTAGATGTGTTGCCCTAGCTCCCTTCCCCTATAAATACCATTGTAAACCCTCACTTGATGGTTGGTTGTTCACTCTCAATACATATCTACGCATAACCTTTGTTCATTATCTTACGCGTGTGTTTGTGTGTGTTCATCCAATCTATCTCTACCTTATTTCTTACATATTGATTCTTGTGTTATATTATGGTGACCTAACAACTGTATAGATTGGGAGTGGTTTGCTTGTCCGAATGCACACAAAGGGCAATATGTTAGGCGTGATCATGGTTCGAATCCATTCATTTTGCTAGAAGCTGTGGCATCTCAAGACTTATGGATATGACATGCTTTCTTTGGTGTTTAAGGGTCGAACAACGACATCAATGTTCTTGATTAATCCCCTTTATTTAACGATCTTAAACAGGGGATATCACCAGAGATTCCGTTTGTTGCTAACGGGGTAACTTACCCATTTGGTTACTATCTTGTTGACAACACTCGTTAAGACGATTCCATAACCAGTAGATGATGACCAGAAGAGAATAAGGTATAAGCAAACGCAGGAATCGGCAAGGAAATATGTAGAAAGGGCGTTTGGTGTTTTGAAGAAGAAATGGGCGGTACTTGCCAATCCCACAAAGATATTGACAAAAGAAATAATCCAGAATATGATGTATACATGTATCATATTACATATATGATATGAAAAGACAAAAAAAAAAGCAATATCTCCCGAATGGTACCCGACGGAAGCACATCAGCCGAATGACTATATACGATCCGATGAAGAAATGCGAAAAGTTATGAGGTACATCAGATCACATCAAATGCATCAAAACCTTCGTGCCGAGTTAGTCCAACATTGGTCTCGTAATATTTAATTTCATGTTTTATTGTAATATTTTTAGTTTCTCAAGTCTGTGTAATGGTTTTAGTTTATGAATAAAAGTTTTTTTATTTCGTGCGGTTACGTTTTCGTGTTTATATGTTTACGTTTACGTTTTTAAATTCGTGATTATTAAAAAGAATGTGAGTAAAGGTGAGTCTCTTGTCCGCATAAAAGTGAGTGAAAGTAAGTTAAAAAGAGAAGAGAGTGCTGACGTAAAGTTGACGTATAAGGTGAGTGCCAAGCTTCCTTGCCTTCCGGCCCTAGAAACGTGGTTGACACAACATACCAAAGGTTCCAGGATTATATAAATAAAAACCCCACGAGCATTTATCCCAAATCAACACAAATAAACATATCTTTGCAAAATCTAGGGTTTGCGTTCATAACCATCTTCACACACAAACACAGACACAAAGAATTGAAAACCCATCCATGAAACCCAAAATCTTATTTAAGTCTCTTTAATCTCCCTCTTATCAAATATCATCACCAATCAATCAAATTATTTAAATCTATTAGTAATTAGTTATGTTTATTAATATCGTAATCAAACTTGTTAATCTTCGTGTATTTGGCCCTGGTTTAAATCCCTTTGCTCCTTACAACATGGCTAATCACTTTTCTCGTTAATTTCATTAGTTTCATAGAATTTGTTACTACAGAACATGTAAAGAAGCTTTACGTGTGTGATTTGATTGTATTTTTAAGAAATAATTGTTGCTGTGTTTTTTGTGGGACTGAGAGGTAATAATTGAGAGAAGTAGGAATGATTCTGGAAAAATATATGAGATTGGATAAATCGCGTATTCGTAGGCGTGTTAAGAGAACGAATAGTTTTCGGTCGGATGGGTCTGGGGATGATAGGGATGATAGAGGGTGGACTAATTTACATGTTGGTGCTCGGAAAGGCGATCTTAAGGAGGTATATTTGGTTTAAGTTGTTAAAGGTTTTTTGATTATAAATGTTGATATATTTGTGTGTTTTTATGTTGGTATTTATTTTATTGGTTGTTGCACTGACAAATGATGAAACCTTGATGTCTGTCTCTAGTATTGCCTTGACAAATGATGCTGTGGATGTTTAGGAGGATAATTTGTGCTACACTTATAGGATTAATTATTAATATGTATTTGGTTATAGATGGGATATTGCTCATTCTTGTTTAGATGAAAACTTTAAATGTGATGGATGACACTCTTAGAAAGTTAGCAGTCATGTGTTATTAACTGCTCTCATATGAAAAGATTGTGAACTCTCGATGCAGCTCACTTGTGTTTGAAAACTCGTAGATTAATTCTGTAGAGAGTGTATATAAGAAGAAGTTAGGAGGCAATGTCAAATAGCAGGAGCGGTTAGAACAGATGTTTCATGATTTGTGTTCCCTCTTTTTTTCTTTTGCTAAAACATATTGTAGACATCTCCTCTTATCTATTTATGTTTTGCTAGTGCCAACTGAAATGGCTTAAAAGTTGTTTGATACTTGCTGAATGATAATTTGTTGAATTAGTTAATAGTGTTGTTTTACAATTTGGAAGTCATTAGGAGTAAGCACACATGCAGGTAGCATACTTAAAAAACTGGCCCTTATTGACTATTTTATATGACAACATAGTATTGAAGTAATATGGACATGAAATTGTAGCATTGGACTAACGTGGGCACCAAATTTGCACAATTTTACTATTCTGGACATTAGATTGTAGCATTTAACTAATTTGGACACCAGATTGTAGCATTTGACTAATAGGAATAGCATGTAAAAGAACAATTATTATAAGAACCCTATTTTAGTGTGCATATTCTCACATATATGATTATTGTTAAAAATCTTCCTTTATACGTTTGCTTGATTTGTATATAAACACACATCTGTTGTTAGTTTTCCAAGTATGCATGCTCTAGTAAATCTTATTAGGCTTATGGCTCACTCATATCCTTGCACATGTGGTCTGGCTATTCTATACATAGCTACTGTACACGGCTACCATTTCTAATGTAATTTACCAAACATAAAACCTTCTTTGTTGATTTTATAGGTTCCTGGAACGGGTACACAGATCTTTCTTAATTGTAGTGATGTATTAGGATCTAATTTATAGCTAAAGTATCACTCAGATATCTAGACCTTGACCAAGTTTCTAAAGTAGATGAAATTGCTAACTTGAAAAATTGTTTGGGCTGGTTTAAGTAAAAAAGTTAAATTGTAAGGGCTGGTTGATACCTCTATGTAGTAATGTGAATTGCTTTATGAAGTATAATTACACGCCACACGCCTCAACAGAACTGTTAGTAGTCTGGAACTTTTAAATTTTGTAATTACCATTTTCTAAATTATTCTGGTTTCGTGATATGTAGTGAGTTTGATAATATGATTATCTCCAAAACAAGTTGTTAACCTGGGACATATGCCTTATCATACGATTCAGAATGGAAGCGTTTTACTTGTTGGTTTTGGAAATGGTTTTTTATAATGAATTTGTACTTCTATAGGTGATTAATTCAAAGTTTGGGGTTTCTGGTGGCAGGTTAAAAGACTTCTTGATGAAGGAATGGATGCAAATGTAGCTGCACTTGGCCCAAAATCGCATGGGCTTACTCCTCTCCATCTTGCTGCCAAGGGTGGTCACATAAAGGTAATGGATGAACTGCTTGAGCGTGGTGCTAATATTGATGCTCGAACCAAAGGAGCCTGTGGTGGCTGTAAGTATTCTTACACCTACTTTTCTCTTGAACTTTCTTCCTTAAAAGACACATTTTAAGATGTGGCAAAACGTGCGGGTAGGGCAGTGTGAAAATTTCAAACTGGGTAACTTTTGGTAAAGGTACAGCCGTACAGGTCAGTCACCCAAAAAGTATCATCACTTCTTTAATTCTTTTCAATAAAGAATTAGCATGCTAATTATTATTACAAAACCTTATCTACAGTACTATTCAATTTTCTATCGAAGTGATTTAGGTGGTTGTAACGGATTAAGAATTCTTTGTGGGAGACACTTGATTTATCTGGCCGTTTCTTACGACTTCTGTTTTATATTTACCCCATACGACAAGTTTTAGATAAAACATAACCTGACCGACCCTTTGATAAGTGCCTCCTCTACTCACTAGGCTGGATGTTGTTTTTACCTCCATTCCTAGAGGTGGCAAGACGTGCAGTTTGGATATTGGGTCAAGAGGAATCATCTTCAAGTGTTAACTAATGAGGCAAAACGGGTTGGGTTGGCCGTCTAGTAATTTTTTTTCTAGTCTTGGTACATATAATGTAAATGCAAAAAATATTATATCGTTTTATCCTTATAGATAAGATGGTTTGGGAATTAATATTTGTAAGCATTTGATCGCACACTGGACTATTATACCCCTTTAATCAGTCTGATCAATTTGACTTGCTTCTGGATCTGTTTGGCAATTAATGGGTTAAATTTGTCATCATGATTTAATCCCTTTATCTCTAATACAGGGACTCCACTCCACACTGCTGCAAAAGAGAGAAATAGGAGGGCAATCAGATTTCTAGTTGAAAATGGGGCATTCTTGCCAGATAACATGGAGGATGCCAGATTTAATCCACCAGTCCATTACTGTCCTGGTCTTGAATGGGCATACGAGGAGATGAAGCGTGTTCAACAAGAGAGTAGCTCGTCGTCAGGAGAGAGTTCCTACAGTTCATAGAACAGAACATCATTTACACTTCTGCTTTGTTTGGATGTTTGCGAACAGAAAACATGTGTTTGTTAGTAATATGCTGGAAGACTTGTTTTTATAGTTCTTGTTTGTTACTCTGTATTTGTTTGGATATTGAATGTTGGTGAATACGACTTTTGATCAATAAATCATGTAATGTAATGCTTTATTGAAGTGATGAACATGGTTCTTGAACAATGTTTCAACTATTAAGAGATCGTGTGGTTATTCTTTCTCACCTCATTAGCTTTGATCTTTCTGCATGACATTAGCCATGGGTGGGTTTCATCTTGCATTGTGGAGAACGCTATATGGCTAGATTAGGTCTGGGGACATCATCCTATGCAGATGCTTAGTTCTTAATTATTGCTTTTGTTCTGTAAGTTTGGAATGCATTTTGTAGTGTCCTGAGTTCTTTCTTGTCAAGTGGTCAAGTTTTGCTCGATTCATCGAGTCATTGAATATGCATTTAATCTGATTCTCTGAGACAGCTACGAACCTAAGAAGCCAGATAAAAAAGTTAGGATGTTTAATTTAGTTTATCCAATTTGGTTAAAAAAAGAAAAAGAAAAAAAAAGTCATTTTTAATCAACATTAAAAAAAACTCATTTATAAGTGGCCTCAAATGTTATGTTTTATAAGTTCGGTAATCTAAGAGTGTGTTTGTTTTATTAAAATGTTTTAGGTCTGAATCTGACTATCATATCTTAGTGTTAAGAGTTGGTTATAAAGTCTGAATCTAAATAAAATAATGTTGTTTGTTTTTTTGTTTTTTTTAATTTTTTGAATGGTTTTAATTGTATTTTTTTAAAATATATATTAAAACATATCAATGCAATGAATAAACAGCTTGTATAAACATGAAACAAAATATTTTTATAAATTTAATACGATAATAAATCATTAAATAAGAGGCAATAAGAGTGTTAAGTGGCAATAAGAGTTTTTTGGTGCAAAGGTGAATGAATATATTAATAACAAACATTGTACATCTTTAAACAACACCAACTGATTGGACAAGTCCCAATCAGAGATACACAAAATACATCAAAACAAAGCCTATTCGATATCATATGCAACTCAGTAATGGATATAAGCAGTGTATACTTTCTCTGATGAAACAGAGAAAAACATATCATGTAACAATACAACAACACTGCTCCATTGCAACATCAAATCTCTTTGCAAGCAATTCACCCATATATGCACCAAGACCATAGCTTCATAATTACATTTCCTTATCCAATTACACACAAGATCACTTAACCAACATCCACAGTAATCATGTAGGAATGGGGCAAGGCATCATTATGCAAGCTATAGCTACCCTACTCTCAAATCAGAAGCTATACCAGTGCCCTACATTTCCAACTCAGAAACTAAGTGGAATCAGATACTGGGAACACATTACCCTGATTGAGAAACCAACCAAACCTCCTTTGGCAATGTATAGCTAGAACCAAATAGGTTCATCTTTCACTCCTCACTATTCCTAGCAACATACATTGCCTACCAAGCTCTCTTTACCCTTCTCAAAATGGACACCTACTTTATGATTCACCAAAATCATACTTAAAACAACCAGACATATTCACAGTGTCCTAGCAAAGGTATGGAAAACGTAGGGGGAGGGGGGTGAATACGTTCTCGTTTAAAAACTTAAAACCTTGTGTATCAAACACCAAATCAAGTGTGATGTAATATAAAAAGTGTCAACAATAATCTTACTAATCTTACAAGAGCTAGATAATATAAAGCAACAATTAAGACATATCACAATAACATAAACTAAGACATATAACATGCCATGACACAAACACAACTAACACATATAAGCACAAGCCACACAAATATAAACGCAATGCAAAATATAAATGTAAAACGGTAAATTCAAAAATAAAAGTAAAGAGATGAGTAAAGAAAGCGCAAACCAGACACGATGATTTATAGTGGTTCGGTCACGAAGCTCCTCTTCGCCCTACTCCACTCGTTGAGTACCTAACTCGAGAGTTACTTCACTAATCAACAAGCTCCCTTCTCGGCGGTGAAAACCATACAACGTCGCTTACATTATTTTCCGACACTAAGCTAAATGTCGAGTACTAATCTAGCTAGTACCAATCTCACACACGATCTACCCGATCCTTACAAATCACACAAGCTACAAGATCCCCATGATCTATACACGATCTACCCGATCTACACGATCAACCCGATCTACACGATCAACCCGATCTATCCGATCTTCACGTCATACACGATCTACCCGATCTACACGCGAACAACACAAGCTTCACGAGACCTTCTTGATCTCAACAAGATCACAATGATCTACCCAATCTAACTAAACAAGATGATGGACAACTTGATGTATATCTAGATACAACAAGTACGTTACAAGTGTTACGGACACACTACACTAACACTACAACATTTTGTATCTTCTTGATATGATGGGTTCTTCTCTTGGACTAGTAGATGAATGAAGGTGATCTCTAGAATGGATGATTGAATCACTCTTAAACAAACAAAAACTCACTAAATGATCAAAGAAAGTGATCTAAATAAAAGAGGATTAGACCAGAGAAAACTAGCTGAAAAAATCAAGTTGGAAGTGTAAAATGGTCCACTATTTATAGGAAAAGAAAAAACTAGCCATTACAGACAGACGGTACCACTAAATACATCACGGTACCACTAAATTTAGTGGTACCGTCCCAGACAAAAACGCTTCCATTTTTGTTTTTAGTGGTGAAAGTTTATTTGGGGAAGTTAGGAGCTGATTTGAGGGGAAAATAGATGTTGATATTTTTAAACTAATTTTTCAAAATAAAACATTTCTTTTTAATTCAAGAATAATTTGTTAAATGTATTTTTGAAAAAATGTTTTGTCATATTAATAAAAATGTGAAGTTTAGAACAAAAAATATTATTTCTTTGATCATCCGTCAAGTTTTAAATTTGTTTGTTCATACCTTGAGTGATTTACGTCAGGATGGAAATCTACGACTCTGTTGAAGCATAACTGAGACGTCAAGAGATTTTGATGTAGGTATACATCGATGATTTTTGTTTACAAGTAACTTGTGCATTTTACGTTATGCATTACAAGTTACATGTTTGTCATTATTAAAATCGAAGAAACCGTTTAGTTTAAATATCGTAATATTTGCACTAACAAAAGGCCTACTTGACTGTCAATCATGGTTAGTTTAAAGTAAAACAGGATAATGGGAACCAAGGCCATCATTTTGAAGAGAGCTTAATCTTCATTAAATTCCAAGATTGGAAGTTAAAAAGTAAGGTTAAACCTTTAGAATTTGCAGAGAAACTTGAACGTCACCTCTGTTGATACAAGCCAAAACTTGTATTTAATCCTGGTGTCAATATTAATGGAAGTATAAACTGTATAAAGAGAGCTTAAATTTCCATTTCCTTTAGAAAGGACACTAGCCAAATCCAGTTTAATAAACCACTGAATATTCACCATGCAAGACACTACCTTATGGGTAACATAACTACACAATTGGAAAGAGCCTAAGAGATGTCTCCCAACTAGATACACATGATCAATTTTAAGCTTAATCAAAAGGTAGAGATGCCCCAAGATAGTTCAGTGGTTCCGTGTAGTTGTGCTTAGACTTAGCCTAAGCTTAGTGAGGAGTGCACACCATACTTGTCATTCAATCTCAAGTGTTGTTCCGCAAACACTTGGGTAATATATTATTTTGATTCGTTTTAATAAGAATATAATCGTTGAAAAATCTATTGTGCGTTTACTTTAATTATCTCGTTTAACTGATTTTTCTAAATACTTTGCTTAAGTCATGGATCACGATTAGCCTTAATTGTTATTTTTGCTATTTGTGATACTGTTGTTCCCTATTCTCTATAGTATAAAAACAGTTTAAGTAATGTAAGCAAAACTAATAGTGAATTAATGACTGAAAAGATATAAGTAAAACACAAGAGTAATTTTCAACATCATATTCTTATTAGAAATGAATCAAAAGAATACGTTACCCTAGTACTTGCGGAACAGTACTAGGGATTGAAATGACAAAGTGTTGTAACTCCTCACTAAGCTCAGGCTAAGTCTAGGCATAACTACATGGAACCACTGAGCTATCTCAGGGACAAAGTTGTATTTGGAGGAGTGAAAGTTGGCTTTTGTGTGTGTTTGTTTTACAATTCACAAGCTTAAACTTTCAGTCCATCTCTTATGCTATTTATACAAGTATGAGTTTTAACTCTTTCCTAAGTGACAAACTGACAATTTGCAGAAGACAAAATACTAATGTATTTTGTCTCTGTTTACAAAGACTATATTAGGTAAAGGGATCAAGTCACTTTCTTCATGTCAGTACTGATGCTGATACTAAAAGGGAAACTTTCAGGATAAGTACTCCGTCTTATTCGTTTCCAACGTAACCGTTTTATCCCGCCCATTCTTCAATCTTCATAGTCTTCAGTCTTCAGTTTCAGTTTATCTTCAGTGTAAGTAGTTGGTGAGGAGTTTAGGGATTTAGTGAGTTATTGTCATCACTCACTGAATCCACCATCTTCTTCTTGACTCAGTCTTCACCCTTTAAGTTTCGCCTTACTGAGTGGAGAGACTTATTCTTCGTCTCTTACTGAGTATCCTGAAGATGGCTCACTGAGAGACTATGCACTCAGTGACTTGTTAGTGTTTAACGATATAACTACTTAGGGTATTTTCTATTCAAATCCTTGACTTAAGGGGTTTGGGTATTTACTGAACCCAACAGTCTCCCCCTATTTGGATATACAAATAGCCTAAGTGTTTGATCAGTGTAAGTGAGCAAATGGCTTCTTCTTACACTGAATGTACTACTGAACATAATAAGGAAAGCATACATCGTTTATTGATCAATTACAAGGTTCCTATTACTAGTACAAAAGATAAATGATAATGATGTCAGTTAAGATGGATCCCCAGTGCTTCAAGCTTAGGTTTCTTTTTGAGGAGTGTTTCTTTGTCAGGGTGCTCTCTTATCTTGGCATTCAGGTCATGGCAGAACCTGATGTTTGCTGGGGTTTGGATCTGAGAGGCCACTGGTATGTAGCTCAGCATTGCAGCCACACCTGCCTGATCAATATCACTCCCTCTTTGGAATGCTGGGTTTCCATAGACATCAATGTGGAACAATCCTCTTTCAGACTTTTCTATTAAAGACAGTTCACGAACTTTACACCTTCAAGCAGCTCCCTATTGCATTCGAGTCCAGGCACTTTGATCTCAGGCTGGAACTCAACTCTCTTTCTCTTGCCCTGTGATAACTGAGGTTAAGATCCTTGTGGTGCAGTTAAGGCAGGCTGAATCCCAAGTTGTGCTGGTGCATCCCTCAGTCTTTCATACCTTTTACTGAGCATTTTCATCAGCTCCTTAACCACCGCATTCTTTTTCTTTTCAATTATTGGACCCAGCTCATCGAGTTCAGTGATCCCAAAGTCAGAGAATTTCAGGGGATCATGAACCTCGAAGTGTCTTTTATCATCCCCCTGTAAACATTCATGGCCAGTGGTTTGGTCTTGGGGATGATTTTGACATCTGTGATTTTCTCAGGCAACCTTCTATTAGTCATTGACCATTTGTAGTGATCAATTCTTTTCCTGATGGCTGCAGACTTCTTGTTCTTTTCTTCCAGCTGTTTTCTCATTTCAGCCATCTTGGCAGCCTGAGCATCCTTAAACTTTTGTCTTGCCTGACCCTTTTCAAGTTTCTTTGGATCAATTCCCAAGTTTTCAGCTTCTTCAGCGACAACTTTTATCAGTGCTTCTTTGCTCTTCCTTTCCTCCTCAGCTCGTTTATGTTTCCTTTCTTGTTTTGCTAGATAGGCACTTAGTTGTTGTGGTGAGAGCAGGTATTCAGTGTCGCCTATTTTGTAGGGAATCTTCTCAGGCTTAGGAGTTTTCATTATGCCTTTTCCTTTGTCCTGGCCTGAGGAAGATGATGATGCTACCAGTGGTGGTGGTGTTGTTGTGATGGGTGTAACTGTCATAGCCATTGTTGTTGTAGATGATGAGGGCGGGATTGATGAAATGGGTACAGCTTGGACTGGTGGTGTTGGCTCCCCCTCAGTGTGAGAAGGAGGTTCTTCAGCTGCATTCTCCCCCTCAACTGTTGCCGTAGCATGAGTGAGGGCAAGAGTTGTAGGTGGCACTGAGGGAGTATGAGCTGCTTGACCCTTAAAGGCTTGATAAATCTCAGTGACCATTGCCTTGATCTCTAAAGTATCTGTTTGAATACCAGTGACCTTTGCTTCCAAATTAGCCTGAGTTACTTCTAAAGCAGTCATTCTGGGCCCAAGATTCCAAGCCAGAGAAGAGGATGCCTGAGCCAGAGTAGCCACCTGAGTATCCAAAGAGCCCAATGTAGCTTGAAGAGACTAGACTGAAGATTGAAGACCCTGAACATTAGCAGATTTGAGCATTTCGATAAGTTCAGTGAGGCTGGAGGATTGTTTCAAGTAAGCCTCAGTAGCCTCCAACACTTTAGAGTTGAGCGCTGGGTCTTCTTTGACAGATTCCCTGATTTCATCTATCTTTGTGCCTACACCCTAAAGGTGCCTGAGAAATTTAGCCAATTTTTCATCCAGTCTGTGAAGATTGTCATACATCAGATCCCTGTGCTCATCGGTGTTGGTGTTGAAATCAAAAACTTCAACTTTCAGATCTGCATAGCTGGCAGCAGCTTCAGTGTGTTGATCCCATAAAGTTTCAGTGACTCCAGAATATAGCTTCGTTGAAGCTTTGGTGATCCACATAACCAGTTGCCTCTCTGTCAGTGGAAGAGTGTTATCAAATCTCCTGAATTCTTCAGGACAGGAAGATGCAGAAGAGTCAGAGTCATTAGCTTCAGCCTGGAAAGGTGACTCTTTAGGCCCTTGTGGATCAGGCTGAGGCTCTTGTTCAGATTAATCATCAGCGTCCACTTCTTCTCCTGCTGATAAAATTGCATCTTCACTGTCAGCTTGTTCTTCTTCAGAGAATATCAAATCAGCGACCTCAGCAACAGTTAACAATGTGGGGGTGATGCGTTCCGTATCAGCGGGTGGTATATTTCCCTCTGAGTCTTTGTCCCCCGTTGACCCCTCAGACACTGGTGGGCGTTTCCCAGTGCCTTCTCTGGAGTCAGGATTGGTGGTGGGTTTCGTATCGGCGGGTTGTTCCTTTCCCTCCGACACTAATGGGTCTTTCCCAGTGCCTTTAGCGGAGTCAGTGAAGGTGATATCCCTATCAGCGGGTTGTTTAGGTCCCTCTGAGTCTTTGGGATCATTCAGTGTGCCCTCAGACAAAGGATGTGATTTGCTAATGTCATCCTTGGGCGATGTGGAAGGCGCTCCCCTACCAGCGGGTTGTTTGTTTCCCTCTGGATCTTGGGGAGCAGTAGTTGGGACCAAGGGCACTGATTGTGATTTATCAGTGTCCTTCGTTGTCACCAGGGTGGATGTTGCTTGGTCTCCAGTGGGTGGCAAGTCATTCTTGGGTTTTCTTTGCCTTTTGGCCAGTGTTCCTGAAGCCTCAGGGCCCTGAGACTTGGGTTTGGTCTTAGTCCCAGTCTGAGACTTCCCCTTTCTCTTTTTAGGAACAGGGTTTGGAGACACTGATTCCCTCTAGTTGTTTACAGCAACCATATGGGCCGTCAATTCAATATTAGTGACAAGGGATGGGTCCTTTTGAAAATTTGATTGACTCAGGATGCCAGGTAAAGCACAATATTTATCTTCCTGAGGATAATTGGAACCCAGTAACACTTGTAAAGCACAAGAGACAAACCTAGGATACGAAACGTATTTTGTCCTAGTTTTGCTCTGTAGCTTGGTTACGAGATCACTGTAAATGATATCCCCTATGTCGACAGTGACCCCATTCATCAAGCAGTATGCCATCATCAACTGAATAGAGTTAACTTGTTCAGTGGATGAGTGGTTCCCTGATGAAATGATATCTGATATCAATGTGTTTGATTCTTTGGTGAAGGAAAGGGTTGTTGGAGATTGCAATAGCACTGGTGTTATCACAGAAGATGGGTACCATTTTGTAATGGATATCATAGTCACTGAGTTGACTTTTCATCCATAAAACATTGGCACAGCATCCTGCAACAGCCACATACTCAGCTTCTGCTAAAGACATAGCCACTGATTGTTGCTTTTTAGCACTCCAACACACCAGTTTTCCTCCAAGAAATTGACAGGACCCTGAGGTACTTTTTCTGTCCATGTTGCAGCCAGCATAATCAGAATCAGAATAACCTTTGAGGTCAAACCCTGAGCACTTTGGATAGTAGAGTCCAAGGCTTGAAGTTCCCTTCAGGTATCTGAGGATTCTTTTGGCTGCAGTGAGATGGGATTCTTTGGGATTGGACTGATATCTTGCTATTAGACAGACTGATAATTGTATGTCTGGTCTGGAAGCAGTGAGATACATCAGTGAGCCAACAATCCCTCTGAAATGAGTTTGGTTGACTGATTTGCCAGTGAGATCAGGTCCAAGGTTGTTAGGAGGGACCATTGGTGTCTTCACTAAGGCACAGTCAGATATCTCATATTTCTTCAAGAGATTTCTGGTGTACTTCTCTTGACTGATGGAGATTCCTTTATCAATTTGCCTGATTTGTAGTCCAAGGAAGTATGTGAGTTCACCCATCATGCTCATTTCAAACTTCTTTGTCATCAGTTTTTCAAACTGTTTGCAAAGAGTGTAGTTTGTTGAGCCAAAGATGATGTCATCAACATATACTTGGACTAGTATCATATCTTGTTTTTTCCTATAGATAAACAATGTGTTGTCTATATTTCCTTTGACAAAATTGTTTTGTATCAGGAAGGCTGAGAGAGTTTCATACCATGCCCTGGGAGCTTGTTTCAGTCCATAAAGGGTTTTATCAATCTTGCAGACATAGTCAGGGAATTCACTACTCTCAAAGCCTCGAGGTTGCTGAACATACACATCTTCCTTGATTTCACCATTCAGGAATGCACTTTTTACATCTATTTGGCAAACTTTGAAGTTCATGTAGGTAGCAAATGCAAGGAAGATCCTGATGGCTTCCATTCTTGCAACAGGAGCAAATGTCTCATCATAGTCAATGCCTTCTTGTTGACTGTAACCTTTAGCTACAAGTCTGGCTTTGTTTTTAATGACAGTGCCGTTTTCATCAGTTTTGTTCCTAAAAACCCACTTCATTCCTATAACTATGACATCCTGAGGACATTTGATCAAGGTCATGACCTTGTTTTTATCAAACTGTTGAAGTTCTTCTTGCATAGCCTGAACCCAACTTGGATGTTTTAGAGCCTCAGTGACACTCTTGGGTTCTATATATGATAGGAAATCAGCATATAGACATTCATTGGCTGAAGCTGCAGTTAAGTTAGCAGCCATGCTTCTAGTGAGCATGCCTTCAGTGGGTTCACCAATGATGTTTACAAGCTCAACGTCCTGAGATTTTGTCCACTTACTTTGTGGTCTAGGATCTGAGCTTGAAGAGGTCACTGGAAACTCAGGAGTGAGTTCAGGTGCTCGAGCCATAGAATCATTAAGAACATCTAATGAGATGTCTTGTTCAGGTTGTGGTTCATGAATCACAGGTTCCTGAAAATTTGGTTCAGTGTTACTTATCCCAACAGGGACTGATTGATTATCAATGAATTCACTGATAGTTGGTTGTGACAGGTTGTGTGGCAAGACATAATAAGAGATGTCAGCATCAGCTTGGTATGAGGAATTGATTTCAGTGTTATACTCATCAGGAGGATATCTTGATGAGTTATCAATTCCTATTTCCTCAACTGAGGTGTTGGTGAACCTGATGCTTTCTGAACTCTCATCAAAGGTGATGTGAAAGGTTTCCTCAACTTGTTGTCTCCTTGTATTAAATACCCTGAAGGATTTGGAGATCAGTGAGTAACCTAGAAAGTATCCATCATCAGCTTTAGCATCAAACTTGCCTAGATGATCCTTGTGATTATGAATAAAGACAGGACATCCAAACACATGAAAGCAGCTGATATCAGGAAGTCTACCTTTGAATATCTCATATGGGGTTTTGTTATGTCTTTTGACAATGGTTGACCTGTTTTGAGTGTAACAGGCAGTTTTGACTGCTTCAGTCCAGAAATGTTTGATAGAGCTGAGCCATTTAACATAGTTCTAGCAGCCTCAATGAGAGTTCTGTTTTTCCTTTCAGCTACCCCATTTTGTTCAGGGGTGTAAGGAGATGAAATTTTTTGGGAGATTCCCTTTTCATCACAGAAATTCTCAAGCTCTTCATTTCTGAACTCAGTACCATTGTCAGTTCTGATTTGTTTAACTGTAATGTCATTCTGGTTTTCAATGTTCCTGATGAATGACATTATAGTGTCAGTTGCCTGACTCTTTTTGGAAAGAAAGTATACCCAAGTGTATCTTGAAAACTCATCAACAATGACAAGTTTATACTTCTCATGCTGGATTGATCTAGGACTGACTGGTCCAAAGAGATCTATATGTAGGAGGTGAAGGCAGCTTTTGATTGAGAAATTTTGTTTTGTTTTGAAAGATGCTCTTTGATGTTTGCCTTTTCACAGGCTGAGCATGGTTTGTCTTTTGCAAAAACAAGTGATGGTAAGCCAAGGACCTTGTTTTGTTTTGCCAAGTTGTTGAGATTTTTAAAGTTTAAGTGAGAAAGTCTCTTATGCCACAGCCAGTTGACAGTTTCAGTAGCTTTGGCAAAGAGACAAGTTCCATCTTTAGAGAGTGTTGACATGTCTAAGAAATAAACATCATCCCTTCTAGGAGCTATCAAAACAACTTCTTTGTTGGCATTAAAAATGGTACCTTGTTTGTCATTGAATTGCACAATGTACTTTGCATCACAGAGTTGACTGACACTGATGAGATTGTATTTTAGACCATTGACATATGTTATTCTAGAGAAAACTATTCCATTACAGTATACTGAACCATAACCTTCAGTGGGACATGATGAGTTATCACCAAATACTACCTTGGGTCCTGGTTCCTTTACATACTTGTGCAGATACTCCTTAACACCAGTCATGCTTCTTGAGCATCCACTATCTAGATGCCAGATAGGCTCCCTGGCGTGTCTATGCACAAGTAGTAAAGTGGATTAGTATCTCTTACTGACCCACTTACTAGTGGGCTTGGGTCCAATGGTCTGCTTGAATTTAGCAATCGACTCATGGTCAGTGGTTGAGTGCATTGTGCTACCACAGGTTTTGCATTTAGAGACTGAGGAAGACTCACTGATTCTTGGTTGCTTTGAACTTCTCCTTGCATTGATGACACTGTCATGCTGGGATGTCTCATGAGCTGGATTTCCGTAAATATCACAGCATGTGTTCATGAGACAATCATCAGGATGATGATCATTAAAGCCACAGTGTGGGCAAGGAGAGAAGGGTTTTGCTCTAAACTTTTGAGTAGACTTTGAAGCATACTGATGACCAACTTTGGTATAGTTTGCTTTACTGAGAGAACTTACATATTGTAAGTGATCAGAAGTTCTGTGATCTTCCTTTTTGCAGATCATGCAAAAAAGGATTCTATAACAGTTGTCAGTTGTATGACTGGTATAGTGGCATAGATCACACTTCTGCTTTGGTTTGGTGGTGGCTTTTGACTTTTAGGAACTAGAGGAAGCTGGCTTTGTTTCCTTGATTGATTCAGGGACTTTTTCAATGGATTCCATCTTATCAGTTAGCTTCCTCACAAGTTCAGTCTGTTGCTGGATTTGGTCAGCTTCAGTGGGGACAGATGATGTGGAAGTCTCAGTGGGTGTAGATTCTTGTTGAATTGGTTTTGATAGTCTTTTCAAGATGGTTCTACCAAGTCCAGACCTTTCTTTTGGTGAGTGTGGATTGAATTGTAATGGAGTAAGCTCAGAGCTAGGAGCAACACCCTGAAGAGGTTCCAGGGGTGGAAGTGGTGCTTGAGATTCTGCTTCAGACTCAGAGATGTGTTCAGTGCTACTGGGCACATCAGGGAGTCCAAGCATGCTCTTTAGAGCTTGACTTTCAGGCTATAGAATTCTTCCAGAATCGAAATTAGGAAGGTTACTGTCAGGATTAACCAGTTCAATCCAATCATTGGGCTTGGGGTTAGTCAACATATTGGTAATCATGCCACCAGACACAAATGGTTTGGGAGACTGGTCTTTGTTGTGAGAGTCAGGGAGATGATTTTCACCTATGACTCTCTTTTTGCTACTGAGAGCTCCTACAACATCATAGACTCTTGGATTCTTGGCAGTCCAACTAGCAATGATTTCCTTTTCTTTCTTAAGTTCTTCTTGAAGAGCCTGATTTCTTTTAACTAATTCAGTGTTTTGAATTTGCAGAGTGATAGCCTCAAGCTTATTTTGTTTTAAAAGAAGCAATTCATCTCTACACTTGTTTAGTTCAAAACTTAGCTTGTTATATTTTGAAAAAATATTTAATCGTTGCTCTTCTACAAACTTAAGATCAACATTGATATAGTTCATATAGGACTGCCAATCAGAGTCATCATCCATAGAAAGTAAAATATTTACCTTCTTCATTGTAATGTTGACCCATTCTCCATTTCTGGCATGATTTTTTCCCACAGCCAGCTTGTCCTCTTCGGAGAGAGCCATCAGTGCACTGACATGCACCATTTCGTCATCAGATGAGACAGGCTCTTCATCCCAATCGAAGACTTCAGCAACAAGACCTTTGTTTTTACCCTGCACAGATTTAATAGTTTGGGTTGTTTCTGAGGGAGTGGCCCCGAGCAATGCTAGCTTAGCTTTAGCTTTCTTCTATTTAGCTTCAAAATCCAAAGTTTTGTTTTGATCAGGTTTGTTTTGAAAATTTTGATGAGACTGATAGATTTTAGGTTGAAATTTGCTAAAGCCTGAGGACTGATTTGACCCTGATGGTTTATAAGAGGGTTCAGAAATAGTTTTTGAAAAACAGTCTTTTGCAAAATGACCTCTTTTGTGACACTTAAAGCATTCAGTGTCCTCATTTGCTTTAGCATTTGAAAAACCTTTGTTTCTTTTTATAAACCTCCGAGAGTTAGCAAGGAGTGCCCTTTCCTGAAATTCAACGTTCAGGTCATTTAGATACTCATCACTTGATCTCTCATCAGGCTCATCATCTGAATTTTCTTGGAAATCTTGAACCACACTGTTAGAAAAGAAAGCAGTTGATATTGGTGATGAAGTGGTGCTCAGGGACTTCTTGACTTCCTGAGACTTCTTTAAGTCAGGGTATCGTCTGTTGATGAGGTTTTCCTCATAGACAAATTTCCCACAAATTTCAGGAAGCTCAAGATTCTGGATATGATTTGCATTCCTAAGTCCCTGAGAGAAATTTAACCACTTCTCAGGCAGACTATTGACAAAACCAACATTGATTTCATGTTTGGACAACTTAACACCATCATTTGACAGTTCATTTAAAAGAGTTTTGTACCGGGTGTAAGTTTGAGACAGAGTTTTCGAGTCCTTAGCCCTGAAGGTGTTATACTCGAGTTTCAGGTCCATTATCCTGTTTTCCTTGGTATCAGATGGGCCTTCATGGCTATGAACTAGGTCATCCCAAGTTTGTTTAGCTGTACTACAGTTAATAACAGACTTCATAATATCGTCAGGAAGACAAGATATTATGATACTTTTGAGCCTTTGATCCTGGTTGACCACTCTTCTTTCATCCTGAGTCCACTTAGCTTCAGGTTTAGGCAAACCTTCAGCAGTCTTTGGGATAAATGGACCTTCATTTATACACTTGATATAATAAGATTCCATCCCAATCAAATAGCAAAGCATACGCTTTTTCCATTTGTTAAATTTACCAACTTCAAGTCTAGGGGCATCAAATTCGGTCATTTTAGGATCCTGATTTAAAAACGTTTAGAGCGGCATAAAAACAGTTTTATAATCAGCCTTTCTCTGATACCACTTGTTGTTCCCTATTCACTATAGTATAAAAACAGTTTAAGTAATGTAAGCAAAACTAATAGTGAATTAATGACTAAAAAGATATAAGTAAAACACAAGAGTAATTTTCAACATCATATTCTTATTAGAAATGAATCAAAAGAATACGTTACCCTAATACTTGCGGAACAGTACTAGGGATTGAAATGACAAAGTGTTGTAACTCCTCACTAAGCTCAGGCTAAGTCTGAGCACAACTACACGGAACCACTGAGCTATCTCAGGGACAAAGTTGTATTTGAAGGAGTGAAAGTTGACTTGTGTGTGTGTGTGTTTTACAATTCACAAGCTTAAACTTTCACTCCATCTCTTATGCTATTTATACATGTCACAATTCTCAATTTTCGGTCATTTCTCAAACTCTATATTTATCATTTCATATCGGTTCATTCATGATTTTCCATTTCATCTTAAACGCGTAAATTCTATATTAAATAAACGTTATCGCGTGAGTTATTATTTTGAACATTTAATCCGCTACTTCTAAAAATGATCCCGATATATTTTTATACTTACATTTAGTTTATAAAAACTATATTTTGAGTTTTCCTAGTGTTTTAAATTTATTTTGTATATAAATCGTTAAAGTTAAATTATTACGACGTTTTTCTTAAAAACCACTCGATAATTATTTTATCACTCAAATTTCACAAGGAATGTATTTTTACAATTTTTATTATCTCATTACATTCTATTTTGATCTATTAAAAACTTACTTGTACCAAAAAGTTACCATTTACCTTTAATTATACATTTTTCCTACACATTACTTACACTTTTCTTGAAATTGTTACAAGTAAATATTATATACAAGTAAAAAGAAAAAAAAATATCTACAAATCCCTCCCCCCTTGGCCGACCAAGGGGGAGGGTGTCAATAAATGTTGAGTATGGTTTTTTTTTCTTGATTGGTAGAATTTTTACACTACATAAGTCATACTTCATTAACTATCTCATTCATTCTCAAAATAATTCAAGTGTTAAAAAGTTTTTTCTTCTCTCTTTGGGTTCTTCCAAAACCGGTTCTACCAAGAGTTCTCCAAGGGATCATAAAATTTTTCTCAAGTTCAAGTTATTTACAATCTAGATAATACTCTTTATAAGGTTTTGCAATAAAAACCAAGAGTGTTTAGGTTTAACCTTGGTTCTTATCACCTCATCATAGTACTTGTAAGCATATCATTTACATTTTTCATGTTTCCTTTTCATTTTATATTCATCTCTTCATTTTTGGATCAAGCATGCAAGACTTGTGTTGTTTATACCATTTTTCATGATTTTTAGAGTTATATATATATATGGTCATCCTATAATTATCCCCTTGGTATATATTGGTCTTGATGATGTCTAGGAACCCATGACACCCTAAGAAGGTGTATGGTAGGATTAGATTAGCTTTGGAGTTGATTTGAAGGGATTAGAATAGGTTTAGTACGAGAAAAACTATTTTCGATACGTATAAAATATGTTCTGTCCTTGTTTTGATTTTCTGGAAAATCCGACTGTAGGCACGACTTTTTGGCCTTGATATTTAGAAAATATACTTTAAAACGAATCCGTGGCCGCTTGAACGGATAAAAACGGAGTTATAACGAAAAAGTTATGAATTTTTAAAGTTTGACGACGAAATATATAATTTTCAGAAATTTCAGCATACTATTTTTATGTTGTACGAGTCAAAAACGAGTCCTAAGCTTCACAAATTATTTCGACTTATCAAAATTATATTAGTAAACTTCAATACGAAGCTAAGGACGTATTATACGTAGAAAACGGATTTGAAACGACAAAGATATGCACGTTTTCATAAAATTGCCGTAACTATTATTTTCTGAAAAACTATATTATTTTTACGATACAAGTGTTACGGTAGCTGAAACGACCATGTTGAGGGCTGTTTTTAACCATGATGTGGAACTTTTTGGAACGAATTGTCTTCTAATAAAATCTAGATCACCGAGCATATTTTTCAAAACGATCGACCGTTTGTATAGTGGAGTTTTAATAAATTAATTACGGATGCTTAAAATTGGCCGAAACTCATTTTTACACAACATATTAGACAAAATCACCATCTTTAACCCTTATTATCTTTATGTTCAAGACCTTTATGACGAAAATTCCTGAACTGAAACTTCTAGATTTCGATACAAACTTTCCAAAACCGTCGAGTTCGTTTCCTAACGATCGACGCACACCATTTTACGACTAGTTTTTCGAAGCCATTTTTGTCAATTTCACGAAATTTCCGACGACTTTGTTTTACGACGAAAAGTGAAAATTTCACCATAAATCATTACGAAACCATTGTAGGATGACATTTTGACGTAAAAACTTGTAAAGTCATTTTTGAATGGTCAAGACGTCAAAAGAGTATTTTTCGACGATAAGTAATATTTTTCAAAACTCGCAAATGGTATAAATAACATACGTAATGCATGCATAACATAACATTACATCATAACTCATTACGTATCATATCATTCACAATAGGTCAAGATTAACGTATCACACTACATCTTGGTGTAACCACTTTTGTCATCGCATCTATTCATCAAGTGAGTAATCACAAACCCCCTTTTACCGTTTTTACTATATTTTGGGGCGAAATGCATGAACCTTTCTTGAGCTAAATTGATCACTACTTTTATTAACTTGTTTGACTAGAACTTGTGAACTCGAATCAAATCCTTGAACTTAATTAGGAAATTATGACTTATTTGGACTTATTGAACCGTACATGTTATGGCCTTGACCTAAAGTCTCCCATGTTCGGAGCATCACTATAAAGCCTCCCATGTTCGGAGCATCACTATAAAGACTCCTATGTTCGGAGTATATCTTTGGGAAGAGGCACCCAGTATATCTTTGGGAAGAGGCACCCAGTATATCTTTGGGAAGAGGCACCCAACATAACTTTAGGTAGTGGCACCCAGTTTAATTTGGTCTCATCAGTAGCATTTCTGAATTATTATATTCGCGGATCTATATGGTGAACTATTATGACCGCTTATACTTGACTACTTCATACGCTATATTTTGTGCAATGGGTTGTGAATACACAGGTTGCAAGTTTTGTATGGGCGGAACTTGGAACTGAGTGGATTTACAATGCCTTTGCTTTGTGGACTATTTTTCGTTGACCGAAAGCTTTGAATATTTCTTACGAGTTTTCTTATTTTGCTTAACATGTTTACTCACCAACTATTTTCATAGTTGACCCGTTTTCTCTCATGCATTTCAGGTGATCGTTAGTAAGCTTTTTCTACCAGGTCTTGCATAATGAAGTTTTCACTTGTTACTACAAATCATTATGTAATAGAACGCAATATTTTGGGAACTAAACTTTGTAATATATTTGCCGATGACGGCTAAACTAGTATTGTAATGGCGTATTATTTCTTTTTAATCTTAACGTTGGTATGTTCTATTATCTTGTGCTTATGTTCCCTTCCGTTACACCTCGTATTTCCGCCTCCGGCGAGGGTGTGACAATACAAGTATGAGTTTTAACTCTTTCCTAAGTGACAAACTGACAATTTGCAGAAGACAAAATACTGATGTATTTTGTCTCTGTTTACAAAGACTATATTAGGTAAAGGGATCAAGTCACTTTCTTCATGTCAGTACTGATGCTAATACTAAAAGGGAAACTTTCAGGATAAGTACTTCGTTTTATTCGTTTCCAACGTAACCGTTTTATCCCGCCCATTCTTCAGTCTTCATAGTCTTCAGTCTTCAGTTTCAGTATGTCTTCAGTGTAAGTAGTTGGTGAGGAGTTTAGGGATTCAGTGAGTTATTGTTATCACTCACTGAATCCACCATCTTCTTCTTGACTCAGTCTTCACCATTTAAGTTCCGCCTTACTGAGTAGAGAGACTTATTCTTCGTCTCTTACTGAGTATCCTGAAGATGGGTCACTGAGAGACTATGCACTCAGTGACCTGTTAGTGTTTAACGATATAACTACTTAGGGTATTTTCTATTCAAATCCTTGACTTAAGGGGTTTGGGTATTTACTGAACCCAACAGATACGGGAACAACAAGTATAAATAAACATAGGGTAACGATCAAGGTTGTTCATCAAATATAATATGAAAATGGAATGAACTGAATAAACATCAAATAGCATAATCAAACGAATATCGCAACAAGGAATCATATCAAAAGGGATCACAAACGAATACCATAACAAATGAAACGAAATCAGAGATCAAGAGTCATGAGAAACCCTTACTGATAAAGGGCGGAATATATGTACCTTAGCAAATGAAATGAAAGCAAACAAAAAAGTGAGCACAAGGAAACAACGTCACATCTTCTTCAATGAATCTACACGTATTAGGGTTCATATAATACTTATTAGCTCATTTAATGTCATAACGGATTTATTGCTTATTACTAATCACGATGTCAACTTAGGGTTTACAGATTAGGTCAGATTCATAATTATTTCAAGTTTCTACGGTTAATAATGATAATTAATTAGGAATAAGTTTTATATGTGTTTTAAATCATTAGTTAACTTAATTAGGGTTAAATGTGCCAAAAGAGTTTTAGGTTTAAAAAGCAAATCTGACTCAGTTTCTTATGAATTTATGGACCTATCAAATGAGCTCCAATAAATCTGAAAAAATTCCCAAAGGTTCCCATATCAGTTAATTAAGTTCAAAAAGTTTTACAGATTTTATTTCAAAGCATAAGTATGGTTTCAAAATTCATCTTTACATACCTGTACAAAAAATGACCTGCTGTTACACCTTTAAAGTATGGGTCTGGTAGACCAGTTTAGAAAATTAACAAAAATCCCCAAAAGTTCTAGAAGTAAATTAACATGCCAAATATTTACCATACTAATTTATAGTCCTTAAGCCCTTATGGTATGCAAATGAAAAATCGGCCATTCCAACTAATTTCTAGACTTAGTTTAACAACTTTGATCACCCAACTTGGAAAATTCAAAAGGTACCCTTCCCGACCTCTATTTGCTATGAACCTTATATTTACAGAAAGTACATGGATTGAACTTATTTTTAGACTCAAGAATCACCCAAAAGCACGTTGGTATCATTTATTTACACCTCCTTGAACCCGACCTAATTTCTTGACAGCAAGTTCACATAAAATCACAACGAAACCATAAACCCTTTTAAACCCAATTCGACCCATAATTACTTCCTAGGGTTTTCCAGGGTTTACATACCTCATTAATGATCAATTATATCATATTCTTAGGGCTTGTTTTAGCGTTATCTTAGGTCGACAAAGGGCTGAAACAAAGACATCAGAACAGTTTATATAGGCGTATAGGTTATTATTTCATGTGTGACTCTACGAGGCATAATAACAAATGTATTAACATGATTCAACTGATCTCTTAGCATAGATTTAATCTTGTATAACCTTGTATATGTCGAATGAAAGGAAAACAAATAGGAGGGCAAAACCCTGATGTCGAATTGGCAACGAGAAACCGAATGGAAAAAAGAGATTAGGGCTCGTATCAACAACACGAGGACTCCAACGATTAGCACTCCAAGCCCTGATCACCACTCTTCTTCTCCTCCTTATTTTTTGGCAGCAAACGATTGATATGAGTGTGTGTTTCTGGTTGTGTTTAGTTTTGGTGCAAGGAGGGAATAATGGAGATGGTATACGGTTTATAAGAGAAAAAAAGAATGGTGTGCACTCGATGGTATGCCGTGTATAAAGTTATTGAAAGGATTAGGCATGCAATCGTTTTATCTTTACATAATACTCATTTACTTTGTATTCTTGTACTTATCTCCACATCAAACGAAAATAGGGAATGGATAGGTGTAAAAATCGGTTTTCTCACCAACTTGGAAAGAAAATAAACGTGTAGGAACTTAGGGAAAAAAGGGTATGGGTCGTTGGCATATATAGGTAAGGATAGGAATTCACAGTTGTAATTTTATTTCCTTTATCATATAACCTAAAGTATAAAAGGTGCTAAAAAAGGAAGTACACTCACATTTACACAAGGGTTTTCGCACACAGTTTAGGCATCAAACATATGACCAAACACAGGCAACATAAAAACTAGAAGCAAAAAACCCACCTTTAAGCTACCGTTAAGATCTGTATGATTTTTAGACAAAAAAAAAGTTGCAATAACCGATGTTGCTATAACTCTATTGAAAAAAAAAAAACGATAGCCAAAAACGCCGGACAACGCGCGGGCTGCTCTGCTCGTTCTAACATATTTATACCGGACTTGATGAGTTGAAAATATTTTTTGCGGAAACTTTTTTCCCGCCAAATTCACAATAGTACATTGCTATGACGGAAAAAGTTCCCTTTATAACGAAAGGAAATAGAAAAAATCAAATGGTCAATAAATGATCTCCAATTTTCATCGAAAATACGAAAGAAATATTTCCGATGATATTACAATGACGAATTTTCTGAATATTACTAACTCTTTGTCAGAATCCAAAAGAAGCTTTCTACAGCAATCTCTTGACCTTTCATAATGGGAGGTGATACTTACACCACATTTTTTTATGAATGCACCACAATTTGTGCATTACAGTATTGTACTACAATACTGTAATGCACAAATTGTGATGCATTCATAAAAAATGTGGTGTGAGTATCAATTCCCTTTCATAATGCTTGCCGCGTTTATTCTCTTTGGTAGTTATCACCAACTCTTTGTTGTGTTGATCCGATTTTGTGATAACAATCATAGCATTAACAGCTGATTCAAGTGCCTTGGTGATTCCGGTTCACTGGGTTTGGGTCCATAAAAGTGTCCAACATGAATAACAATTGTAAATAAACCATAGTTTTGACTTGTGGCTCATATTCAATTATATGAGGTTCCAAATTATATCTAATAGTATCTTGTCCGATCTATCAGTATGAAGATGAATTTGCTAAAATGAATGTGCCAGATAAGGCCATAAATTCAGTGTTCACTCTGTATGTTAATGATTGCAAATTAACAAATGAATGCGTACACTTCTACATTATCCCATCCACCCGAAAACAGAACAGATTTGCATATACATACACGTGAGCGATTCATGCCGTGTATTTAGTAGACAACAGCACATGCAAACTTCAATTAGCCACCTGTGCAATTATATAGCTAACCGTGTTTGCTTCTTCTTTTGCAGCCTCCACTAAAGAATCCTGCAAAGATACAACAGAAGCAAAAAAGAAATTTTAGATCTTTGAAAGGCTAGTAGAGGATGGAAAATCGACCCATTTCTTATGCACGCCAGACTTGGGTTGTGATTTATCTTACACTTATACAAATGGGCCAATTAAAAGATATTAGATAAAAGGGAAACCTGTCAAGTGGGTTGCATGTAAGCCAAAAGTCTATTTCTGCTGCATAGAACCTCCTAAATCCTTTATTCAAAGACTTAAATTATTGATGTAATAATGATGTAGTATTACTCAGGATTTAATAGTTCAAACCAAACAACCCAACCCAAGCAGCACGTTTTTACGCAAAATAAAAGCGACATGTTTTAACCAAGCCAGCTGCCCAGCCCGCCCATCTTGCCACCTATGTCAACTAGTTTAAGATCAGGGCATGTGTTATGGACTTCTTACCTGTGCATCTATTAGACGATGAACTGTCTTTTTGCTTGATTCCTGGAGTTCACCAGCTATTAAGATCTCGTCCAGTATATAATAAGCCTGGAACACACAATAAGTAGCAACAAGTTAAATAAATCTATTAAAAATGACAGGACTACATAGAATATATAAGAAATTACTATAACAAATAGCTGTCAACTGAATTAGAAGTATCAAGATTTAATGGTTCAAAACTAAAGCACCTTAAGCAAGACTTTTCTTTCAGATACATGTCGAAATCAATTGCAAAGCTAAACTGATCCTACTCTGAAAGTGAAATTTTTAAGCATATAACTTCTTAAATCCTTCTTATACAAAAATTTAAGACTATTATTGTAAAGATGTTGCTATTCAAAAATAAAAATAAACATAAAACGATGAAAGGTATTTGAGCCCCACGCATCTGACCCCTAGTAAAGAATGACATGTTTCAACCCAGTTATCTATCGGACCCGCCCTAACTGCGCATCTTGCCATCTCTCCTCGTTAGAAATGTACTAAAAATATTACAATGACAAAGACCTGACTAACCTTTTTCGAATAGCAGATCTAATTAAAAGGAGCAAAAAGGATTCATGTAAATTGCTGTAAGAAGGCAGACAATCTTAAATAGCACACATACAATGTATAAAGTTTTAGTGTAGTTGGTTTAGATTGAATAAGTAATTGTTTTAATCATTTTGTATGCAACATGCAACGAGTTTCCATGTCTTGAGTCTATCGATATATTAAGGAATATTGGGAGTGAGATTAGCGAGAGCGAACTTGGGTACACTTAATTACAGTAGTATTGTCAACAGTTCAAATATTTATTGACAGTGATTCATGTAAGAACAGTATAAACGGTTATTCAGGGCTCTAAGGTTATGTTATGTATGTTCTAATGAATTGAAAGAAAATATATATACAAAGCTGTGGAATGTAAGGGGGTGTTAGATTGGTACTTAATAGGATGGGCCAGCACTGAATGCTGAATCGGTCAGCACACAGTTTGTTTGACTGGAAGATTTCGTCACCTCTGAGCAAGTGAATAGATGCTGACCGATTCTACTAAATGTGGTCCCTAAACCATTCAGCAATAGAAATTATAATCTGATGATATTCTCCTATTCACGTGTCATCTTATAACTTATTTTATTACTTTGTTACCCACTTCATTTGGTCAATTTCTATTGTTGTGTAGCTCTTTTTTAAGTATATAATAATTGATTTGCTTGAGTGACTGACACAAAGATGACAATATTGATTGGCAGATAGTTGACAAATATGTATATACTTTTGAATATGTGTAGTTCGTCTATTTATTGATACTTTTGGTTATTAGTTTTCTTAAAGTGTAAAAATGGTTTTAATATACCCATATAATAACCATAAAATGATAGTCATGATATAATTAAAAATAGTAATTTTAGTCATTCAGAATGTTGATTCATACTAGCTATCAAACAGGCGAAACTAAATCCTACAGAGCTTCAAGTCATTCAGAGAACAAAATCATTCAGCGCTAAATCATTTTATTTTATCACACAGCCCCTAATTCTTATTCTCCTCCGGGATGGAAAATGTAAAAAAGAACATCACCATAGTCAAACACAATCTAAAAAGAAAGGCGGACCAGCCACAAAAGCTTCAAAGAACCCCTTGCTTAAAATGTGACCAGACCAATGATCCTCATTCGATTTCGAATTATGTAATGTATGTTAAGTATTATATTGTCTTAAAACTCCACAATTTTATTTAAACTGTAAATTTGGAAATACAATATTTTGGTACAGGTTGGGTTGATCAGAGAAAAACTTTTCGTCCGAAATTTTTTTTTCTCACTTAATACAATTAAAAAGCTACACTTTCTCAACATCAATGAAACTTTTTTTGTCCGTTAAAAGTAACATTGAGCAACCATCTCGAAAACCAATACGAATCGTTTCCATTTAAGCTATCTTTTCTCTTTTTGGGTTTACGGATTTTATCCATTAGAAATAAACCATAACTTGTATGGACCCATCCGTAAGCAAATGGATTAAAATTGCCAAATCTATTTGTAAGATAAACTTAACAAGAAGTAGGTACTGAGCTTAGGTAAAAAATATACCTTATGAAATTGGAAGATCAAGTCTAGCTCACAGACCTAGCAATAGATGTTAGAAAACATGATCAACTTCTAGATATAGAAAAGAAAAAGTAATTATTGTACTCCAGCGTCTATTGTTCAAATGGCTTACACTTCCAAAGTAACGATCAAGAGTCTCAACAAAATATTGAATAATTTCAAGGATCTCCAACTCGTTGTCTTCCTCATTAACACACATACAAAAGTAGAGGCTGGCATATCTTAGAAAGTTGAAGGTAACTAGTTAGAAAAGGTCACCATGAAAGTTTTGTATGGAGGATGATAGTTTGGAGAATGCTTCAGATATCAAAAGGGATAGATGGTTTAGATACCTCTTATAAACAACTTTATGTCCCCTCCACTCAACAAAGTTGCAAAGCTTGGGGCCTCTTGTTAAAATCGTCCCACTAAGCTCTCGTATTACCTTTACATATGACAAATTTATCAATCCTGTATTTTCTTTCTTTGTCACCCTAAGAGAATAATTATGATAAACGATAAACAGTTGAACATTAGACAAGACAATATTTTCTCACATATTTCGATTTTATAGATGTGACTGAACACAGGGACTACTTTTTTCAAGTATCTTTAACATGTATTGACTTAGACCTGTTACTAAATGATCAAGGAAGTAATCTTTATGACCTCCCAATAACCCATAGGATGACTCACTTCTTGATAAACACTAGGTACAAAATAATATATCATCAATCTCAGTACAAAAATATTAGAAGCATGTCTTGTAACAGAAGTTAAGACGACTAAAATTTTTGTAAACACTAATGATATTTTACAACCTCCCAGTAAGAACATACCTTACTTCTTTCTTTCTGGGAATACGGTGAATACCATTTTGTCAACCTAACTTTTCCTTGCCGGCTTATCAAGAGAACAAAATGAATCTGCAATGAAGGAAAAATATTAGCTGACTCGTTATCTTGTGGATGATAAAAACTGAAGCCTATTCTTACTCATAAATTTAAGAAAGGAAAAGCCGGTAATCACAGTTCTTTTGTTATAACTTTATTGATTAACTATACCACCTGACTTCTTTCTAGTAGTAACAACATTATAGCAAGTCTGTTATGTGAGTATTCCTGTGCAAAAGAATATAGAACAAGTATAGGTTAAGTTAGTTAGGATGTAGTTACTAGCTAGATCCGCTCATCATCGACTTCCAATATTATTAACGTTCCTCAGACTCGATATCTACTACAAAGACATTAAACATCGACGACAAAATTAGACCTGATAAACCGGTCTAGACTCTAGCTTTAATTTTAATTAATGTTGCATATGCTTGAAAGCATCACCATTATCAACTTTGGAGGATCAATTGTTGTATGAGATGATATGATCAGAATGCAATTAACCAGTAACTTGTACAGATAAGAGAAGTTTAATGGCAAATTAAATGATTTGTATCAGTTGATAGTTGTGAATTGTAACAGAATTTGTAACAGAATGAGAGGATTAAGGAATAGAATTGAGAGAAGATGATAAGTGAGAAGAGATGAGAGATTAATAGAAGAATTGTATTATTTCATTACTAACTTCTAAATGAAAACAATGACAGGTATTTATAGGAAAGGAGATGGGTTATAACTGTTTTTCCCTCTAAAACCAAACGCTAACTATCTTTGACTTTTTCCTGTTGACTTCCAGTATTTGGCTCACAAACATGAGATACGTGGGGGTAGTATAAAGCATCAGACATGAATTACTGAATGACAGAATCAACTAGTCTAGCTTAAAACCTTAAAAGCCTTAATAAAAATGATATTCTACATTAATATGGTTTAAAGATGCTAGAAAACGCATCCATACAAGTTATCCTGGCATCTAAAACTCTTTTTACACAGAAACTGATAACCAGAAGCAATGATACTAAATTAATTTACTGCTGTGGGGGAAAATTACTTCCCTTAACGCTCACCATTCTGGTCAAGATTCAAGAACACTTTCCAAATATGAATACAAGGCCCTTATACCAATTACTGAACAAAAAAGTCAGAAAAATGAAGGTGTCTCTAGATGGTAAAATGTGTATGAAAGATATACACAACACACCAAAAGTAGTGTTGCTAGGTTCATGGTTTGTCAAAGTCACAAGTTTATCAGAAAGATCTAAAACACCAAAGGGAACTCTGTCTAGTTCAGTAAGAGTATCCAAAGCAGAATAGAGTTGTAACATTAACTAGTCCTAAATGTGTCCCCTGTCTTATTATAAATCACCCATTAGCACATAGAACAGCGATATATTTTTTAAAACTTTTACACCATGATGTTTTATATATTAAAGAACCCAACAAACAAGTTATTACTAGTAATTCCCAGCAATAGAAAGGCTAGATAAGAAACCTAGCAAATTTAAAGCGACGATCACCAATACAGACAACTTGATACTTTTGTGCATAAGAACGAACAGATTCCAGTAGAATTACCAAAACACCCATGAATTACGTCCCGCTATATACCATTTTCACGATTTTAACTACCCTTTCAAGATTCCTAAGATTTTAGAAGCAGGTAAAATCTCGAAAATGCTTAACAAATCGCAATAAAGTAGGTAGAATCTAGAAATATCCTGAAAATCAGGGATTCCACAAAAAGTATATTCCCAGGAAAACAAGTTTATGAATTTTTCTATATTGGTGTAAACTATTTTATTTTCAGCACACAAAACCCACACTGCAAAAAGAAATATTATCGTTCATAATATAAAAAAGATAATGCAATGATATATCGAGCAGACTTTATCTCTTACCATTTCTAAGAACAATTCAATACAAACTTCAATTCTGATGATCAGATCCAACCACACCTACTGAAAAAAAAACACCGGTTATACATCAATCAATTACAAAGATAAGATAAAACTGATATTGATATGATCTGTTTGTTAACCCAACTTTGTTCGCTTCTCAAGTTAAAGATTGCAATCAATTAATTATTTTACTGTCAAGGAAGGCGTTTCGAACACAAACAAGAAGAAAACGAAATTTATCAAAATTTTCCTTTCTTTCTTTTTTCTAAACTCCAAAATACCTCATTTCGCATTATACATCCTTCTCTCAAAACTTTCTAACAGATACATCACTCCGTTAGTAAAAGTTAGCCTATATACATCCACAAAGACGAACGGTATAAAATTTGTATCGTTAACTTGGACACGTGGCAGTTAAGTAGGGGTAATTGTGTCAATTTATGTTTCCCGCTTTAAGTTTCCTGCTACCTCACCACCCCTTTTAACCTAATGTTTCACCCAAATTAAAAACCCTAAATCAAAACACACATACACACAGATCCTTACCTCTATCCAATGTTTCACCCAAATTAAAAACCCTAATTGAAAAACCTTAACGCACACAGACAACAATGTTCATCCCCAAAACTTGTAGATGTGGGTTACACACAATCCTTAATAGAAACCAAGAAATCATGGGCGACGGTTTCATTGTTGTCCAAAACCCGTAAATGTTGAATAATTATCTTTTGCAATTTGATTTTCTTTGGTAAGATAAGTATTGGTGAGCATATTGACTTCTCTGGTTTGCAGACAAGTATGTTCATCAGTAATAGTAGACACAGTCCATGTTTCTTCCCTGCACTTATTTTATTTTGATATTTGCAAGGTCCAAGGACATGTGATCACTTCATACTTGTAATTACCTTTAATGTCACCCACCTTTATTCTCTTCCCACCTACATTATTTAGTCCTTCTCCACATGCACTTGTCTCAGCATTTGTTGACTTGACCCACTTCCAACCTACACATTTTAATTTACTTGGACTTGTCTGAGAATTTTGCCCACTAGCATTTGGGCCCTCATTACGGTATCTAAACACAGGACATTTTCCTCTACATACTACCCTCAACCTTATTTTATCATTTTTCCATATATATAACTGTCTTCTAGTAGCAATGGCATGAGCAGCCACAAGATTTGTGACAACTTTTTTATCCCCAAATTCTTTCATTACAAAGAATGTATCACTGCAGCTACTTGCATTAATGCCCTCACACTCTTTTGCTTTTTTTCTCGTTAACTGTCTTAGAGTTTTCTTTCTTTTACCATCATTTTCAGAATTACTTGCACTCTCAAAATCATCCAAATCAAAGCTTTCTTCAACATGACTGTTAGCTGGAACTTCTGCATTTGCAGACTGTGATCCCACCCATTCTGCATCTTTGTCTATGTTTTGATAATAGTCTTTCATTTCCACCTCCACATCATTCATAACATGCTCATCATCTTGTATATAGTCACTATCTTGACTATCATCAGACTCACTACTCACTCTCAGCAAAACTAGGTTCAACATACTATCTTCCTCATTACCATGCTCACTCTCAGTAAAACTTTCTTCATCAGATCCCTCATCTACTAGCATTCTCTTTGTCTTCTTAGCAGACCTCTTAAAAGGCCTCTTAAAAGGTTTCCTAACTAATGAACTAGTTCCTTCATCTACTAAATTAGCACCAACAATAGTACCATCACCATCTAAACCATCCGCATTTAATCTAGGTTCCTCTAAAACATGATCAGATCCCTCTCCCATATCAATAAAAAGAGGCATCCTATTTGTCTTCTGAGCAGGCTTCTTAAAAGGCTTTCTAGCTAATGTTGAATTAGGTCCTTCATCATCTATTTCTTCAATCATCACTCTCTGTGGTGATTTCCAATAAGTTTCCGAAAATGTATGCTCATGCTCAATGTAAACCTCAATAAGTTTGTATTTATCAACATACCTAACTAGGTTCAACACATCCCCATCATTTCCTAGTGCTTGTAATCCATAATCCAAATCATTGTTATGTATTTTGAAATGATAGTACACAATGCCATCTTTCCTCTTGTAACCTAACTTTTCAATCATCTCATTCATTTCTATAACTGAAAACAGGTCAACCTCTATAAAGTCTATATAATTATGAGTCCCTCGTATGTACTTTCTACCTGGAGTTCAGTAAAGAATCCACCATGATGTATCTTGAATGAGAACATGTTTGGAAAATTACCTACAATGAGCAAATTAGATTCAAAAAATTAGGGTTTCAATCAATAAACAAAAAAAAATTATAGTCACGAAGCAAATAATATTACAATTAGGGTTACAAAGATGAAAACTTGCGATATGCTTCTTGTTCGTTCACTGGATCTTCATATTGACGAATACGCCAGTCAGAAACCACCATTGCAAACAGCAAACCAGATACTAAAATTGGAATTGTGTTTTTGATTGGTGTTTTTTATTTGGGTTTTTGATTTGTGTTTCTGATTTGGGATTTGTGTTTTTGATTGTGTTTAAGATTGTGTTTTTGATTGACTGAAAGTATTAAAAGAGTAGTGAAGTAGCTGGGACATAAAATGACACAAATACCCTTACTTAATTGCCACGTGTCCAAGTTAACGACACAAAATTTTCACCGTTCGTCCTTGTGGATGTATATAGGCTAACTTTTACTAACGGAGTGATGTATCTGTTGAAACTTTTTGGAGAGGGATGTATAGTGCGAAACGGGGTAAACCACATGGATGTATTTTGGAGTTTACTCTAGAAAGAATATTAACTTCTGACTAGTTTATATATATGTGTGGGTTCACGCATTTTTTGTCCTTCGACGTTTGTTAGTCGTCAATTCTGAAACCCTTCAGACCCACAATCCCTAGAGCAAACGTACGTTAAATTTGACCGTTAATGTTACTTATGGATAATGTACATGATTTATCGTCTTTTTTACTCTGTCTCTCTCTTTTGCTTTTCTTTTCTCCCACGGGCTCACAATCCACAGATATAGAACATAAAATCTTTTGACACGTATTCAAATAAGAAGATGCCACATGTCCAACCAACTTTTAAATAACAGATTTTTGCGCCCAAAATCTGTTACTAAAATTCTTTTATAATTGTATCTTTCACTTTCATTTTAATTCATTCATGACTTTGTAATCTTTTCCTCTTCTCTGTTTTGTAACAAACAATTCAAAATTCTAAAACAAATCCCTTTTATCATCTCTTTCGAGTTCATTTTCATATTTTATATGAATTCCTAAGTTTGATCAGTTGGATTTCATTTCCAATTGAGGATTTCTAGTTTAACACATATCAAAGTGGTATCAAAGCCCTTTTCTGGCACCATATTATCTTCAAGAGTGTTATACTGGCATTCTTGATTTTCCGGTCATCTTCTCTAGCGTAATTCCAGCAAGAAACAGCGATTTCCGGCAAGAAGTTAGTCAGCACTAACTTCATTATTCTTTTTACATCTGGCTAGTGTCAAACATCTGTACGATCACAAGATTAACATATTAGTGGTTAAATCCTCTAATCTTGAACAAGCTGATCAGAAGCATTTGGTTTGAATAGCCAAGAACAGAATTGATAGATATTATTCCATTGTTGATGAGTAATAGTACTATCAATACAATGGTGAACACAAGAAACACAGTGAATGCTAGTCCTACCATGGATTCTTTAGAAAGTGCAGTTAATGAGTTAAAGGATGCCATTCTTGAAATCAAAGAAAGGATGATTGGTTTCTTGGTGAGTCAGAATGCTATCAACCAAGAAATCAATAGATTGAAGAATGGGGAAGGGACTAGTAACAATGAAGGTAGTCAGAAAAACAGTGATGGAGGTAATTGGAATGCAAGAAATGGTGGTGAAAGAGTTTATGGAAGACTGTCAAAGATTGAGTTTCCAAGATTCAATGGTGAAGATGTAAAAGGTTAGGTGTATAGGTGGGGACAGTTTTTCAAAGTAGATGGTGTGGATGAGAGGGACAAGATTGATTTGGTGTCCATGTATGTTCATGAGAAATCCCTAGTATGGCATCAATAGTTTTGCAAGAGATTTTGGGAAGATTATCCTTGGGAAATCTATGAGAAAGAAGTATTGAAAAGGTTTGGTACAGTTCTTGATGATCCACTTATGGAATTGAAGAAACTGAAACAAGATGGTTCAGTGAAAGATTATTAAGAAAGGTTTGAAGAATTGTTGAATATGGTGGAATTGGATGAAAAACATGCCATAAGTCTGTTCTTGGGTGGTTTAAAGAATGAAATCAGCCTGCAGATCAGGATGTTCACCTTAGGATCACTGACTGATTGTTTTTACATGTCCAAGATGCAAGAGAAAACTTTGGTGGCTTAGAAATCAAGGTAGACTTCTTTATTGCCTACTCATGTGTCTAAACTGAATACTCATACTGCTTATGGACCTAAGGGTGGGAATGCGTATGCTAAACCAAACACTCCTTTAGCCTTACCAAGTAACAGGTAGCTAAGCCAAACACCAGTTATGATGGTCAGGGTAGGAGGTTGTCACAAAGGGAATATGAAGAGAAAAGGGCCAATAATATGTGTTTTTACTGTGATAAAAAATATGTGCCTGGTCATAAGTGTTCAGGACAACTGTATTCTTTGATAGTAGTTGGTGATGGTGAATGTGAGGAGGAATGTGAAGAAGGAGTGAAACCAATGGGGGATGTTGGTGGTGGGTTATTGAAACTGCAGAGTATATGTAGTTTAGTGAAGAAACACCACCACATATATCACTTTGTGGAAAACTAAAAGGGGTTGAATAGTTTTACCATTTTTAAGCTTGATTTAAATCTTTGAAAACCTTTTATTCGAACTTTAGTGAATTCAATGAATTTCAATATGAGCACTATAATAAATAAGCTACAACTGCTAAAATGTAAATTGCAAGACAAAGAGTAAGAGATGGAAAGATCAAACCAAGACAAGAGATTTATAGTGGTTCAGTAACAAAGCTCCTCTTCGCCCTACTCCACTCCTCGAGTACCCAACTCGAGAGTTCTAAGCACTACGTCAACAAACTCCCTTCAGGCGGAGAAAACTATACAACGTCGCTTATCACAATTTCCGAAACTAAGCTAAATATCGATTACTAGTCTAGCTAGTACCAATATCTCACAAGATCTACTTGGTCCTTACTAATCACACACTCTACAGATCCACACGATCTACCCGCGATCCACTTGATCCACACACTATCAACACAATCTACACGAGATCTCAAAGATCTCTACAAGATCACAATGATCCACATACACAAGCTAAACAATATGATAAACAATTTGATGCACGCCTAGATACAATAAGTACGTAACAAAGGTTACAAGTGCACTACACTAACACTACAACACTTTGTATCTTCTTGATACTTTGTGTTATTTTCTTGCACAGGTAGAGGAATGAAGGTGATCACTCGGTTGGATGATTAAATCACTCTTAAACAAAAGAAAACTATCTAAATGATCAAGGAATTATAAATGTGATAGAGGGATTTAACTCAGAAAGTTTTGTGTTAAAAAGGATGACCAAAATCTGTGAAATAGTCTAGTATTTATAGGCAAAAGAAATTTTATCGTTACAAGGGGATGACACCACTAAATTTCGCACAGGACCATTAAATTAAATGGTACTATGGTATTTAATGGTATCGTACAAGACAAAAATGCTCCATATTTTGTTTTCAGTGGTGAAGGTTTATTTGGGGAAGTTTGGAGTTGTTTTTTTAGGGAGGGGAGGAATAGTTGTTGGACAATTCAAACAAAAATAATTTTTCAAATGTATTTTTGAAAAAAAATGTTTTTGTCATATTAAAAATGTGAAGTTTAGAACACAAATTTAATCCTTTGATCATTTTGTCAAGTTGTAAATGTTTTTTCTTGCTTAGATTGATTTGCGTAGAAACGGGATATTTCGACTATAAACTTGTTTACGTTAACTTTGACGTAAAGTGTTTTTACATTTTGTTATCATCAAAACGTAGAGATGTCAAAAAAATATAAATAAAGTTTTAGACATTATTCGTATTAACAATCTCCTTTTTTTATGATGACAAAACATAAACTCATTTTAGGTGAAAATTAATTTAGCAAGTTTTTAATTTGAGTTTATATCTCATTTCTCCCCCTTTTGTCGAAGCAAAAAGAATGTCGAGACGACGCTAAGGCTCCCCCTCGTTTGCAGGGCACCAAAAAATTGAGCAATGGTTCTTGCTACAAAAACAAGTTAGATAACAAGTATACAATATCTAACATGTAGCAACCAAGACAAATATCCAATCATAAGAAAGTATAAAATAAGGATTAAGTAGCCCAAAATAAAATATCAACCAACTATAAAATTATCAAATCAAAGAAAATAAGGAAATAAGCCCATTCATTCATAAGGAAAAGATTATCACACATAAAGTGTGACTACAACATGAAAACATAAACATTAAAACTACTAGGAACACATACTTTATAACTACAAAAAGCACATAAGTTTCTTTAGTGACATAAGAGGTCATAAGATTTGCTTCTTGGTTTACAAAAGGAGTCCTAAAGTTATTCTTGATCACCAAACATGAATATGTTTAGTTGGATGAGCCATTGGTTGGTGGAGGAGGTGGTATGAATGGCTTTTGTAGTGGTGTCAAGAGATGCTTCACATAGGAGAACATGTAGTGCAACTCATCCCTAAGAGAGAAAATGAGGGTGCGGTTGTGTAAGCAACATAGGAAATTATCGCTATGGATGTCAACTGGAAGGAGTTGGATAGGGTGGTCCATGATTGGAGATGGGGGAGGTAGTGTGATTGAAGGTGATGATGGAGTAGGCATTTCATAATCCAAAGGAGTAATGGGTGAGAAGGTAAGTGTCATGTCCATAGAACAGATTCTAGTTCCAAATGAGAAAGAAGATGAAGTGGTCCTATTGGAGGGTGCCTTTGATGGAGCATTTGGTGGGGAAGGAGAGCTATGAGTTCTTTGGGAAGGTGGTTGGTATGTGTAAAACACATACCTTTTCTTTATCAAATCAGGCCCAAAATAACCGGAAATGAGCCGTTAATGCCTAATATTTGGGTGTTTCTTGAGTTTATGCATGTGCAGGTACGGATATGACAAAACAGACAAAAGAAAGCCAAATCCGAAGAAAACCGAGCACAAGAATGAGAAGAGTGCAAAAGCGGATGCTGGGATGCTATTTGATGAGTTTGGATGATCAAAAGTGCAAATTACGGAGTTCTGGACATGTTCGGGAAGTTTTCACATTAAACCCTTCACCTTACCAAATTACACTTTACACCCTTACATATTCATAAATTACACCAATAGTCCTTGGTTATTGCAAAATTACACAAATGGTCCTTAATGCAAAATCTAGATACTAAATTTCCAAGTCCATCAAATAAATCTACCCGTTTACAAAAGGCCCAACCACCTTTCCCAAGCCCATCCCTATCATTACCCGTCCAACCCATGTCCACGAAGAATAATCCTACCCTGGTACCCATACCCGTCAACCTCTTAGAACCCGGTCAAACCTCCCATTTATCCTAGTCAACCCTTTATTCACAATCAGTCAAACAAAATAATAAAACCCAAAAAAATACAAACGCGCCAAAAATCTTACCCAGTTACTGTTTATCACTCTTTCACTCCCATTTACCCTGAAATCCAAACTTACCCCTACTAAAGAGCTTCCTGAAGTTTCTGACACACTTGTCAGAGAGTGTGTACCCGAGGATCGCCAACATGGCAGTTTGGAGGATTACTATTGGTTCAAACACATCACATATCTGATCGTGTGGTTGTGGGAGAAGTTGATGACACAAGGAAAATATCAATGGATGTAATTCAAGTACCCAGAAGCTTCCTCAGATGATCCCAAGCCTTGGCAATAGCTATATAAACCCCTTTCAATCTCCATTGTAAAATTTTCCAATTTCACTGCATTTATGAAATTGTTGCCATTTTATGTTTCTGTCATTTTAGTTTTATTGTAGTAGTTTAATAGTTCATGGTAATTTCTTATCAGTTGTAATCTCAGATTTTTAATAGAAACACAATTTTTTTCTCTTAAATTTTGTCTCAATTTTATTTGATCATCATTTGCTTGTACCTCAGTTAAGCTCCATTTACTGCTTTAATAAGCTCACATAAGCTTAACAGAGCTTATGTGAGCTCATTAGTTGACACCCTTGGTTAATTTCAATCTTTAGCAAAAAGGTCAAGAAAAGTAAAAAATAAGTCATAGTTACAAGTCAAAACAGCTTCAGTTAATTTCTGATTTCCTTGTGTTAAAGAGTAGTGTTAAAAAATCTTTGGTCACTCTAAGATGGTTAGTTTCATATTCCATCAAGTTGTAGGTTCTATCTGTCTTAATTTTCAAAAATCAATGTTGAAGGTGTGTTTGGATTGTGCCTGATTTTTAAGTTTAAGTCATGCTAGTGCGTTAAAACTGAGTCAAGTGGTGTTAGTACTAGTTTTAGAAGTCTTTCAATCAAAGTTTTTAAGTTCACAATTCTAGTTTTCTGTTTTTAAGTTCATTTTCAAAATCTTGTCAATTGTTTCAAATCTGTCCAATCATGCTTTTTCACAGTCATTTTTACAAGGTCTAAAATGTTTTAAAGTTAGTTTTTAGTGGTTTTACTTAATCTCTATACATCTAGGATCATCAGTCTTTAGACTATTTGCCATTTTAAGTAGTTTAGATTGCTTGATTTTTAGCTTAAAAGTTGCCCGTTCTGCCTTCATATCTGCTGTTGCTCACAATTATGCCCAAGTGAGCTTGTTCATAGCTGATTATCTGCTTATCCACTTGTTCTTATGGCTTGATTTCTGATCTGTTGGGTAGTTGGTAGTGCTGTTTTTTAATATTTGAATTTAGATTGTGTTTTAGAGCTAATTTTACTATCTTATTTAGGTCTGCTAAAGCCCTTTATCACTCCCTTGTTCATGTTTCTGCTGAACTTATTCTGCCCATACCAGCTTCTTCAAAGCAGCTTATCTGCTTATGAATTGTAGTTTAATGCTTGCTTGTTGATTTATCCAGTAGGTCTTAGTTTAGGTTTAATCATTTTAGGTTTGTTAAGGCTTTATTATGCTTATTGAAGAGCTTATTGAGTCTGTTTAACTTCCTCTTTTGTCTTGCATCAGTATCTACTGTTCCACAGCACTACTTTCATAAGACCACAAAGAGCTTTTACAAGCTCTTTTCTTGCTGTTTTTGGGGGCAAAGGATAGCCACCCAGCTTGTAGGTTAGTTCCATTAAGCTCAAACTCTTAGGTTCCCCATAGCTTATCTTTTTTTAATCTCAAAGTAGTCCTCTCAGAATATAATTGTTGTTTGGGTGTAGGAATTAGAACAAAGTTTTTTTTAGCTTTTAGATTGTGCTTATTTGATCATTATTAGTTGCATTAGGTTACTTCTAGTTAGTTTTAGCTCATTTTAGCTTTAGGTAGCTTCTGGTAGCTTTTTGCTAGCTTTTTGCTTATTACATTTTAACTTTTCAAATCAGTTTAATACCTTAGTGCTTATCCTGCATTCACTAGTTTTTTTTTGATAATTTTTATAGATTCTCACTAATATTTAGAACTTTTCAGCAAATTTTCGTATTTTTCCAAAACCTTTTGCTATTTTTCTAGAATATAATTCAGTTTTTAGCATTTTTAAATAGCTTTTAATTCAAATAAATCAGAAAATGGTCACAAAAATATAAAGTTAATTTTCTTAGGCTTAGAAAAATCAAAAAGTTAGAAAAAATATTTTTCCAGATTCCTAGTTAAATTAGTATTTTCTACACATTTTCTTATATTTAATTAGTTTTAAATTCATAATAAATTGAGAAAAAGTCGGAAAAATATAATTTCAGTTTTGAAAATTATTTTTAGTTAATTTAGATTTTAAAAAAACAATTTGGTAATTTTCTTGTAATTTTCATATTTTCTAACCTTTTAAATCAATTTTAAAAATACAAAAATAGTTTTTAATTCAAACAAAATTAAGAAAAACCAAAAAAATTAGTTTTAAATTTCAGATAATTTTTAAATCACATTTTTAGCTGTAGAAAAATATTAGTTCATTTTTAGGAGTTAAAATAGAATAATTTGCATTTTAGAATACGTTTTATAATTATCGTAATTTTCGTTTTCAGTTTTATTGGCGTATTTAGTTATAATTTCTTGTTTGCACCATAGGTTTAGAAGATTTAATTGCCTTTTATTATAATTCCTTTCCCCGTAGTTTAGAAATCATCAAAAATCCCATTTTAACCATTCAAAACCCGAATAGCGCGACGTGAGTTGTAAACTCCATTCATCCTTCGCTGGGAGAACGACCCGGGAAATACATACCTTTGTATTTCTTCGGAAACTATCTATACGAATATGAACTTATCAAAATGGCGCCGCCGCCGGGGAGGGCATGTAGTGAGTTTCCAGTTCCGTCTCGATTCGCGTGTATTTGAACATCCTTCCCCGAGTGAAGTTATTGTTTTGTTTTTGTGAATATTTCTTTTTCAAAAGACCAAAAAAAAATCTAAAAACACCAAAACATTCTTCCTAGAGTGTTTAAAACACCAAAAAAATTAAAAAACCAACAAAAGAAATCGAAACGTCAATTGTTACGTCGGCTCACCTTGCAAGTACAACCTATACACGGGGTTCTAGGAGGTCTTAACATTAAATTGCAGACCGAGAAAAGATCCACTCTTCTTTCCCGCCATGCTGCGAGTACTTTTGAGAGCTACCGAACACCTGTTGATGGGACGGTTACCAAAAATATTGTGTTTTCAAAATTTCCTTAAATATAAAAACCCAAAAATAACCTTCTTTATCCTCTAAATCGAAAATTCTTTTCTCTTATCCCTCTATATGTTTAATTCTAATGGCGGACACGCGTACGATGTCAAAATTGCTCCAAGTACCCACCGAGGGTTACAAAGATGCTATCGTTGTACCGGAGATTCTTTCCGAAAATTTCGAGATACAAACCGGTTTAATTCAACTAATTATGTCAAATCAATTCTATGGTTTCGAGAGGGACGATCCCTATGTTCACATCCGATGGTTTCATAAGTTAAATTCGACTATAAAATATAAGGATGTCCCTCATGACACAATTAAGTTGATGTTATTCTCATTTTCTCTCGAGGGGGCAGCCCGAAATTGGCTCGATAAAGAACCCCCTCGATTGATCACTGCTTGGGAAGATCTCGTTTCAAAATTTGTAAATCGTTTCTTTCCTTATTCTAAAACGAAAAATCTTAAGAACGAAATTACAAACTTCCAACAGCGTTTTGATGAAAGTTTTGGTGAGGCATGGGAAAGATTCAAAGATCTCCTACGAAAATGCCCACATCATGGTTTTTCGGAATTACTTCTAATCGATATGTTCTACAATGCTTTAACGCAAACCGATCAAGACTCACTTAATACTGCCGCCGGTGGCAATATCTTGTATCGTACCCCAAGGGATATATTGACAATCATCGAGAATAAATCGAAAGTTCCAATATCAAGAAACAAACCGGTTGAGATGGTTGAGCTTACCGATGATATTCGATGCATGAAGCAAAAATCAGAGCCTGTTACCAAAAGATGTGATTATTGTGGTGGTCCCCATCCTTTTTACAATTGTCAAGCCACCGATGACGACGTCTACAATGCTACAACAACCCAATATTGCAAGACTTTTGTTTTCGATGTTGATGAGGATTTCATTCAAATGAAAGAATATTATGAGAATTTGTCTACTGAAATCACATTCGAAGAACCCGTTGACTCTCTCCTAATGGGGGATGAGCATCTTAGTACTATTCTGGAAATGGAATCGTTTAGTGTTGAGGTCCTTGTCCCAATCCCATGTGAGTCCGAGGTTTTTAATGATATTTGTGATGAGCCTTCTCTTGTTATCTCGAGCGATCAAATTGAGATGTCATCTGATTCCGATAACGATTCTTATGGAGACATCGATTTCATCGACGATTTACCTTCTGAGCCCGTCCACATAGAAGAAGTAAATGATTTTGAGCCAGAAGATGTAGAGATTAAGCCCGATGATATTCAGATCGAGGATGAAGCACTACGTGAGACATTGTTGAATGTTCATCTTCTCATTTCCAAGATTGCAGCCCTTAAAGATAATTCAAGTTCGCCTCCTATCTCCGTTAAAGATAGTGACTTCTCGCCCGAGCTTGAAACTTTCCGATTTGAAGAAGAGATTAGTGGCAGTCCCACTATTGCAGATGTTTATCCTCCGATTTATGAGCGGTTCTACTTTGAGGTTGATGTGAGCAAAGCAATGAACGAGATTTCCGATAATCCGACAAATGACCCGATCATAGAAGATGCCGACTCATTTCTTACTCTTGATGACTTGATACCACCGGGTATTGAGGATGCCATGCATGACCTCGAGGGGGATATGGTGTTTCTTGATGGATTGCTTGACTATCCTCTCTCTGACGAGTCCACCATCACCTATCCCGATGAGCCCTCATGTAAAGACAATATTTTTAATCCCTGGATATTCGTCATTGATTAGCTTTTTGTTAAAAACGTTTTTCGAGATAAGGATCCTCCAATGGATGCCTTCATTATTGAGCCTTCTAATCTTATTCTCTACCATGTACTCCCGTCTTCTTTGGAGTTTTCTCATTTCTATCCATCATCTCTTCGTCCGCCCGCTAAACCGCTGGATGATGGATCGTTCTTTCATATTATGTCTAGAATTAGTTTGGGGGGAGTTATCCCTTATGTGCTGATGCCCGACATTTTCTTCCTCACCCATCCTACCCATTCTCATTCCTTTTGGAATGACGACACCGTATTTGACCCTGCTATCCTTACCATTTTCTTCCCCAAGGACAAATGAATTCGGGGACGAGTCAGGCTAGCGACTCGTGGATAAAAAAAGTAGCTCTTCGTGGGAGGCACCCCATGCTTATCTTCTATCTTCTTTCTATTTTTTCTAATAAGTGACGTGAAGGGGTTAGCCTCTTCGATTTCTCGTGTTTGGTTGTTTGTGATGTTTTTGTCTAGGATTTTCCCGATATGAAGACTCTAGTGCTCGAAGTTTGTCTTTTCTCCACTCGAGTTTCATGATCAATGCTGATGGAAATCCAATATCCTAATCTTATCGACTAACGTTTATCTTTAAGCATACTTGATAAACGGCTTTTAGATTTTCGTTGATACCCTTACCTTTAAACATTGAGGACAATGTTTCGTTTTAGTCTGGGGTGGGTAATCTTCGATTTGATTTGACCGCACTTCCTTGTTTTTGCCGTGTACTCTCGCAACCCCGTTTTTCCTTAGAAAATTAAAAAAAATTGTGCAAAATGTGAAAATTTAAAAATTTTTGTAAGCTTTTGCTAGTTTTATGATTGAAAAGTCTTTGCTAGTCTCTTAGAAGTTACTTTAAATATGCATTTTCTTGAAAAAGTCTTTGCTAATTGCTTAGACAAGAGGCTATAAAATGCGATTCTAGCTCACAGGGCCAAGAATTTGCAAGCTTCCCTAAGTGGTTTTAAATATGCGAAGCTTTGAAAAGGATTTGCTAGTTTCTAATAAGTGACTTTAAAAATGCGAGACTTGAGATTATTTGACGAAGCATTTTCTAAGTTAATATATGTTTTGACACCTTGTTGACTTTCCGCTGGTGAGAGTAGGAATAGAATTCTAACTTGACCAGGTGTGTTGAGCCCTAGCTTGTTCCCTTAACCATAGATAATTTAATTATCGGCTAAGCATCCGCGGATCTCATTATTTGAGATTTTAAATTTGCGGAGATTGAGGAATGATAGAGTTACTTATGAGTTTAGATGCTAAGCGTGGAGTAGTTGGTTCTCTTTAGAGCCCATTGAAGGTACTTGTGGCTTTTTGCTCCCACAAAATTGTCTCACCCCATATCTGTGTAAAAATAATTAAAGATGTTAGGTTTTGGCGATACTTAGTTCTTTATCTTCTTTAGAGAATCCTTGTTTATGAGAGTTGGGTATACATCAAGGTACTGATGCAGGTTTTACTGACAAGGTCTTAATATTTATAGTGTCTCGCAATACCTATGGTCTACCCTAGTGCACTAACGGGCAGTGTACCCGGTCGTATGTAGTGTAGTAAACAGTAAAGCCGAGGTTGTCCCAAGAGCTATGTATGTTGGATTATTACTAAGTCTAATTGTCACAGAATAATAGTTGTTTCGATAGGGATTTAATTAATTAAACTACTAATGCAGAATAAGTAAATGAAAGCAGATAAATGGTAAAGGGAGATCAATAGAGAGAAGTGGTGCTAACCTAGTTAATCATCCTAGCTAGTTATGTCTACGTCTATTTACTTCCAATTACTTCAGGTGGGGTGAAATTCGAGAGGACAACATTTGGTCAATTCGCCCTAACCTATCAGCAAAGATGCCACCACATGAGAAATCAGGTGCACCGTCATAAGTCCTGTTGTTCTTGGTCCCCTAAGCCAAGTCATTAAGTACCGCTACATGCTAGATTCATAATAGTGAGTGCCCGACCGTTAGGAACTTAGACACTACACCCCCAATTCTTAAGTTCATCCAAACGATAGGTGATCAGTTGGTCAAATCGCACAAGTAGAAAGGGTCGTCAGTTGGTCATATCTTACCCTTCCCGTCTCAGTCTGCTCACCTAGGGTCAGTTGGTCATATCTCCTAGGCAATTGGCCTCTACCGCCATTCAAAACTACCGAACCAAGGGTGGCTACCAATGAACTATGCATGCATACACTTAGAAATAATTGTACGGAAGTAAAGGTGAACATAAACGAAACAATTAAGGAATCATAACTAGGCTAGCACCAAAAGGTGCTTAGCCGCTCATATTAATCATGCAAATCAATTCAATATTCAAAGGTACGAAATACATGAATTGAAAGTAAAAGAAATATAAAACGCTAATGCTTATCGTAATGGAGTGACTTCTCCCTTGGAAACAGCTCCGTATGCTCCCCTAGACCTGCCTTGAGCTTTTTCCCACGTTCTCAGAGTGTTGTGTGTGGAATGGGATGATTAGAAATGCTGGAATTCGTGGGGTATTTATAGGCCAAATCTGGGTTACGGCGTAACCAATATAGGAGTTACGCCGTAACCCTCTATTTTATCGTAAAAAGCACTAGATCTGCTGGTTACGGTGTAACCTAATGAATGGTTACGCCGTAGTCTTCAATAAACTCGGTTACGTCGTAAGTGATGCAGCAGTTATGGCGTAAGTATCAGCGGCGTGGGACCTCTTTTGACCTAATGTAGTTACGTCGTAACTTCTGGGAGGAGTTATGCCGTAACCTTCTGATAAGTTGGCATACTGAGTCACGCAATAGTTACGGCGTAATGTGAGAGACGAGTTACGCCGTAACTTCTTCAAAATAGCATACTGTGATAAATCTTTAGATATGTTTCCATTTCCGCGTCTCTTTAGCTCCAATGCTCGTAATTTACCTGAAAGTGGTAAACAATGGAAAACAAGCGTAAATCCATATAAATGATATAAATAACGAGCATTATCGGGGGAAATTGACACTTAATATTTAGGACTATTTGATGTTATCAAATATCCCCCCACTTGAACTCTACTTGCCCTCAAGTAGACCTTATTAGATAGATTCCTAAAAAGATATCTCCCATAACCTGGAAAATATGAGTTTACAAATCCCTTATGCTAGAATAAAACAAAGCCGAACACCTCACGAAAGGGGAACAAACACTCAAATCTCTCAACTATTCTAAGTGTCAATTTCGGGGTGATCACTCAATCGCACAGTCATAGCATGTATTCTATCATAAGCTTGGCGGTTACACAAATCTCCACCACTAGAGTTAAGGGCTAAACAATTCTCAAAGGCAATATGGGTAGACACGACAAAGGTTAAGGGGTGACTCGTCATTACTAACATGTCACGGCGAAGTGGACAAAATCAATGATACATGACCAAATCCATGGCCAAGACACCAAAGATTGCTCGCTGCATCACCTAGACACGCTTCATGACTAAAAGGGTAGGATAAAACATGGGATATATAATTGGTGTAAAATAAAAAACAAGCAGGTAGTCTAAATCTATAACCAAGTCATCACCACTTACCGTCCGCCCAAAGTTCAAGCTTAGAAGTCAAGAAACCAGATCATGAAATGCAAGGTAGATGTGTCATTAGAGGACGTCGTGATGGGCACACTACCTTTTCTCCAACTGTTGGCATAACTACCAACTCCAATCTTCAAATGTGATCGAGGTGGCCTCCTCGATACTAAATCAATAAAGCTCATACTACAATGCTTATAACATCGCACTTTTTTACAATAGCATAATCATAACAACTATTTATTTTATTTTATTTTTTCGAATAATTTTTTTTCAACATAACAATCAGTACTAACATAATATCCCCCCACTTGAGATGAACAATGGGAATACGGGGGGTCTTCAATGATCTTCAGAAATATTGTCGATGGAAGCGAGATTTCCGAACCTTTTCACTCGAACCTTGAACTTAGGTAAATGATGACTTCCCAATCACAAATAAAGACTACAGGGTAGGCTAAGGTGTATAGGTGTATCGAAAAAATATATTGGGTGAACAAAATGAAAGGAATGGCTCAGAAGGATGTATCTAGGGATATCTTACACTAAAGATGAGTGCAACAAAAGGGTTTCACATAGGGGTCGAAAAGTCGAGGTGACAAATCGATAGACTCACAATGGTAGGCTGTTTGGGTGATAATCCTATAATACTGTCTTCTAAAACTGAAAAGTCCAAATACATCGAGCTAACTCAACATACCTCGTCTATGGTCTCGAAATGATGCAAAGGCCAAGTTCTAAAGTTTACACGCTACCGGCACACTCATAATTTGGTGGATTTGGGGTAAAATATTAGAAACGGATAAGGCTAATCTCACCATATAATATCAAGGGTTGCATGTGCTCGGCTAAGGTCTAATCTAGTTAGGTAAGGAAAAACATGTCAAAATTTTAAAAATGGCATAATTTTTCAAAATAAACTAGAAAATGAGGGAGAAATAAAGTTCAAGAGATAATTCTACTCCCGTCCCCCCACTTGAATTGTACAAAGTCCCTTTTGTACTAGGCATTAAAATAAAGGTGAAGAGAAAAGTAGAATTAGAGCGAGAATTTCCCTGAAATTTGCTCCATAAAGAAGAAGGCCCACGAAAAAGAAATGTGTCTTCGTATAAGTGTCATGAACAAACTTCAATCCCTGAAATCACAATACCGACTAGCATAATACTAAAAAGAAAAAAAATGAAAAACAAACCTAACTCACTTTCGTAGGAATCACGGTTGCATTTAGCGAATGCAACAAGCCTTTTAAACTACTTAGTGTCCCAAGTGGACGAGTGAAGTCTCGTGAGGGTTTACAGGGAACACACCCACAAAGTTCATTTAAAAACTAATACAAGGTTACAGTGTTTCAAAATGAAAGTATTAAAGTAGAGGAAAGTTACATCGTAACTCTTTTGAGGGAGTTACGCCGTAACTGGCAAAACCTGGAATGAGCTGTAAAGCGAGTAGTTACGGCATAACCACTGAGATGGTATTATGCCGTAATAGGTAATGCGTCAAGAATTCTGCTGCTAAAATGTTGGTTACGGCGTAATCACAAAGATGAGTTACGCTGTAACTCTGTGCAGATCAGCAAACTGCAGCAGCAATTACTTCCTCGTTTCCTGTAAAAATAGTTAGAAAACACAAAACCCAACAGAAAAGGAAATAAAATAAAAGAAAGGGATAATTCGGGTTGTCTCCCGAAAGAGCAATTTTCTTTATTTACGAGTCTTTAAGTTAGACTCAGAGCCGCGGGGCTTCTATGGGGGCCTTTGGACTTCCCTGACTTCTTCCATGTCTTTCATTAAATTGCGCCTAACCCACCCGACATTTGTGGCAGTGCGGAGATATTCTTTGGTTTCAATTTTCCGGATCTTGCAAAATTTTTCTTCAGGCCCCAAATGGTATCTTGTAAACTCAAATTTTTTGGCTATAATAGGTGGCGGCCTCTTAAATGGGATGCCAAGAAGCTTGCATCTTCTTTTCTCGTATACTTCATCATCTGGGTCAATGAAACCGTCTTTGCCTTGTAACTCTAGATAATCGAAATCATCGTCGGAATCGGTATCTTCAAGTTGGTTGAGTATTTGCTTGCATTCTTCATTTTCTACTTTAGACGAGCCCTTGGTGTCATCATCTTCTGGTTTTTCATAAAGAACTTTGTCATTAGGATGATCTTTACTCATACATCCATTCCAGATTTTTGTTTTAGTTAACGCGTCAATTTTTCCATATTTGATTCTGACCCAATCGTTGAATCCGAGATCATCTGGCCAAGGTAATTCTGTTATTTCAGAATCATTAGTTGAAGTCCAAAGGAATTCGTCTTCCCCAGCTCTCTCAATGCTGCTTCCTCCATCACATTCATACTCAAAAGGGTTGCAGGAAGCCCAAACTTTTCCGTCCCTGGTTTTAATTTTTTCACACCAATGATTTAGAACTCCTTCGTCATTATCATCTTCAGAAGGAATATCATCGAGGGGCTTAATGGTTTTTCCTCAAAGAATATGTTTCTCATATTTGAGTTCTAGATTTCTGAACAAAGCTGAATCAATTATCGCATCCCCGAATCTTATCGAATACCAATCACTGAATGATAGATTTCCAAAATCAACGTCGTGCCTCCCAGATTCGTGTGGGCATATCCAAACTTCGTTATTCTCATTACCTCCTCTGTTGCAATAATCACGAAAAGGATTGTACGTTGGCCAAGCGTGAGTAATCTCATCTTCCATGATGAGTAAGGGTTTGCAGTAATGCTTAATGGGTGGTCCTTCCACTTCGTTGATCGAGAACTTGGCTAACCTTTCTTCGTCGTTTAGTGTAGTCCACTTGTATGTGTCATCTTTTATCCTTTCTTTATCAACACCACCATCGCAGGTTTTCCGAGAATCACACGAGGCCCACAAGCTGTAGCATTCTCCATCGTCAATTGCAATAGCATTACACCAATGACTTCTCCTTTTAGGGTTGTCGTCCTTGGTGTCCGTGTCTTTGCTTAAATTCAGGTTACGCCGTAACTCTGAGGTGTGATTACGGCGTAACTCACTTTCGCCATCAGTATCGGACTCATCAGAGTACTTGTTGTTATCAGAGAATACAGCCTTACATATAGTGGATCTGCTCTTTTGTTCTTCGTTTCTTCTTTGTACCTCGTCGCCAAGCTTTCCAATTAAAGTTTCCAAGTTTTTAAGTGATATGTCATGGGAAGAGAGGCTCTTGTTTGTATTATCTTGGAAATTTCTAAGCCATTCCTCTTGCTCTTTTTGCCTCTTGGTAGTGTCCACAAGGTACTTGTTAATAATTTCCTCCAGGTTAGCTCTTTTCTCATTACGCTCATAATACGGTGGGGGTCCTCCACGAAACCCATTACGATTATCCCCGTAGAAATGCTTATTCTCTCCATATTTAGCTTCCTCGATCGTATCTTCCTTGTCAAATTTAGGACAGTTTTTAGTCAAATGTCCCCCACCATAGTTTTCGCAGCCGACTTGGATGGCATGAACAGTTTATCTGATTTTCAGCATATCTCTACCGAGATTTTTAAGCTTGTTGGTTATTGCTGCAATTCCATCAAGACTTCCGCCTTGGTTTCTTTTACTCCCTCCGTCGTGCCATTTTTGAGAGTGATCCGCCATTTTTTGAATGGCTTCAATTGCATGAGTAGGAGTCATGTTCGGGATAGGTCCTTGATAGTCCAACATCTGCCTTGTAGTTATGTTAATTCCTTTGTAGAAGATGTTCACCTTTTGATGGTTGTTCAAATCATTAGTAGGACACTTGAAAAGAAGATCATTGTATCTGTCCCAAGCTTGATACATCATTTCGTCGTCTTCTTGTTTGAAATTATGGATCTCTAAAAGCTGGTTAGAAATCTTTGACGGCGGGCAATATATTTGAATAAAGTGTTTCTTTAGTAGCACCCAAGTATTAATTGCCCCTGTGGGCAATCTTTCGATCCATCTCCTGGCAGCTCCCTTAAGAGTCATAGGGAATACCCTTAGCATAACAGCATCATGAGACACGCCTGGAATGTTGAAAAGGCTTGCAATGTAAAGGACATTTTCAACGTGCTCATATGCATCTTCGTCCATGTTTCCTGAAAAAGGGTTAGCGCGAAGCTCCCTCATAAATTGGTCTTTGATTTCGAAACAGACATCCGCTCCAATCGCCAGTCTTACGAGACCCGACCCTTGTTCTGCTCTTGTCAACGCCAAGTATTCCTCAAGAGTGAGGTCATCGATGTTAACAACTTCCATGGTACCTGAAAACTTGAAATTTGATCGTGAGAAAAGTTTAAAACGAAATTAAAGAGTTAATATCAATCCTAATATAACTCCCCGGCAGCGGCGCCAAAAACTTGATGCAGGTTTTACTGACCAGGTCTTAATATTTATAGTGTCTCGCAATACCTATGGTCTACCCTAGTGCACTAACGGGCAGTTTACCCGGTCGTGTGTAGTGTAGTAAACGGTAAAGCCGAGGTCGTCCCAAGAGCTATGTGTGTTAGATTATTACTAAGTCTAATTGTCACAGAATAATAGTTGTTTCGATAGGGATTTAATTAATTAAACTACTAATGCAGAATAAGTAAATGAAAGCAGATAAATGGTAAAGGGAGATCAATAGAGAGAAGTGGTGCTAACCTAGTTAATCATCCTAGCTAGTTATGTCTACGTCTACTTACTTCCAATTACTTCAGGTGGGATCAAATTCGAGAGGACATCATTTGGTCAATTCGCCCTAACCTATCAGCAAAGATGCCATCACAGGAGAAATCAGGCGCACCGTCATAAGTCCTGTTGTTCCTGGTCCCCTAAGCCAAGTCATTAAGTATCGCTACATGCTAGATTCATAATAGTGAGTGCCCGACCGTTAGGAACTTAGACACTACACCCCCAATTCTTAAGTTCATCCAAACGATAGGTGATCAGTTGGTCAAATCGCACAAGTAGAAAGGGTCGTCAGTTGGTCATATCTTACCCTTCCCGTCTCAGTCCGCTCACCTAGGGTCAGTTGGTCATATCTCCTAGGCAATTGGCCTCTACCGCCATTCAAAACTACCGAACCAAGGGTGGCTACCAATGAACTATGCATGCATACACTTAGAAATAATTGTACGGAAGTAAAGGTGAACGTAAACGAAACAATTAAGGAATCATAACTAGGCTAGCACCAAAAGGCGCTTAGCCGCTCATATTAATCATGCAAATCAATTCAATATTCAAAGGTACGAAATACATGAATTGAAAGTAAAAGAAATATAAAACGCTAATGCTTATCGTAATGGAGTGACTTCTCCCTTGGAAACAGCTCCGTATGCTCCCCTAGACCTGCCTTGAGCTTTTTCCCACGTTCTCAGAGTGTTGTGTGTGGAATGGAATGATTAGAAATGCTGGAATTCGTGGGGTATTTATAGGCCAGATCTGGGTTACGGCGTAACCAATATAGGAGTTACGCCGTAACCTTCTATTTTATCGTAAAAAGCACTAGATCTGCTGGTTACAGCGTAACCTAATGAATGGTTACGCCGTAGTCTTCAATAAACTCGGTTACGTCGTAAGTGATGCAGCAGTTACGGCGTAAGTATCAGCGACGTGGGACCTCTTTTGACCTAATGTAGTTACGTCGTAACTTCTGGGAGGAGTTATGCCGTAACCTTCTGATAAGTTGGCATACTGAGTCACGCAATAGTTACAGCGTAATGTGAGAGACGAGTTACGCCGTAACTTCTTCAAAATAGCATACTGTGATAAATCTTTAGATATGTTTCCATTTCCGCGTCTCTTTAGCTCCAATGCTCGTAATTTACCTGAAAGTGGAAAACAATGGAAAACAAGCTAAAATCCATATAAATGATATAAATAACGAGCATTATCGGGGGAAATTGACACTTAATATTCAGGACTATTTGATGTTATCAGGTACTGTTAGTGTTGCGGTGTAATAGACAACTGATTCTTGATAGTTTGCTGCTATTGTTATAAAAGTCGTGGGATTCGGAGTTTGGCAAAAATTAACGTGAAATAAAGCTCAGTTGTAAAAATTTAAAAATCCAAAGCCATACAAGTTTTCTATGTCTGACGGTAACTCCGTTGTCATGGACTTCAAAAAGGTTGAGTAAAATTCCAAAGTCATAATAAGACTTCTGATAAAACGGTAATCCCGTTGAATTAGTGGTTGAAAATGTTAGCCTTAATAATTTTATTAGAAGTGATGGTCATTCACGTTTAGGAACTTTGTAACGTGTGTTAGATATCGTGCTAAAATAGTCAACGGGGCTCGTGGATTGGACTAAGCTAAATGGGTATTAGTTTAGTTAAGCTTGCCTTAATATCCAATCCAACCCATGTCCAAGCCCACGAAGCCCATAGAAAGCCTTTTAGGTTTTATGTTACTTGTACTATATAAACCCCTCAAAGTCTCATTTATTAAAGTGCAAAACCTTCCATAGTAGGATTCAATGGATTCTCCTGGAGTAGATGTAAACTTCTCCCAAGCAGTTAACAACTTGTTCTCCGTATCTTGTTGACCTTCGGGTCAACCTTAAAGTCCTAAAAATGCTCCGAACAGAAGTTATTGAGGTTTTTAAGTTTTTTGATCAAATTTTCACTACAACAACCTAGCTTAATCTTCATCCACCACAACTCCTTTATCGTTGAATCGATCCTACATCAACTTTATCCTATCATACCTTCATCAATGGCAACTCAACAAGACATTCATGCAGCCGGTGCCGAAAACCGTCCTCCTATGTTGGAAAAAGGTGGTTATCTTCAATGGACAAGTCGAATGCTTCATTACATCAAGACAAAACCTAATGGAAAATTGATGATCAAATCCATTCAGGATGGACCCTTCATACCTCGACAAGTCCAAGACCCTGGAAATGCTGATGCAACACCTCCCGTCCCACCATTTTTTCGTCTTCAAAAAGAATCGGAATACTCTGAAGAGGATCAGAAACAAGTCGAAGCAGATGACATGGCAATTCATATTGTCCAACTGGGTTTACCAAGAGACATCTTTGCTGCTGTAGACAGTTGTGAAACTGCTTTAGATATGTGGGAACGTGTTAGACGGCTTTGTCATGGAACTGAAATTGGTCAACAAGATACGGAGAACAAGCTGCTAACTGCTTGGGAGAAGTTTACATCTACTCCAGGAGAATCCATTGAATCCTACTATGGAAGGTTTTGCACTTTAATAAATGAGACTTTGAGGGGTTTGTATAGTACAAGTAACATAAAACCTAAAAGGCTTTCTATGGGCTTCGTGGGCTTGGACATGGGTTGGATTAGATATTAAGGCAAGCTTAACTAAACTAATACCCATTTAGCTTAGTCCAATCCACGAGCCCGTTGACTATTCTAGCGCGATATCTAACACACGTTACAAAGTTCCTAAACGTGAATGACCATCACTTCTAATAAAATTATTAAGGCTAACAATCTCCCCCTAAGGGGTGGTCATTCAAATGATGCTCCACTTGATTTGGTCTTTACTTTTCTCGAGCTTAAACTTTGTGCGTAGATATAGAATAGTCTTGATTCTTTGTTCCTTCATGCTTTGTGATCGGTTAATGTGGTTGTCTGCCATTGTCAACTTCGTTGGTTAGGTGTCTCCACGCCTTTCTCCACCATGCTCACACTTCTATTTGTCTTTTGGTTACCAATGATGTAGTTCTCGAGTCTTTAAACTTTGTAGATTCTTTGACATTGACGAAGAATCATCTTTAACTTTGTGTAGCCTTTGATTATGATGAGAACTTTCATGTGTTGTTGGTATGAGCATGTGGAGAGTCTGCACGATCAATCCGCTCCGGAGCTTCCATAGAAAGAAAACATAAAAACAGGTTAGTAATAAGCGGATTCCGGCACTTACAAGTTTGAATTTCGAGGGTGTTAACAGCATAGTGTGAAAACACATCTCTAATTCTCACAGAGGCCGTTCCTGAACTGGAGTCCCACAAGTGAGATAACGCGATATACCGAAGTACATCTACAGTTCAGATGAGTCGCTGAAGTACACCGAAGCATCACTCTACGACTGTTGACCGTTTGAGACACACTAAGCGTAATCCACGGGGAGTTACCGAAGTGACCTGCTGTCAGGGCAGTTTGATGTTGACCCTGGCAGGAATTTCCATTCAATCACTGAGGATTACAGTTGTAAAACCTCTCATAAATGTTCTGGCAGATTGCTAAGATCTGCATAGGACTCTATAATATATCACTTGTGCCCTTATTGATGAACAACAAGCGATGTCATGTCAAGTGTTCCTATGAGATCTTTTTGATGAATCTCGTGGCTCTAGACTCAATAGTGCATTTTGGTTTTCCTGAGCGGAGACTAGGGAGAGGGTCTCCTTCTTCAATACCAACAATCTCTAAGAGAAAGTCAATAGATTATGTAGGGTTCCCAGTGAGAATGAAACAAATCCTTTTAAGAGGAATTGAGTGGCTAGAAGGTTTAGTGCAGTGCGTCACTGGGTCCATGACGTCTTTGTCTTCAATACCAGTGTCATCTAGTGACAACCAGTAGCAGATGAATTGAACCCGGTTTCTGCCCTAAGGTTGATTATGGAGGGCTAATTCTTTTCACCCTTTTTCAATATATTTCTTTTTAATTCTTCAACCCCTTCTTTCTCCTTTCTCACATTACTCCTTTTTTCAATCATTCCTAAGGACTTCTAATACTAACTATTTGTGATGTCCTTGGGTAGATCCCTCCGGCTCTAGCGGATCATAGGACGAATTTCCTATTCTTAGTCACCTTATAACCCCATGACTGTCCTATTGTTGCCATAAAACCGTTTTTCATGAAAATCTCTCAGAGTGTTTATGATAGAAAACATGTTTGAAACACTCCGTGGGTTTTATATTTTTAGAAACACTCCCCCTTCACATGTGCTTATAAGTTTTGACAGAAATCTGCACATAGAGGGTAGAGTTCGCACTTTTTTGAATTGATCGACTTTAAATGAGCTAGACCGATTCGAGACACGTTTACATCACTAGAGAACTAGCTTGAAATTATTACCCGTCCTGGTCAAGTCCATAGAAAGTTTCTCGAAATGGTACATTTACTGACTTTGATTCCTCGTCAATTCATTGGTTTCAACTGAGTCGAGCTCTTTATGAGATTCAAACACCGATCATTAAACATTTTTGATCACATTTTAATCACGTCTCCTCCCCCTCAAAAATAGCATATTCGTGATATTATTGATATCAACGGATTAAACAACATTTTAGAATCTTTTTGGGGAGACAAACGGATATGATTTAAGCATGAATTTGGAACATTTTGGTTTTATACTCCCCCTTTAATAAAGCATAATCAATTAAAGGGTTTTAGAGGGAGTTATCTTGAGCACAAAATATTTGAAAGATTTTGAAAATCTTTTGAACAATCTTGAAAAGGTGCTCAAGATGATGATGATTTCTCACCATTTTTAGATGTAGTGCACTGAAGCGTACACTTGTGATTTTCATTAAAAGGCACGAGTTTTGATTTGAAAAAATAATCAAAAGTCATCATTTCGGTCCGGGTTTCGTACTGATGTATACCAAAGCCATTTTTGAAGAAATTTTGAGAAACGACATGTTTTGAAAAATAATTAAAGAACTCTCGCTCAAGCATCTGTACATGCCCGTATCTTTAATGAATGAGCTGATCAGAAACAAGTTGACACCCAGAACTATCGTGAGCAACATCAAGTTCTTGAACAATCTACCAGAAGAATGGGGACGATATGTCACTATCGTGAGGGGTGTGCTTGAAAGTGTGTGTGTGTGTGTTTTTCCTTTGGAATATACAACTTTATTGTGTTCATCTTTATCTCACATATACACGATCTTTATATCATTCAAGTCACCATCTCATCTTAATCTTTCCTTCTTTATTCATACGCATAGTTTGTGTTTGGGTTTCACGAGTTCTACACATAACTATGGTTAACGTGGGTATTTCGTGATAAGGTTGATAAAAGTAAGGTCCTACAGAAAAGACCGAGGGCCTAAATTGCAAAAATGCAAATTTGCTGAAATAGTGCTTGTTGGAATCACTCCTAAACTGTATTTCAAGTATTTATATTTCATATGTAATAGGTAGCTTTATTATGGCCTTTATGTTTGTTTAAGGTCAAGCTTATGTAGAAGGCCCATAAGCTTAGGCCCAAGCCCAATAAGGAATAGGGAAGGAGAGGGAGTGTTGCCCTAGCTCCTTGCCTATATAAACAATGTAATAACCCTCACTTGAGGGTTGGGTTGTTCAAGTTATTCTCTCATTCACTCTCTTTGCATAACCGGTCATATTATATTGTGTGTGTGTGTGCTTATAACTTGTTCATCCGCCTTCATCTCTTCTCTTATAACTTGTGTTTGTAAAACTAGTGACCTAACAGTGGTATCAATCGCCAAATAGTTGGGTGTACTCGTTTGTTTTTGAAGTTTTTGGTTTTTGGGTCTTACGCGTAAAGATAACGCATTCTTTTGCTCTATTAAAAACTTGTTTTTTACACTTTTTAATCCAAGAATCTTGTACTTTCAACGTTTTAAGGTGTTAAAATACTTGTTTTTGGCAAAAAGTTTCAAACTTTATGCGTGGATCATTGTTTTTGAACTAGTTTTTATTCGTGGGTGTATTTCTACGCATAACTGTTTTGAGAGCTTTAGATCATCAAGTTTCACACTTTTGTGTTATTTTGGTGTTATTGAAGCTATTTCATCACACAAAAACTGGTTTAGAAACATCTTTGGGCAAAATCAAAATTACGAGTAATCCTACGCGTACTGAAACCCTAAAATTACGCGTAAGATTTTCCTTGGTTTGATCTTCATTTCCTGGTTTATTCCGTGTTTTCTTACTTGGATAAGTCTAAAAATACGTCGACTTTGGATATCTTTTGCACTGTGATAGTGTAAAAGATCATTTGGGCAAAAACCCTAAACTTACGCATAAGCATAAGCTTACACGTAGAAATCCTACGCATAAGATTCACTTTACGCGTAAACTAAGTTCTACGCATAAGGTAATCCTACGCCTAAGTTTCTACGCCAAACTTTTGTCTACGCATAACTTTAGTGTTTTTCCTACTTACGCGTAAGCTAAAACCTACGCGTAACTCCTCATTGTTACGCGTAACTTTTGGTGTTTTTACGCATAAGTGCTACTTGGTTCTTGTCTTTTCTACGCCTAAGGACACTTCATCAACAAAGGTTCATTCGACTACAAAGATCCATTTTTACTACACAAGTTTATCATCATGTCTCAACCACCATACTCTAACTATTTCCCTCACACTTATAATCATCAACAACAACAACAATTAACTCCACAACATCAACAATGGAATCAACAACAAGCTATTTATCAACAACAATTTAATCAGCAACATACTCTACAAATTGGTGCAATTCCACAACCACAAATGGTTCAACCACCACCAACCCTTCAAGTTCAACCCTACACAAATGATTTCCATCAACATCCATAAAGGAACACTATGAAGGAACCCACTTGGTTTGCAAAGATGTGTGAAGCTTTAAGCAGCCAACAATCAATTCATGAAGCTGGATCACTTGATAGACCTCCAATGCTCACTCCAGGAAACTACGATCAATGGGTGATAAGGTTCTTTAGATTTTGTCATCTGAAGAAGCCACATGGAAAGTTCTTAAAGAAGGTTATCTTGGAAGAGTCTCATTGAGATGCCTACTGTCATTGTACCCGGAGATCCAACTGCTGTTCCACCAAGAGATGAACAAACCAACATTGCTACTGTTGCAGATCTAAATGCTACAGAACTTCTACACTATGACGCTGATGAACTTGCAATGGAATACATCCTCTTAGGATTACCAAACCCAATTCTTCGTAGTGTTGATGCTCAAAAGACAGCACAAAAAATGTGGGATCATATTCGTCTTCTTATGGAAGGATCTGTACTCAATCAGGAGGATTTGGAATCCAAAATTTACTTGGCTTATGAACACTTCATGATTGAACCTGGAGAGACACTAGAGTCCTATCATCATCGATTTTCAGACATCATCAATGATTTGGATAAACACAACATCATCATGCCAAGAATTGCAGTGAATACAAAGTTCCTGAGTAGTCTTGGTCCTGAATGGGAGAAGTATGTCATTTTTCTCCGTCAAGCGAAGAATATGCATCATTCTACTTATGGATTGTTGTACGATTACTTGAAGCCTCAAGAAAAGGAAGTTGATCGGGAAAGGATTCTCCGTGCTCAACTTGCTAAACAGTCACAACCGGATAATCAACAACTTGCCTTGTATGCTCAACAGAATTATCCCTCTCAACCAGCAACTCAACCAACTGCTTCAAACACACCTTCACAGCAACAACCTCAACAAAATCAATTGGTTCCATACAGCAACAATGCTCAAGCATATGTCAGTGAAGCGACTGAGGAAATCGATCCATTCGAAGCATTGCAACAAGGATTTGTGATGATTGCTAATGCTTTTGGCTGTTACACCAACAAATCCAACAATCGTATTTGTTCCTCATCTAACACACGGAATCAAGCTGTTGTGAACAATGGACGTGTTGAAGTTCAGAATCGTGATTATGATCGTCAGATGGGCGGTGGTCAAGGGTTTAATGCTGTGTGTAGGAATAACAACAGAGCTCAAGTGGTGGAACAGGGAAATGCTCAGAATCGGTTAAATGGTCTTAGATGCTACAACTGCAATGAGAAGGGACACCTGGCTAATGCATGCCCAAAGCCAAGGACTAGGGGCAGTGCTTATTTCAAAGAGGCTTTACTTTTGGCTCTTAAGGATGAAGCTGGTGGATCTCTCACAGACAAAGAACATAGCTTTATGGCAGATGCAGACTCGGATGATGATATGGAGGACTTGCAGGCCAATGCAGCTGTTATGTTGATGGCTAATATGCAAGAGTTACACATGAGTGAAACAGGCCCAGTGTATGACACTGATGGCTTGTCTCAGGTACCCGAACAAACCATCATCATATCTGAACTAATATCTCCATCAATATCTGAATCCGCCACGGCTCAGAATGTTCAAAATGAGTCATCTACATCTCATTCTGACGATTTTCAAATAAACCCCGTAGTTACATTTGATGATCCAGATGAGCTTATGGTTTCCCTTGATAATCAAATTGACTCCGTGGTTATACTTGAGGATCTAAATAATGATCATGTTGTGACTCACGAATTGCTGAATGTGTTGCATTAAATCAGTCCTTAAAAAGTAAAAATGCACTGTTAACCAAGGATTTTGAATGCTTACAAATGCAACTCAACTTTTTCAAAACTCAAGAAAACCGTGAAAAAGGTTTTGAAGCCGCTTTTGCAAAATCTCATCAAAACGAAAAATATTTAGAGAGACAGATGCGTGATCTAGCCGCCTCGAAGAATGCTTTGTTGTCTGAATTAGAACAACTGAAACACGAACATAAAAAGCAAATTAACGCTCTCACCTTGGAAAATCAAAAAACTAAGGCTGAGTTGTTAAATTGTCAAAAATAGTTCTCCGCATACAAAAAGCATTCAACGAATCGGGTAGATGACCTTCTTGAAGAAATTCTCGGCTTGCAAAACAAACTTAAAGAGTTTAAAACTGTTGTTTACAAACATGGTGAATCAGTAACAGCTATTGAAAAGTTTACCTTAAAACCCAATCCAAAAGGATATGGAAAAAATCTAGCTAATTACAAACCAAAGCTTTCACTAAAAACATTCAAACCAACTCCTGAAGTTTCCAGTGCAGAATACAAAATTGATAATACTGTCATGAGTGTTGTTGAATATCATCGTCAAGAGGAATTAGATGCAGAAGACGAGAGTCGATCAAAATTAAAAAACGTTGTTTAGAACAAACCTTTTAATTATAAAAACGCGGTCACTTTCGTCACACCAACGGATTCTTCTAACACACCAAGGGTTATCATCAAAACACCTGAGTCTTCTAATGTTAATCCCAAAACAGAATTTGCACAAACTTATGGTCCTTTACCTTCCATTAGTGAAGTAAACTCAAAACCTGAAAATCGAAAAATTCTTCGATATTTTGACATTTTCATGGCTGACCTCAAAATTTTACAACATGAGATAGAATATCGCTCTGAAATCAAAGTTGAACATTTTCAATCGCCTCTGGCGCGAGAACAAAGAGACATTTTTCAGAAAAATCTTTTACCTAATGTTAAAAACTTGAAAAGTTGTGCAATTGCCTGGGAAAAAGATTTTCATAAGGAACTTGGGGTAATGAAAAACGTTTTCGAGAAAACAGAAACATCTATTTCTAATACTAAACGTAAAAAGAAACTCTTGAGAAAAGATGTTGATCGACTCTTGGAAGATGTTATCTGTGCTGATATCCATAATGTTGTGTTATTCTATTCTTTGCCATATGCATCTGATTATATCTCTGCTGATATTGTTGAAAATGTTGTAACTGTTGAGAACACCGATAATGTGCTTCAGATCGAGTCTTTAAAAGCTGAAAATAAACGATTACTCAATGAAATTTACAATGCAAAACGTCGTCTTCATTGGTGTGAAAAAGATATTCACAATCATCAACTTAGTTTTCAAAAGAAAATCGCTCAGTTGAGTGCAAAATCTTCTGATCCTAAAATTGAGCAACTGGATGATCAAAACGTGTATTTGAAAAGTCAAATCTCAAAATATGAACAAGAACTTTCAAAAGTTAAACAGGAATATGGTGTCATATTTGATTTACTCAATAAGACTCGTCATGAAGCATCTAACGAACTTGATCACTATCTTGCTCACACTAGAGAAGTCATGAATTTTGCTGGTAATATTCGTTCTGAAAATCAAGATTTGATTCACACTATCTCCAAGTTAAGGGAAATGTTAGGAAAGTATAAACAACTTCCGCCTACAGTGATTAAGAGATTAGCACCAGTCACACTTAGTAATCGTGAACCTAGAATCCCTACTGCCAAATCACAAGTTGCTAATGTGTTTCCCTCTACTGAAACAGGAATAGTTGCGTCTTTTCCAAACGTCCGCACTTCACAGCATAGGAGCACTCAATCGAAGAATAGGAAGTTGCGACCTAAGAAAAGATCAATAAGGACTGCTAAAGTAGAAGAACACCCTAGGACTCTGAATAAAACTCATGTTGCTTCCACTATAGATGTTACGTCTGGCAAATGTAATAGAAATAGTGATGTAACGAATGCTAAACCGTTAAGTACTTTTGATATTCAGTCTGATGCACCTTGTGTTATTTGTCGAAAGAGTATGAATTCTGATTGTCATGACAAATGTGTTGCTAAAGCTATAATCTCTCGATTACGGAATCCTAAGAATCGGAATACCTCTAGGCCCACTAATCATTCTAAGTCTGTGCTTGGTAAACCACCTTCTTTTGATTCTAAGGCAACCATTGCTATCACTGTAGCTTCCGCTTCACCTCCTAAGAATGTAGTACCACCTAGTGCATTCACTAAGACTAAAGCAAAAAGTAGTTATAGATGGCAGAAATGGATATATAACACACTAGGATTTAAATGGATGCCTAAACTTATTAATGTGTGTATATCTAATATACCTGCTTCGGAACCCTCTAACATTTCGGGTTCCACATCTACTTCTATTCCATCTGTGTCGTCTGTGTGTAATGCAGGTGATACAGATCATTCTCTGGATTGTTGATAGCGGATGTTCCCGACACATGACAGGTAATCTTAAACTGTTATCAAACTTTATTGCAAAGTTCATTGGCACTGTCAGGTTCGAGAACGATCACTTCGCAGCTATCATGGGCTACGGAGATTATGTCAATGGGAACATCGAAATCAGCAGGGTTTACTTTGTGGAAGGCCTCGGTCACAATCTGTTTTCAGTAGGTCAATTTTGTGATGGAGATTTAGAGGTTGCTTTCAGGGAGAAAACTTGTTTCATTCGTGATCTACAAGGAAATGACCTTATGTCTGGCTCGCGTAATTCTAGTCTCTACACTATCTCTATGCAAGACATGGTTGCTTCCTCTCCCATTTGCTTACTTTCAAAGGCAACATCTACAAAATCCTGGCTATGGCACCGTCGTCTCTCACATCTAAACTTTCAAACCATCACCAACCTTGCTAGACACAAACTAGTTGAAGGACTCCCACGATTCCGGTATTCAAAAGATCACCTTTGCTCAGCCTGTGAACAAGGGAAAAGCACTCGTGCTCATTTTCCTTCAAAGGTGGAACACAACTCTCAGCATGTGCTTCATCTTCTTCACATGGATTTGTGTGGCCCGATGCGCGTGCAAACGATCAATGGCAAACGCTACATCTTAGTAATTGTGGATGACTACTCACGATGGACTTGGGTCTACTTTCTTCGAAGCAAAGACCAAACTCCACAAATGATCATCACCTTTCTCACAAAAATACAGGTTCAGCTCCGCAACACCGTCAGGATAATCAGAACAGACAAAGGAACTGAATTTGTTAACAAAACCCTTCGAGAATTCTATGAGAAAGTGGGAATTCAGCATCAAACATCTATTGCACGTACACCTGAACAAAACGGAGTTGTTGAAAGACGAAACCGAACGTTAGTGGAAGCTGCAAGAACAATGTTAATCAATGCTAAACTTCCAGATTACTTATGGGCAGAAGCTGTATCTACTGCATGCTATACTCAAAACCGTTCTATGATCACAAAACGCCACAACAAAACACCTTTCGAGCTTGTCCACAACTATAAACCGAACCTCAAACACTTTCATGTATTTGGATCCCTTTGCTATCCGAATAATGATCGTGATGATTTTGGAAAGCTCAAAGCCAAAGCTGATATTGGAGTCTTTATTGGATACTGTGACAATTCTAAAGGTTTCCGAATCTGTAATCGTCGAACTAAGGAGGTAATGGAAACGATTCATGCTCATTTTGATGAACTCACGGAAATGGCTTCTGAGTATAACAGCTTAGAACCCGGTCACAACCGTTTAAACTTCCCTCAACCCCCATCATCAGCTGAACAAAGCCCCCAGCTAACTCGTCAACAAATGGAAAGGTTCTTTGCTCCTCTGTTCTGTGACGATATTGATGAACGTGCTCCAGATGTATCCGCTGTTTCCGCTGCACAACCTGATAATATTCCTATACCTGATACACCTGCTACAACAACTACTGTTGAAGATGCACCTACACCAGTTGACTCCAACACAACAGTTGAACACACCGCTTCAAACAATGATGAACCGGCTGATGATATTCTGAATGAAGTACCCCCACCTGCAGATTTTGATCCAAATGCGTTCTTCAACCCATTTGCTAATGAGACTGCTGCACCAGATGTTGCGGAATCTTCAACAAACCATTTGAATCCTCAGAATCTGCACAATGTATACCAACATCAACCCTCTACACACCGATGGACAAAAGACCATCCTCTGGCTAACATTATTGGCAACCCGAATCAACCAGTCGTTACGAGACAACGTCTTCACACAGATGGTGAACATTGCATTTATGCACTCACTGTCTGCCAATCTGAGCCTAAAAACATTAAAGATGCAATGACAAAAGCCAACTGGATTGAATCCATGCAGGAAGAACTCAACCAATTCAAACGTCTTGAAGTATGGGAACTGGTTGAAAGACCAACAGGGGTCTACGTCATTGGTCTAAAATGGATTTGGAAAAACAAATTGGATGCTGAAGGGAACGTCATCCGAAACAAGTCACGTCTAGTTGCTAAGGGTTATCGTCAGGAAGAGGGAATAGACTTTGAAGAATCTTTTGCTCCGGTTGCTCGTCTTGAGGCTGTTCGGATATTTCTCGCGTTCGCAGCTCATATGAATATGACGGTCTATCAGATGGATGTCAAAACAGCGTTTCTCAATGGAAAACTTAAAGAAACGGTCTATGTCAGCCAACCAGATGGATTCGTTGATCCTGAGTTCCCGAACCATCTCTACAAACTGAACAAAGCTCTTTATGGTCTCAAACAAGCCCCTCGGGCATGGTACGATAAGCTATCATCTTTCCTCATTGCCAATAATTTCACCAAAGGCTCGGTTGACCCAACTCTTTTTATACAATATCACGGGGCACATATCTTAATTGTTCAAATTTATGTGGATGACATCATTTTTGGGTCTACACATAAAAAGTTTTCAATCGCTTTTGCAAAACTAATGAAGAAAAATTTTGAAATGTCCATGATGGGTGAACTTACATTCTTTCTAGGATTGCAAGTTCATCAATCACCCCGTGGTATTTTCTTGAGTCAGTCTAAATATGCCCTTGAATTGTTAAACAAATTTGGAATGAAAACCTGTGATACTTATGCCACACCAATGACTCATACCAAGAAGCTAGACGCTGATTTACATGGGAAATTAGTTGACCCTACCAAATACCGAAGTATTATTGGGTCTCTCATGTATCTAACAGCTAGCAGACCTGATATTGTCTTTGCCGTTTATCTATGCTCCCACTATCAGTCGCGACCAACTGAAACCCACCTCTCTGAGGCTAAACGAATCCTCCGATACATCAAGGGAACCATTAACTTGGGGATCTGGTATCCGAAGGATTCTGGTTTTGAACTAATCGCTTTTTCAGACGCTGACCACGCAGGATGCTTAGACTCAAGGAAAAGTACTTCAGGAGCTCTACAATTTCTCGGTGATAAACTGGTGTCTTGGCAATCAAAGAAGCAGGATTGTACATCGTTGTCATCAACCGAAGCAGAATATGTAGCCATGTCCGCGTGTTGTGCTCAAGTCATTTGGATGAGAACACAACTCAAAGACTATGGTTACGTATTTGACAGAATCCTGATGTACTGCGACAATCGGAGTGCCATTGCAATCTCGTGCAACTCAGTTCAGCACTCGAAATCAAAGCACATCGATCTACGCTATCATTTCATCAAGGACCACGTGGAACAGGGTACCGTTGAATTATACTTTGTGGGTACAGAATATCAATTGGCAGATCTTCTCACCAAAGCCTTGCCACCCGCTAGGTTTAATGAGTTGGTCCACCGGATTGGTATGAGGTGTTTGACTCAAGAGGAATTGGATGAACTCTTAAAACAGTCTTAAAAACCTGTCAAACACCAAAACATCTTTTGTAAATAAAAGTTTTTTCAAAAACAAAATACAAAAATATAAAATCTTATAAAACAACAAAAATATTCTTCTTATCTATAATCTTTCAACATGGCAAGTACATGTCCTCCTTCAACACTATAATCTCTCAAAATTCAGTAATTTTTACGATCAAGTGTTGAGGGGGAGAAAATTTTCACTTAACTGTTTCAAAACATCAGTGTACTTGCATGTTTTCATATCTCGGTTGTTTCATTTTACAATGGTGGTGAATATTCTGGTTGAATGACACTCCTCGGACTTAAATTAATAACCTTTCACTATTTTCTCAAGTCGAGGGGGAGTGTCGTCATGTTTCTTTCCAAAAAATCTTTGTTTGGTAACCAAAATGGAAGTTAAAAGGCTTTGTTTGAAAAAGGAAAAGGTGGAGGGACCAAAACTGTCAAAACCTTAAAGATATTTTGAATAAAAATATCCTCCACCTAACATTTCACTTCTCATTTATTACTCAAAACACTAATACATCCTACGCCTAAGAATCGTTCGTCAAAACCGTGTTTAAGATCGTCAATTTGTAAGTGATTTCATGTTCCTAACAAGATTCTAAACAATGGTTTTAAATTTACACGAATCCAACGGTTAAAACATCGTGTAATCTTGATTTAGTGGTCTACGCGTAAACGTAAGAACACCCAATCAAGAATGGGTGTTTATGGTTAAAAAGAATGTGTCAAAATGTTTTAACAACATCTATGATATCGTTTCTAAGCTCAAAACAAACCCAGTAACACGAATTGATGAATTTTTGAATATTAGGGTTCATGAGTCGAATTGGGTATTTTTGAATGTGAAGTGTTTTGGTCAAAAAGGTTGTTGTGTAATGCTTATATGATGATAAATTGATAATTTCCATGCTCTATAACCACCCAGAAACACTAATTGTGTCAGAATTAGAAATTAGGGTTTAAGGTTCTTGAGTTTGGGTATTTTTGATTCACTGCAAACTAAGTGTTAAGACTTGGTCAATATGCTCTCACAACATCTAAGATATACCAGAAAAACTTTGGTGCAAATTCTATGGCTAAAATTCATACGCGAAAATTTAGGGTTTTAGACTACGCGTAAGGATTTCTACGCATAACTGTTTGACATGTGTTCTTGCCATAAATTGTTGTTAAAATGATTTTCTGTGATAATGTTAATGATTTGATGAACTTATTTCAGGATTTGTTACGCTTAAAATTCAGAACAAAGGTCATTTGCATTTCTACGCATAAGGATTACCCTACGCGTAGTCTGTTATGCCTACGCGTAAGGTTCTACAGTGGACTACGCGTATCCTGTGAAGGATATGCGTAAACAGTGCCTCTACGCATAAGGTCTACTCTTACGAGTAAACCTTACGCGTAAGGTTTTTATACACCTACGCTTAAGATCTACGCGTAAGGTCCCCTTTTCCTACGCGTAACTTTTTCTACGCGTAAGATAGGATCCTACGCGTATAAAACACTTGCTTACGCATAACTTTGTCATTGCTACGCATAAGCCTGGATGGACCTTCATTATGAATTGTTACGTGTACAAACTTGTTAATAAACTTATCATATCATCACGAATTCAATAATGTCACTAATAAACTTAATCGTTTGATATGTTGTGAACAATAAGTGATAACATAAACTTTAAAACTTAAAGTTAACTAACTCACGAAACATTTCACGACATCATTAGACTATTGGACAGACAAGTGACTCAGGACTCGTAACAATCATTATCACTGTACATTCAATAACTAGACAATAAGACCTTCTGTTGACTAACATTATGTCTTTCGATATGTTGGTTCTTTTGGCTAATGTTATTTCAGATCACGACATGGCTGAACAAATGAATGTGGATGCATCTGAAGTTCTCTCCATTGCTGACATCTATCCTTATGGCTATCCAATGAAGATAGGAAAGAATAATCTCCGTGTTGACTTTGACACCCTCACTTGCTCAGAATCTTCGTGTTTAATTGCTATTGACATTCTGAGGACTCATCCGTATCAGAATATGCTCACTCACTCTGCAACTGTTCCTGAGATCTATATCCAACAGTTCTGGAACACTATGGAAAGGGTCAAAGGACGGACTGCTGTGACGATGACTCTGAATCACAAACAAGTCACCATTACACCTGCAGACTTAAGGGTTGTTCTCCTAATTCCTGAAGTCGATCCAACCAAACTATATGCCACACCTGTTGAAGAGCTCACTCTCCAATTCTTAATCGATATCGGTTATGACGAGGCTACAGGAGTAATCACCAAGCATTCTCACGTAGAGCTTAAGAGTATTCCTCAACCATTCGTCAGGCAGGAAACTGGGAAAGGTATCACAAGGTCTTGACAACCTATATCTAGAGTCCTTGTCAACGTCTCACTCACTCGTATAAGACTATGCCTACTCAGGAGTCTTACAGTTATCGTTAATTTGTGCTTCTAAGACTCGTTCACTCCCACAGTTTCAGTTGTGCCTCTAATAAGAAAGGATAGAAGTAACCTATCGGTATTCCTATCTACAGTCGTTACCTCTCTTGAAGTCTACGTAGGTGTAAGTAAACAAGTCGGTACAGCACTAGACTTTATTGTAATCGGTTTTCTTGGTTGTATAGCTTT
>BPTQ01000006.1:205733636-205818716 GCA_019973895.1 Chrysanthemum seticuspe | reverse complement strand
TGCAGGAAGCGCAACAAGTATTGTGAGTCAAAGGAAGGTTCCTAAAAGGAATCCTACTTCTAAAAGGATTGTTCCCGTAAAGGAAGCCGAACCTATTCCCACACTTGAACCACAAAGAAAGCTTAGGGACGAGAGCTCTGAAGATACTGATACAGATGAAGAGTTTCATTACTCTGCAACTGCAACCGAAGCACCTGCCTCAGTAGCAAAACCTCCAAGTCCTCCAGCTGTCCAAGGAAAAGGGAAGACTCCAGCAATTGTTCCCTATAATGAGAGCTCTGAAGAAGAAGAAGAGCAACTGGATAAATCATACAGGAAGAAGTTTACAATCGTCAGACACCTTCAAAAGGCTGAAGAATTTGCTAAAGATCAAATGGGTGGCCCCGGAGGATCAAGTGGTGCTGCCCACTCCTCTCCAGATCCTGATGCGGTTAATCAACCTGATAAGGGAGCTGGTGCCACCACTCTTGTGCAACAACAAAAGCCTGTTGAGGATACTATTGTATATGATTTTGAGAAACCGGAAACTGAGAAAGATAAAGATGCTGCTTACGACGATGTGCTTCTGGATAGTCCTACACGCTCACAGAAGGAAACTTCTGAACCACCAAAGGACCCGGAATCTCCTCACATCTCATCATCATCGGATTCTTCGTCTCATTCATCACAACCACCATCTAAGAAGTCAACCAAATCATCATCCAAATCCGTGAAGAAACCAACTAAATCTTGGATTTCTCAGACTCATGAAAGAATTGTGAAAGCTGTCCAACAAGTCAGAAAGAAGGACATACTTTACAGAAAACTGAATTGGTTTGCTGACCAAATACAGTACTTAAATGATGAGAAAGACAAGATGCAGAAAGAAAGGGAATTTGTTCAGAAGTTCATGAAGAGTCATCGTAAAGAGGAACTGAACGAAATGATCGAAGGTTACACTAACAAGTACCTTCAGGATATCGTTCCTAAAGTCCAAAAGGAACTGGAGAAGACAGCAAGAGATCATACCCACAAGTTTCTTCTCGACACTGTCCCCGATGTGACTAGAGAAGTATTTTCCAGACAACTCACCCCTAACATCGTCGCATTGGTTAAACATACAATGGCCAAAGAAGCTGATCTCTCTGAATCTGAGTTAATCGCTAAACTAGTGATGCAAATGTCAAAGCGATCTGGAACGTTTACTTCGGATGAAGCTAAATTTTTCGAAGGTCTACTTGCTTTTCAACTCAGATCATCATGCAAGGAGTCAGCCGATCAACCCAAACGGCCAAGAGATGACGATGATAAGGATAAAGACTCTGCACCAAAACGTCAGAAGCAGTCTGGTGAATCTTCTTCGATGCCACCTCCTCAACAACGGACTTCTTCTCAACAAAAGTCTCCTCCACCTCGGTCTTCTAATGATAAACCTCGGGACGATTCCGAGTTACCACCCCTGACTCAAAAAACAGGTGATTACTTTGAGTATACGGGTGGTGACGATGAAGAGGTCCTTGAGCCCCAACAACAACCCACCTCTCCCAAACAAGGACAGCAACCAGCATCATCATCCAAGCCTTCGAAAAAGAAGAAGAAGACGCTTCATACTGACGTCGTATCATGGATAGATGACGATAAAACTGAAGAATTTGAATGGTTTGCTACACTTGTTAACAACACTCCCTATCCTGAAGAAGGTCAAGAATTGGTAGACGGTAGTACCTTGGAGCATGCAAAGATTTTGCAAGAAAGGTTCCGTGTGAAGAAGATGACGAAATCTGAGTTGAAGCGCATCAAGAATGATGCATTCCTACTTTTGAAAAACAGCTCGGAAAGTGCAATCGAGGTTGAATATCACCTTGACAACATTGCTCGAGCCATGTCTAACAACATGGATTGGCTCAACCCAGAAGCAAACATCGACTTCACCAAACGGGACAATCCTCCATATTACACCGACTGGTCTCGACCTCTACCTACCATTGGCCAACCTGATCAGCCTAGGATTCCTTTCAGACATTTCTTCAACAAAGACTTAGATTTTCTTCAACACGGTGGTGATGGTTCAAGGAAATACGCTACATCTCTGACACTTCCATTCCCTGCTGCAATATACTCTGATTGTATAGCCATCGAGGAACGTGCTACCCACATGTTCTTCGACAAAGTGGTAGCGTATGACCAAGATGCAATGTATGGGATTCACCATTAGCCGGAACGCCGAAGAATCTACTACAGAAGCTGCTTGGTCCAGAAGTCTCAACATGCAGTGTTCAGTACTAAAAGTATCGTGGCCATCCAACATGTTGGTCTATCGTCTAAATGGGACTACACTTTTCTCAAGAAAATTGTGGTCAAAAGACAAGACGAAAGGGACTATGCATTCTCTGAAGCTGACTTTGAGAATTTGAACATTAACGATATTGAAGACATGTACCTTGCCAAAGTTCAAGGTCGCATGCGACAATTTCCAACTGAAGTACAACGTGAATTCATCAAGTCACTGCTCATCTTCATCAAACGCATTGTCATCAAAGAACGTGTTGAAGATCTTCAGCTTGCTGTTGAATCATATCAGAAACGTGTCAACTTCACTCCACCACAGCTTGATCTTCCCGATATCAACCAGCTATCACAATTAACGCTCATCAGCAAACCGTTTGGTGTCGTTTATCGCAGTGAACTTCATCGAAGTTGCTTGATGGCGTGTAATGAGCTTCACAAATTTGGAGATCATACTCTGAAGATGGTTAGGGACGGATTAGCTTATCGATTAAAGGACATACGTAAAAACATTGGGAACCCTAAGCGATGGAATTCTCAGGATCGGAGGAATGTGAGAAGGATCATCACCATGATTGATGAACGGTTGTTCAGAAGGGATCAGTTCAGAACGTTGGAAAGTTTTGTTGGTGGTCGACCCAGGATCAACATCACCGGCTATCAACGCCCTGTTCGCACTCCTGGGAACATCACTGCACTTCCTGGTACTCCTTGAATTGTTTCCTTCATATAATTTTGGATGTGTGATTATATATGTCAATGGCTTGTGCACACATAACAGTGTACAACCCGTAATTGTCAAGAAAGGACCCTGTGGTACGCCTCAGTGCCACAATCCTTATAAAAGGAGCGAAAGCTTCTTATTTTTGAGTAAAACCTATCAAACCTTTCATTTTTCAAGGTTTTGCTCAAAAAGACAAGTACTTCCCCATATGATTTTAAAACCTCAACCGTTTATATCACTAGTTGAGGGGGAGTATTTGTTGAAAACTTTGTTCACAAATTGTTCACATTGGTCACTCTTCCCGCAACACTCGAAATGGTCATATTTATTCTCAAACGTTTCAAAAAATAACATTTTCATATGCCATTTTTTAGGGGGAGAAAATTTGTGTGATAAGAAATATGTTGTGCAAAATGCAAATGAATCTGAGTACCTCAGACTTAACCAACGAATTGACGGTACTAAACTGCTTGTAACTCGAAAGGACTTGTCCAAGTAGAAAGTACCATTCGAGAAACTCTTGATAGACATGAACTCTGACGGGTATGACACTCTTTCGAGGTTTGTCTACACCTCAAGGTAGTTATTAGAGCTAGTTGTCACCTAAAAGCTGACAATGCAACTCTTTAACTATGCAACGTAACCGTGTCTCGCGGGAGATTGTCTATCTTCAGTGGATCAATTCAAAAAGTGCGCGCTCTTTCCTCACTGTGCATTTAACCATTAAAACTATTAAGCACATGTGGAGGGGGAGTAGTTATGCAAAACTTCATCTCTCACAGTGGTTCAAACATGTTTTTCATTTACAAACCCTTTGAGAGATATTTTCACATACAGTGGTTTTAATGGCAACATAGGTTAGTCATGGAGTTATAAGGTGACTAAGGTTAGGAATAACCGTCCTATGATCCGCCAGAGCTGGAGGGATCTACTCAAGGACACTACCATTAGTTAGTGTTAGAAGTCCTTAGGAATGATTATAAAAAGGAGAAAATGAGAATCGGAGAAAGAAGGAGTTGAAGAATCAAAAAGAAATGTAAAGTAAAGGGTGAAAAGAAATAGCCCTCCAGATTATTCAACTTAGGGCAGACACCGGGTTCAATTCATATGCTACTGATTGTCACTTAGTGACACCGGTATTGAAGATTAAAAGTCGTCATGGACCCAGTGACACATGCACTAAACCTTCTTAGCCACTCAAGTTTTTCTCAACAGAAGCTTGTTTCATTCTCACAGGGAACCCTACGTAAACTATTGGCTTTCTCTTAGAGATCGCTGGTATTGAAGAAGGAGACCCTCTCCCTAGTCTGCGCTCAGGAAAACCAAAATGCACTATTGAGTCTAGAGCCACGAGATTCATCAAAAGATCTCTTAGGAACACTTGACATTTAATCACTTAATGATCAACAAATAAGATTATCAGTGGTTCATATCGAGTCCTTCACAGATCTTAGCAATCTGTCGAGAACATTTATGAGAGGTTCACATCTGTGATCCTCAGTGATTGAATGGAAACTCCTGCCAGGGTCAACATCAAACAGCCCTGACAGCAGGTCACTTCGGTAACTCCCCGTGGATTACGCGAAGTGTGTCTCAAACGGTCTACAGTCGTGAGGTGATGCTTCGGTGTACCTCAGCGACTCATCTGAACTGTAGATGTACTTCGGTACATCGCGTTATCTCACTTGTGGGACTCCAGTTCAGGAACGGCCTTTGTAAGAATTAGAGTTGTGTTTTCACACTATGCTGTTAACACTCTCGAAGTTCAAACTTGTAAGTGCCGGAAACCGCTTATTACTAACCGTTTGAAATGTTTTCTTCTTATGGAAGCTCCAGAGCGGGATGATCGTGCTGATTCTTCTCATGCTCACGCCAACATCATCACTAATGGAAGTTCTATTCAACAGCAACACAACCGTCAGAATGATTCTTCGTCAAACCAAAGAATCTACAAAGTCAAAACTTAAAGAACTTCATCAGCATTGAATTCCAACGTCAAAGAGCGTGTGAGCATGTTGAAGAATGACGTGGAGACATTGGAGCAGCGAAGCAGACCTGAGGCAGACTGATGCAGACAACAACATACTATCACTTTCACCACAAAGAACAATGATCAAAGAACAAAGTTAAAGATGACGTCGAAGCATAACTGTTCAAAGATAACTATCTCTCTACACTGGGGAGATTGTTCGAATCAAGGCAATTCCTCTCACAAGAAAGAAGAATGTCAGAAGACGTCAGAGCTACTATTACATCAACGCCTTCACCGTTTACATTCATATATACTTGAGGGGGAGATTGTTGGAATCACTCCTAAATTGTATTTCAAGTATTTATATTTCATATGTAATAGGTAGCTTTATTATGGCCTTTATGTTTGTTTAAGGTCAAGCTTATGTAGAAGACCCATAAGCTTAGGCCCAAGCCCAATAAGGAATAGGGAAGGAGAGGGAGTGTTGCCCTAGCTCCTTGCCTATATAAACAATGTAATAACCCTCACTTGAGGGTTGGGTTGTTCAAGTTATTCTCTTATTCACTCTCTTTGCATAACCGGTCATATTATCTTGTGTGTGTGTGCTTATAACTTGTTCATCCGCCTTCATCTCTTCTCTTATAACTTGTGTTTGTAAAACTAGTGACCTAACAGTGCTAAGCCAAACTTCGACTCCGGGAGATATCTAAATAAAGCCTCCGTCTCTGGACTCGTAGATGAGTTGTTTCGGTTGAAATAAAAATGATATCTCCTTAAATCGTGTTAAATTAGGACCTTGATGTGGACCTCATTCTTGTATGCAACGGTTTTCGAGGGAAGATGGAAAACTAATTAGCGTCTTAGCTTCATATCTTTATCGGAATAAAACCTATCGAAACAAGAAATCATGAAGAAATTCATTTCTCACCATAAATAAAATAAATAGCGGAAAATAGGAAAATGGGAGCAAGAGGTAATTACACAAGTAACTTCCATGGGTAGTGTTAGCATCTAAAATCATATTTAACAATGATTTCGATTTTACACTTAGTTTGGGGACTTGTGAAATATCAGGGACGATGTATTCTATCCGTATGGTCACTTCTCGTTGAGTTGTGTTTCCTACTCCGAGATCCTAAAAATGTTGGAGTTATTGATCGATATGAAAGTTCAACAAATCATTACTCATAATTGGAATGTGCTTAAACGTAATATCTATATGTGAAATAAAAGGTAAATGGGGCGATTTTAGAATTAAGGGTTTCTTAATCTCTTTTGAGGAATCTTTGCTACTTTTCATAAATTCAGTAGAAAGAGGTTGATATCCTTAGTTTTAGAAGCGTGAGTTGATTACATTGCGTGAGGACACGACAATCTTCTATTCTGGGGTCTTTTGGTATGTGTAAAAACACATACATTTTCTTTATCAAATCAGGCAAAAAATAACCGGAAACGAGCCGTTAATACCTAATATTTGCGTGTTTCTTGAGTTTATGCATGTGCAAGTACGGATATGACAAAACAGACAAAAGAAAGCCAAATCCGAAGAAAACCGAGCACGAGAATGAGAAGAGTGCAAAAGCCGATGCCGGGATGCTATTTGATGAGTTTGGATGATCAAAAGTGCAAATTACGGAGTTCTGGACATGTTCGGGAAGTTTTCACATTAAACCCTTCGCCTTACCAAATTACACTTTACACCCTTACATATTCATAAATTACACCAATAGTCCTTGGTTATTGCAAAATTAAACAAATAGTCCTTAATGCAAAATCTAGATACTAAATATCCAAGTCCATCAAATAAATCTACCCTTTTACAAAAGGCCCAACCAACTTTCCCAAGCCCATCTCTATCACTACCCGTCCAACCCATGTACACGAAGATCCTACCCTGGTACCCATACCCGTCAACCTGTTAGAACTCGGTCAAACCTCCCATTTTATCCCAGTCAACCCTTTATTCATAATCAGTCAAACAAAATAATAAAACCAAAAAAAAAAACAAACGTGCCAAAAATCTTACCCAGTTACTGTTTATCACTCTTTCACTCCCATTTACCCTTAAATCCAAACTTACCCGTACTAAAGAGCTTCCTGAAGTTTCTGACACACGTGTCAGAGAGTGTGTACCTGAGGATCGCCAACATGGCAGTTTGGAGGATTACTATTGGTTCAAACAAATCACATATCTGATCGTGTGGCTTTGGGAGAAGTTGATGACACAAGGAAAAGATCAATGGCTATAATTCAAGTACCCAGAAGCTTCCTCAGATGATCCCAAGCCTTGGCAGCATCTATATAAACCCCTTTCAATCTCCATTGTAAAATTGTCCAATTTCATAACAATTTCACTGCATTTATGAAATTGTTGCCATTTTATGTTTCTGTCATTTTAGTTTTATTGTAGTAGTTTAATAGTTCATGGTAATTTCTTATCAATTGTAATCTCAGATTTTTAATAGAAACACAGTTTTTTTCTCTTAAATTTTGTCTCAATTTTATTTGATCATCATTTGCTTGTACCTCAGTTAAGCTCCATTTACTGCTTTAATAAGCTCACATAAGCTTAACAGAGCTTATGTGAGCTCATTAGTTGACACCCTTGGTTAATTTCAATCTTTAGCAAAAAGGTCAAGAAAAGTAAAAAATAAGTCATAGTTACAAGTCAAAACAGCTTCAGTTAATTTCTGATTTCCTTGTGTTAAAGAGTAGTGTTAAACAATCTTTTGGTCACTATAAGATAGTTAGTTTCATATTCCATCAAGTTGTAGGTTCTATCTGTCTTAATTTTCAAAAATCAATGTTGAAGGTGTGTTTGGATTGTGCCTGATTTTTAAGTTTAAGTCATGCTAGTGCTTAAAACTGAGTCAAGTGGTGTTAGTACTAGTTTTAGAAGTCTTTCAATCAAAGTTTTTAAGTTCACAATTCTAGTTTTCTGTTTTTAAGTTCATTTTCAAAATCTGTCAATTGTTTCAAATCTGTCCAATCATGCTTTTTCACAGTCATTTTTTACAAGGTCTAAAATGTTTTAAAGTTAGTTTTTAGTGGTTTTACTTAATCTCTATACATCTAGGATCATCAGTCTTTAGATTATTTGCCATTTTAAGTAGTTTAGATTGCTTGATTTTTAGCTTAAAAGTTGCCCGTTCTGCCTTCATATCAGATGCTGCACACAATTACGCCCAAGTGAGCCTGTTCATAGTTGATTATCTGCTTATCCACTTGTTCTTATGGCTTGATTTCTGATCTGCTGGGTAGTTTGGTAGTGCTGGTTTTTAATATTTGAATTTATATTGTGTTTTAGAGCTTATTTTACTATCTTATTTAGGTTTGCTAAAGCCCCTTATCACTCCCTTGTTCCTGTTTCTGCTGCACTTATTCTGCCCATACCAGCTTCTTCAAAGCAGTTTATCTGCTTATGAATTGTAGTTTAATGCTTGCTTGTTGATTTATCCAGTAGGTCTTAGTGTAGGTTTAATCATTTTAGGTTTATTAAGGCTTTATTATGCTTATTGAAGAGCTTATTGAGTCTGCTTAACTTCCTTTTTTGTCTTGCATCAGTATCTACTTTCATAAGACCACAAAGAGCTTTTACAAGCTCTTTTCTTGCTATTTTTAGGGGGCAAAAGATAGCCACCCAGCTTGTAGGTTAGTTCCATTAAGCTCAAACTCTTAGGTTCCCCATAGCTTATCTTTTTTTTAATCTCAAAGGAGTCCTCTCAGAATATAATTGCTGTTTGGGTTTAGGAATTAGAACAAAGTTTTTTTTAGCTTTTAGATTATGCTTATTTGATCATTATTTGTTGCATTAGGTTACTTCTAGTTAGTTTTAGCTCATTTTAGCTTTAGGTAGCTTCTTGTAGCTTTTTGCTTATTACATTTTAGCTTTTCAAATCAGTTTCATACCTTAGTGCTTATCCTGCATGCACTAGTTGTTTTTGATAATTTTTATAGATTCTCACTAATATTTAGAACTTTTCAGCAAATTTTCATATTCTTCCAAAACCATTTGCTATTTTTCTAGAATATAATTCAGTTTTTAGCATTTTTAAATAGCTTTTAATTCAAATAAATTAGAAAATGGTCACAAAAATATAAAGTTAATTTTCTTAAGTTTAGAAAAATTAAAAAGTCATAAAAAGTATTTTTCCAGATTTTTCCTAGTTAAATTAGTATTTTCTAGACATTTTCTTAGATTTAATTAGTTTTAAATTCATAATAAATTGAGAAAAAGTCAGAAAAATATAATTTCAGTTTTGAAAATTATTTTTAGTTAATTTAGGTTTTTGAAAAATAGTTTGGTAATTTTCTTGTAAGCTTTCATATTTTCTAGCCTTTTAAATCAATTTTAAAAATACAAAAATAGTTTTTAATTCAAACAAAATTAAGAAAAACCAAAAAAATTAGTTTTAAATTTCAGATAAATTTTAAATCACATTTTTAGCTGTATAAAAATATTAGTTCATTTTAGGAGTTAAAATAGAATAATTTGCATTTTAGAATACGTTTTATAATTATCGTAATTTGCGTTTTCAGTTTTATTTGCGTGTTTAGTTATAATTTCTTGTTTGCACCATAGGTTTAGAAGATTTAATTGCCTTTTATTATAATTCCTTGCCCCGTAGTTTAGAAGTCATCAAAAATCCCTTTTTAACCATTCAAAACCCGAATAGCGCGACGTGAGTTGTAAACTCCATTCATCCTTCGCTGGGAGAACGACCCGGGAAATACATACCTTTGTATTTCTTTGGAAAATATCTATACGAATCTGAACTTATTAGTGGTGTAGTTGCTACCATCTCATCATAATCATTGGTTAAGTCGATGAAGACGGTTTCTTGAGGTGGTTTGAAGGTGATTTGGGATGGTGGCCTAACAGTTATCCTAGGTTTCTTGGAGATGTGTGTTGTTGAGTTTTGAGGAGAAGACATTGTTGAAGGCCTCCAAGTGGTTGAGGATGAAAGTGTGATCAAGTATTGCATGGTTAATGCTTAAATAGGCAAGAAGAATGAATTTTGAATTTGGATGAAGTGTTATGTCCTAAGGTTAAAGTAGTGAGGTGTTTCATGTGAGTTTGAATTAGAATATTAGGAGGAGGTTGTAGGGATTAGGAGACGATAGGTCAAAAAGATAAGAAAGATAGCCAAAATTCGTTCTACAAGGGGACGGTACCATTAAATACCGGATGGTACCGTTAAATTTAACGGTGTCGTGACACATTTAGTGGTGTCGTGACCTGTAGGTTAAAATTTTCACTATTTTACTTTCTCCTTTGAGTAACCTAGGGAAGTTTTAGATGGGCTATTCTTGTAGCAAATCCTAGTACCCCAATTTACTAGAGAATAATTACCATAAATTCCCTTATTTAGCCTAATGTATCAACACATATTGACATGTGACAATCCAAGTTAGGCAATAAGCATGAAATTAATAAGACAAAACAAGCTATCATACAAGTGCACATAAACATGTATGTAAACTAGAGCATGCAAGCTAAATATAATCCAAGATAAATTGTTGCAACAATCTTGAACTATTCTAATTCGGTACATTTTGCTTCGAAACTTTCCTCCTTCGTGATTGACTTGAGATACTCCCCTTTCATTTTTCTCGTCTATATGATCATCAATGGGTGGTTATTCAGGTTTAAGGAAGGATGTTATATGTCTCTTGCTTAGGGGTTGCATGACTTGATTGAAAAGTTGATAATGAGGAGTTTGGAGGTATGGATAGTAGTGCATGTAGTGGTTATGGAGACGGCTTAGAAAAATTTCGTATGGTATTAATTTGTTTCTATAATCCTTGACGTGCATGATTCATTTAGCGAAGAAGTAAGCAAGATCATATGGTTGATAAGTAAGAATGCAATATAGCATGTGTGCACAACATGCCGGTAGGAACTCACGATTTTTAACTAAAGAAAAGACATTTTCACGAAGAACAATCGGTAGGATCGTTTGGTGTTTTTGATGTTTATGTCCAGGATTTCCCTGATAGATGAAGACTCTCGTGCTTGATGATTTGTCTTTTCTCTACTCGAGATTCATGTTCGATGCTTTTATGGAAATCCGATATCCTAAATCTTATCGACTAACGTTTCTCAATCAGCATAATTAATAAACGGCTTTTAGATTTTCGTTGAGAGCCCTTGCCGTTAAACATTGAGGACAATGTTTCGTTTTAGTTTGGGGGGTAATCTTCAATTTGATTTGACCGCACTTGTTTTTTGCCTTACACTCTCGCAACCTCGTTTTTCCTAAAAAAATGAAAAAAAAATTGATGAAAAAAGTGGAAAATTAAATTTTTGTAGGCTTTTGCTAGTTTTATGATTGAAAAGTCTTTGCGAGTCTCTTAGAAGTTACTTTAAATATGTGTTTTCTTGAAGAGTCTTTGCTATTTGCTTAGACAAGAGGCTATAAGATGTGAATTCTAGCTCACAAGGCCAATAATTTGCAAGCTTCCCTAAGTGATTTTAAATATGTGAAGCTTTGAAAAGATTTGCTAGTTTCTTATAAGTGATTTTTAAAATGCGAGACTTGAGATTATTTGACGAAGTTTTTGCAATATAATGTATATGTTTTGACACCTTGTTGGCTTTCCGCTGGTTAGAGTAGGAATAGAATTTTGACTTAACCGGGCGTGTTGAGCCCTAGCTTGTTCCCTTAACCATTGATAATCAAAAGCTTTCACTAGTTTTTCATACAAGGAGCTATAAAACCCGAATTCTAGCTTAACAAAGCAAAGAGTTTGCAAGTTCCCATGATTGAATTAAATTTTCAAGAGTTAAATTATCGGCTAAGTATTCGCGGATCTTATTATTTAAGATTTTAAATTTGCGGAGATCAAGAAATGATAGAGTTATATAAAAGTTAGATGCTAAGCGTGGAGTAGTTTGATCTATTTAGAGCTCGTAGAGGTTACTTGTGGCTTTTTGCTCCCAGCAGCTTATAAACCCCAAAAACAAAAATTTCAAAATAATTAAAGGTGTTTAGTTTTGGCGATACTTAGTTTCCAAGCATTCTGGAGAGAATCCTTGCTTATGAGAGTTGGGTACACATCAAGGTACTGTCAGTGTTGCGGTGTAATAACAACTAATTCTTGATAGTATGTGTTATTGTTTCTATTGTTATAAAAGCCGTGGGACTCGGAGTTTGGCAAATATTAACGTGAAATAAAGCTCAAATGTATAAATGTGAAAATCCAAAGCCATTAAATTTTTCTATGTTTGACGGGGCCATGGACTTCAAAAAGGTTGAGGAAAAATTCCAAAGTCATAATAAGGCTTCTAATAAAACGGTAATCCCGTTGAATTGGTGGTTGAAAATACCGAGGGCTAAAATTGCAAATGTGCAAATGTGCTGAAATAATGTTAAGCCAAGCTTCGACTCCGGGGATGTCCTAATAAAAAGTTTCCGTTTCGGGTCTCAAACATGGGATGTCTTTGTTATAAATAAATAGGATATCCCCTAAATCGTGTGAAATTAGGACCTTGATGTGGACCTCATTCTTGTGGGAAACTGTTGATCCCAGTTGAGCAAACGATCTAATATAGAAACTGACTTAAATAAAGACTTATTAAGTATCACGCGGAATTTAATACTTAATCTTAAGAAGAAGAACAATGAACATTCAACACCTCAATATTATTATTAATACGAATACTCTAACCAGTATTAGGGTTTTACAACCTTGAAGTGTATCGACCTTAGATATAAAACATACGTATTTATAATCTAACCTAGGACATCCTTTTATAGGCTAAGGAGTCCTTTACAAAATACAATACGTAACCTACAAGATAAATATCTTTTCCATATTTATCTAATACAAACTATTAAACCGACTATACAAGACTAGCAGTGGTTACATTACTATATCCATGGTTACACAATACTACTAGCCGCGGTTTGTCTTCAGCAGTGGATCCATTCTTCTATTCGTGGTTTCATCAACTCTGTCCGTGGTGCCAACACTTAGAATAATTCTTGATCCAAGGAACCTAAAACCCAACAATCCTCCCCTAAACTTGATACATTCAAATAGAATTCTCAAGTTTCCTTTAAGCTCAAAACAACTGAATTGGAGGATGTAGCCAAACACTTACTAGACTTAAGAATTTTCTCATACTTCAGCAACAAATTGTAAGCTTGACCATCATAGGGCATCAACATCTTAATACCACCAGGCTTCACCATCTGAGCAATAACTTCTGGATACTTATTCAATTGAGGATAATCACCTTCTACAAGCATATGAATAACTTCTCCAGATACAGTTAAAACATGAACTCCGCAAGTTTGATATAGAAACCATCCTGTAACTTGTCCATTGCAGAGTCCTTTCCATTCAAGTGATGATAAACCATTCTCTCATGATAGTCATCTGGTTGCAAATCATCAAACTTATTCCTATAAAGCTCCCAAAGATTCAGCAAATCATCTCTATCAAAATACTGAAGCATATGTGAAAATTTATTATACTCAGAAACTTCATTATTGTGTCTTTGAATTTTCCAACATCCTTTACTTCCATTAAGCTCAAATCCATAAGAGATAATTTGATGACTATCTTCAATCTCTTTCAATCTTTTAGAACCAGATGTCTCCTGAATCTCAGATTTTCTCTTTAGATTACCTTTAATCCACTCTTCATCTTTTTCAGAACCCATAGGAGTAAAATTCTCATTATTAATCCTCATACACATCAGATAAAGCTCATGGATTCTTTCAAATAAACATTTACTAAGATTGTCAGGAATATGTATGCCTGAATTCTTAATAATCTTCATCAGTACATTTCTCGTCTCACGAATTGTAGGAGGTTTCTTCCTTATAACTTGCTTCTTTTCCTTACTAATCCTCCTAGCCCATTCACCCAAAATTCTAGCTCTTTCCTCATCATCTAACAATGCCCATGCTTGAGTAGTATACTCATCCTGTATTTGATTTTCTTGCAGATAGTTTTGTGATTCATACCATTTAGCTAACCATTTCTGAGAAGCCTCCTCCTCTTCTTGCTTTTCTTTTTCTTCAGCTGCTTCCTCTTCAGCTTGTAAGCCTCTTGTATACTCTTCATCATAAGCAATCTGTTCTGCTACACTTTTAAACTTTAAGACAGGTGCTGCAATACCTTTACCCTTACCAATATTTGGTTGAGCCACCTTCTTCTTCAAAGGCTCACCAATAACTAAACTTTTACCTTTGGATTTGGTTGCAGTAGATTCAAGAGCTAAAATAGGTGCAATGATGGATGTAGGATTAGATGAGGTTTTGCTTAGATTGATCAGTGTACTTGCAGCTTCTTTCTCAACCTCTTTTGATTTAGGTGGTGACACAGAGATGGTTGTAACAATTGTGGAAGTAGTTATGATAGCAGTGGGTACAATTACCATATTTGAAACTGCAGCAGTGGTTCCAAGAGTACTAGTCGTGGTTGCAGACACACTATCAGTGGTTGTGTCCTGCACTACCTCATCTTCTACCACAGTCTTCAAACTTTCAAGAACAGCTTCATTCCCATCTCTATCAGATACTACAAATTCTGCTGCTTGATCTCCACTATCCACATCTTCTTCCATATGCACATATACAGCCTCCCCTAAATTCATGCCTTCACTCCTCCCCTGTTTGGGTACATTCTCCACATTCAGAGCTGGAGATGAGTCCACCTTCTTTTTCATCTTTCTCATAGTCCTCAAAACAGCAACCCCAGGTCTTCTTACTTTCTCCAAAACAAACATCCTATGCTTCAGCCTTCTAATTTCTTTACCCTGAAACACAACCAACTCTTGAAGACTTGAGATTGTATCATCCATTTTAGCACATTTAGCTGTCAATTCATTAAAACGTTCAAGAATATCCTCCCCACTTTGACCTGTGTTAACTGGTCCGAGAGGTGGTTCATTGGAAAAGTCACCATGTACAAGCTTAGGATCCGTCAATTCAGTGTCAGGTTCCAAACTATCCTCATCACTTCGAGCTGTGTTAACTGCTTCGAGAGGTGAATCCTTGGATAAAGAAAACATAGCACCAGACCTTGCCTGATCATCTATGCACCCTCTGTCAGCCAGTTGGCTAGGGATTCCTCCACCTGTATTGAGTTCCAAAGAACTCTCCACATTATGAGTTGCCAAAGGTTGGGTCTTAATGATGTTTCCACTATCCTGACCAGCATCTAAGCATGAATCAGTAGTGGAAGCCCTTCCAATCATGTCACCTCCACACATTGTGACAGCCTCATCAACTACACCACTAACACCAGCCTGAGGAAGCTTGGTGCCATTCTTTCTCCTAGTCCATACAATTGGTTTAACAATGGTTTGGGTTTGACTAGAAGTGGGTTGAGATTCACTAACAGTGGGAACAAGTGCACTATCAGTGGATTGAGGTGTACTAACAGTGGGTTCAGATACTATGGGTTGGTCCTCAAGACCCTCATCAAACTCAGGAATAACAGGCAAAGTAAGCATGTGGTGGAACAAAGGAACATCCCTTATTTGAATATTTGGCTTCTGATTCCTCATATGTGCAAAGACCTTAGGAAGCATATAATGCACTTCATACTCCCTAGTATGCTCAACAGGTTCCTCTATTTGACTTTCCACAATTAGTTGAACAAACCTAGGAAATAAATAATATTTACCCTTCTTCCTAATGTTCTGCACAAACCCCTCATAAATCATCCTAGACCAATTAAACTTCCTCCCCTCAGAGAAACATATAATAGCTGTAGCAATCTTGGAAGGAAAGTCATCAAATCCAGTGGTCTTATTACTCATACATATCAACAAAGTGTGTATCAAAAACTTCCATTATGGGGAAAACATACTCTTAAAGAATTTTACCTTGTCACCTCTATGAGTATAGCCTAACCTCTCTAAACCAGCAAAAATCTCAGCATCTGAAAGATTAACAACACCATCAGCATCATCAAACTTCAAAACCCTTCTATTTATCTCCTCATTAACCAAAATTTCATTCTCATCTACAACAGAACTAAACACTTCTACTCCATCGACCTCCTCAAGCTTAGCATTCCTCCAGAACTGATGTATATAGGCTTTAAGGATGGTTGGTGTGACAGTTAAGGCAAAGTGAATAGGACTGTGAATAAGGAAATCAATCATTTGATGAAAACCTTCGGATCTATTGTTTTTTATCAGATTAGCAACAAGGTTATGGGTTTGGGAGTACTGGTTCGACATTGTGATAAATGATGGAAATGATGTGGGATATGTGAATGAAGCAAAGTAAAGTGATTAGGGTTTATGTAGAGCGCCAAGTTGAAGTGATTTGAAGATCAATTAAATGATCTATCCGTGATTTGGGGAGAAATAATGTGTTTTCACCAAAGTTACCAAACAGCCCCTGAAGTATCCAAAAAGCAGCAACATGCTAGCAGTGGTTTGACAGCCTCTATCCGTGGTTTGAAAAACACTAGCAGTGGATACAGAATTTCACTCCAACCAGTTGACCAAGAGATACAGCAAGCAAATCTGTGTCAAAATTTGTGAGATCACACAAAAATATGAAGGATTACACAATTTTTTTATTTTTTATTTTTAAAACACTAGCAGCTAAAAACATCACATGCTTCAATGTACAACAATCCTTCATACCTGCAAATCACAAAAATAAACCAAACACAGAGAAGAGTATTAATGTTAGCAGAGGTTAGCAAAACATAGAAGTGGTTCCATATGCTTAGCAGTGGTTAGCCAATGTGCTAAAGGCTAAGTCAATATGGTCAACTTCCAGTATTGATTCATTGTCAAAGTCAAAAGACCTCATTAACTCCTCAACCACTTAAAACCTTCTCCTCATTTACTCACTAATATCAATTGCTCTGCCTATAAAAGAATCCCTAGTCCCAAATAACACACACATCAAATTATCCAAAACCCTAATTCCTCAAAAATCACAATCAACAACAATCAGCATGTGGAATCAACCATAGGTCATCGATCTAACATCCTCCTCCTTCTCATCATCATCATCAAGTGATGATTCTAACCCATGGCGTCTGTACCTTCCTCCACAAGAACCACGACCTAGAAAGTCCCCATTTCTTCCGTCATCTGAAGATGATAGTGTGGTTGATCCTAGTGAGTCATCTAGAGGTTCAGATGATTCTACTGAGCGCCTAGAGCCAACCTTCAATAGATTGGTTAGAGAGGAAGCAGAGAGAGCACACCCTTCATCATCTCAACCCCAACCAAGGCCACGTGCCAGAAATCCACCACTCCCAAAGAACAGAGAGGTGGTGATTGGTCTTCCTGCTCCAGGAGCTGGTTCTTCAACTCATGGAAGTAAGGGAAAGGGCAAGGGTGCAGAGGTGAAGGGAAAGGGAAAAGGGAAGATGGAGTAGTTGCTTTATGGTGGAACGAGTAGATGGAACAACTGAAGATTTTTCATATCACAAAAGCAGCCATCCTCGTTTTCATCAATCCATCTTTCCTTTTGCATCTGTAGCTTCTTCGTAGTGCAGGATATGTAGTACTCCTAGCTTTTGTAATAGATGATAGGAATGATCTTTTATGTCATTTGAAGTTAATTGTCTGCTGTAATGATCTTTTGTGTCTTGACTTAATGAACAACTTCTTAATGTACTTTTTTTGCATCAGTGATTAACTTCCATTTGTCTGCAAAATGGTTAGTAGGAAAACAAAGCAACACACAGTGGTTTGAACATAACTATCAGTGGTTAGAAACAAAAATAGCAATAATAAGATCACATAATAACAGTCCAATACTTATACAAACTTTTACAAAACAAGTTGAGATTTAGAGATTAATCATTCCAATACTAACAACAAGGTACTGAAATCTCCCCACATCAAAAGCTTTAGTGAGAAGATCAGCAACATTGAAATTAGTATGGATTTTTACCATTTGAATCAACCTTTTCTCATTACAATCTCTAATAAAATGATGCCTTATCTCAATATGTTTAGTTCTAGAATGTAAAACAGGATTTTTAATGATCCAAATTGTACTGTTATTATCAATGTAAATCTTAGTATGAATAAAGTTGTACCCAAAATCCAGCAATTGATTCTTTTTTTTTTTTTTTTTTTGGGTAAAGGGTATTACCCCGGTAAATATATAACCAAAAAATAATGTTAAGTACAAATGGAATGTGGCTGAAGTACCACATTAACCTCAAGCGAAAGCTTGATAAACTAGTGTTTATGACATGCCATAAACACAGATGACCTAGCTATATTACATCAACTAACTAGGCATAAACAAGTAAAAAAACTTGTAGCAAGCGAGCATCCCGCATCCAGCCAATCTCTTAACAGCATTCATGTGTGAGGTATTGGGTGTGACTTGAAATCTTGCACACACACATACTGAAAACATAATATCTGGCCTAGATGCAGTGAGATACATCAAAGATCCAATCATGGACCTATACAACTTCAAATCAACTTTGGGACTTCCATCATCTGGTAGCAGTGGTTTCTGAGTCTCCATTGGTGTACTAGCACTCTTCACATCCTGAAACCCAAACTTCTTCAAAACATCTGCTACATACTTGTCTTGACTAATGAAAATACCATCAGTCCTCTGTTTAACCTGTAGCCCCAAAAAGAAAGTGAGTTCTCCCATATAACTCATTTGAAACTTATCATGCATAAGTTTCTCAAATTCTATGCATAGCTCCTTATTAGTTGAGCCAAAGATGATGTCATCTACATAGACCTGAACCAATAAAATATCATCTGTATGCTTCCTAATGAACAAAGTTTTATCAATCAACCCTCTTTTAAATCCATTGTCCATCAAATAAGTAGACAGGCACTCATACCATGCCCTAGGAGCTTGATGCAACCCATACATAGCCTTCCTCACCCTGTAAACCTTGTTAGGATGATCAGGATCTTCAAAACCAGGAGGTTGACAAACATAAACCTCCTCATCAATTGTGCCATATAAAAATGCACTTTTAACATCCATCTGATACACAACAAAATTCTTGAATGAAGCATAAGCTAAAAATAATCAAATAGCCTCAATTCTTGCAACTGGAGCAAATACTTCATCATAATCCAAACCTTCAGTTTGTGTGTATCCTTGAGCAACCAACCTTGATTTGTTTCTTACCACAATTCCTCTTTCATCTCTCTTATTTCTGAATACCCATTTTGTCCCAATTGCCCTCTTACCATTAGGAAGATCAACCAATGTCCAAGCCTCTTGAAGTTTGAACTGAAGAAGCTCCTCTTGCATAGATTCTACCCATCCTTCTTCTGATAAAGCTTCTTCCACTCTTTTGGGCTCTTTTTGAGACAGAAAACAAGCAAACAGGCAATTTTGCAGATCCTTATGACTATTTCTTTTGTGAAGTGATCTTCCAAAGAAACCTTGCTCAGGAAAGGTTTCAGTGTTCTTAACCCTGCTTCTTGTTTTGTTAGGAATTAGAAATTCCAGGTATTGAAGAGTCGGTCACCTCAAGTATATGTAATCGTTAGAAAGCTCGTAGTCGTAGTTATTTTAAGTTAATTAGTATCTAGTTAAGTAACACCGTGGAGGACGGACGGGTCTTTACCCACTGTATGCCTGATCCACAGCCCGTTGTGTGGCGTTTTATGTAAGACTATAAATACTCTCTACCTCCCAAGGTAGAGAGTTGGAGCTCATAATAAGAATTTTCTTTCTCTCACTAAAGTTCCCTAAACTTCTAACTTTCTCTCTCTAGAAATCCACTTATACGCCACCTTGTTGTTATGGCTTGATGTGTATGTGAAAACTAATATCTTACAATTGGTATCAAGAGCCATGGTTAGATCATATCTTGCACATCTTTGGATTTCTAGTGGTTTTTGAGTTTGAAAAAGTTTAGTGGTTTGTGCATCATTTGGTTGATTTCTTGTGTTAAAGCTTGGATTTTGTTTGTACTTTTATGTTTAGAATCATCATAAGTGTTTAGGTTTTCATTTGGTAAGCTTGAATCATCTTGGTTGGGTTGTTTTTGGATTGAAAAGTGATGTTTATGTTGTTTTTCTTGCTAGCGACTTGACATACGGATTTGTTTCTTCGTAGCGACTTGCTTTACAATTCTGTAGCGAGTTGCAGTTTTTGAAGCTAGCGACTTAGTCTTAGCGACTTACAGTACAAGTAGTGGATTCTCCACTACGGGTAGCGACTTGGTGTTAGCGACTTGGTGTTAGCGACTTGGTGAGTAGCGAGTTGCTATTTAGCGACTTGAGTCTTTAGCGACTTGAATCTTAGCGAATTGCTGCCAAAATTTTGCTAGCGACTTGAGGCTTAGCGAGTTACTACTTAGCGACTTACCTTTGTTTAGCGACTTGGGACTTTAGCAACTTGGTGGTATAGCGAATTAGGTGTTAGCGACTTAGTGCATTATCTTCTAGCGACTTGGGTGATTGTTTACGGTTTTCTCTTGATTTAGTAAAATCCTGTGAAAGAATCTATTTCCCGGTTTAATCATAGAGTTATAAAATCCCGTATAATCTGTTAACATGTCTACCAACGTTTCCACTATCATCTCCACTGTTGCCGAGGATGTTCAAGCAGCTGGTTCAGATACTCGTCCACCCATGCTTGACAGAACTGACTACGATTCTTGGGCTCAACGAATCAGATTGTACTGTCTTGGAAAGGAAAATGGTGTCAACATTCTCAAATCCATTGATGAAGGACCGTATCGAGTTGAGAAGACTAGAGATGTACTTGATACTGCTGAAGATGGAACTCTGATTTACGGAATGGACAGACCAAAGATGTATGATGAGCTTGATGATAAGGAGAAAAAGAGATTCGATGCTGATATCAGGGCTTCTAACATTGTTCTTCAAGGTCTTCCTAAAGACATCTACAAGCTGATCAATCACAACACCGAAGCAAAGGCAGTATGGGATAATGTCAAGATGCTTCTCTCAGGTTCTGAATTAACTATGGAAGACAGAGAATCACAACTCTATGACGAATTTGAACACTTCAAGATGAAACCAGATGAGAGTGTCTATGAGTACTATGTGAGATTTCATAAGTTGGTGAATGATATGAGGAACATCAGAATGACTATGCCTAACATTCAGCTGAACTCTAAATTTGTAAACAACATGAATCCCGAATGGCACAAGTTTGTCACATCTGTGAAGCTCACTAAAGGATTGAAGAATACAAACTATGAGCAACTCTATGCCTTCCTCCTTCAGAATGAGAGACATGCCATGTTTGAAAAGAGGATTCTTGATCAGTTCAAAAGTCAGGGAGAAACAAGCTCTACAAATGAGTCAATTGCCTTTTTCACAAATGATGGGATTACCACCAATGCTCCTCAAGTTGTACCCACGGAAGATGATAATCACAAACCCATTTCTGATCCAAGGTTCAAGCAACCCGATGCAAATGCTGTCATGGAACATTTCATCAATCAACTAACACTCATGGTTAAAGAGAACATGACACTTTCACCTCACACCAACAAACTTCACACCTGTAATGAGATCCGAACTGCCTCCAATCTTCACAACCATGCTTTGATCAGAGATGGGAAAATTATGGGGCAGTCAGTTCAAGAAAGACAGTTTGATCAAGGAAGAGGTGGAGCTGGTAGAGGTTATGTGGGTAATCAGAATCGAGGAAGGAATGGTAATCAAGGTCAATCTAAGCCGATCAAATGTTATAACTGTGGTGGTGAGGGACACATTGCAAGGAACTGCACATCTCCAAAGCGTCCACAGAATGCTGATTGCTTCATAGATAAGATGCTGCTTGTACAAGCTCAGGATAATGGTGCTGCTTTGGATGAAGAGGAATTGTTGTTTCTTGCTGAGGGCAATGCCAAGACCTATGATGCAGATGTGGATGAGCAGCCTATTCAGGAGATAGGTCATAATCATCAGAATGCCTTTCAAGTCGCTGATTGTGATGCATACGACTCTGATGTGGATGATGGACCTACTGCACACACAATTTTTATGGCTAGCATTTCTCCAATGGTTTCTCCCAAGGTCTCTTCTTCACCACAAGATGGCTCATCCAAAGACAAACTCATCTCAGAGGTATTAAAACTATACGATGACGCTGATGTGCAACAGATGCATGACAAAGTACAATCAACTGAAACGTTTGAATCAAATGTTGAAAATATGGGTAATATCAATATTGTCCCATATGATCAATATGTGAAACAAAGTGAAAGTGAAGTTGTACCAAGTGATGCATCTTCTGCAGTCAACAATGACTATGTTTTTGATGAATACACTGCATGTGCCCCTGATGATTCTGTAATTTCTGAACTAAATGCCTATAAAGAACGTGTTGCTATCTATGAACAACGTGCAAAATTTTGAGTTGACCTCTCGTGAGCAGGAAATGGATGACCAAGTGCGTACAATCATTAGAAAAAGTAATTTTCGAGAAGAAGTATTAAAACAAGAGTTAAATTCCTTGCATGAAAAGCTTTCTAAAACTGCTAAGCAAAAACAAGAACTTCAAGAAAATGTGAAAATGCTTAAGCAAGAATTTAATGCAAAGGAATCAAAACTCTTGAAAGATTTTTCTAATCTGAAAACTTTGAAAAACAAACTTGAAAACAAGTTATACATACAAAGGAACACCATTCAGACTGCTCACATGATCACTTAGCATAGAGTCTTAAGCGATAAGCATAGCATTCCCCTTGTTGAGGAACCAAATCCAGAGGTCATTAAAAAGGCTAGAAATGCTCATAAGGTTCTTTATGATGGCAATGAAATCCTTAAACCTAGACAGAAACCTAGTTGCGTTGAGTGCACTGAGGAAGATAAGAAATCAGATGAAGTCACTAGGGAAAAGATGAACAAGAAATTAGATGATCCTAAATGTAAGGAGAAGAAAATAAAGATCACACCCCATGATTACAAAAAGGAAAACTGGATTTCCTTGAACATGTTTAAGCCTCAGACATTGTTGACTCCCGAACAAGTTTTCTGGAAAATGGATTTAGATAAGCAGAAAGCTGAAAATATTGTTGAAACAAACCCTCCCCTTTGGAAAATGCCTAGAGCGACTGTGTATCCTCCTAATACACCAATGCATCTTGTTCCTAGAACAATTTCCACTAAAAGCAAGACCTTAATTAGCCAATATGTTATATTTCAACTATTTGTTGATTTTGAGAAAACTTGCAAGAAAAGGATCACACCCACTGGTATAACTGAAGGAGAAAGGGGTTTTGAGCAAATGAAAGAATGTTATTTAACTGAGGTCATGCCTTTCTTTAAACTTCTAAAAGATCACTTTGAGAGTCTTAAAAAGGGGATAGAAACTGATATTAAGGGAATGGAAAAGGAATTTGATGCAATGATAGTTGAAGTTAGTGACTATGAGCGAGCACTAAAATATAATGAGATTGAGAGGAAGAACTTGCATACACTAAATGAGAACCTGATTTCTGAATGTATTGCTCAAGATGTGTTTTTCACTGCTACAAATTGTTCTATTAATGCTTCCAAATTTCATGAATTATCGGTTGCCCTGAAAGTCTCCCATGATCGTGTCATTGAGCTTGAAAAAACTAATTCTGAACTAAACGAGAAAATTGAACTGGATGATCACGACAATTTGGTTAAACATTTTTCTAAACTAGAAGTTGAGCATTTTAATTTACAACTAAAATATCAACATCTTAAAGAAAATGTCAAAACTTCAAATATCAAGACATCCTCAGATGCTCCAGAGTTTGATGCAGTTTTTCAAATTAACAAACGTGATGAACAGATTCAAGCTCATTGCAACACGATTAGAAAGTTGAAAGCCCAAATCTCTCAATTAAAGGGTCAAACGAACAATATGACAGGCTCCCAAATGCCTCCTCCTTTAGATTCTCAGAATTCTCAAACGTTTCATCTTCAAAACCTAGTAAATGCATTACAAAAGGAAAACGAAAGTTTTCTTGAAGAAAATGAAAAGGTTAAACGTCATTTCAATGAGTTATTTGAATCAATAAAGGTCACTCGTAACAAAAATAACGAACAAATAGCTTCATTGCAAAAGGAAATTGAGAATCTGAAGAGTCAGGAAAAAGGGAAAATGCCAATGACCAATGGGGAGAATGGTGTATCAAAGGTTTACTCTTGTAATAAATATGCTTTGTCTGTGAAATATGTCCCTCCTCATCTCAGGAACAACAAACTTGTTGTTCAAACATACTTCTCATCCCTTAAGGATTGCCTAGAATGTCTGCGTGAGATTGTTGGAGAGGATAAGTTAGAGAAAGCTCATGATAATGCAATTGGACATGCATGCTTATATGCCAAACGATCTCAAGAAATCCTAGAATGCTTGATCACAATATGCCCAAAGTCCTTAGGTGAGAGAGTTAATCCTTTGATTCCATGTTCGATGCCTAATGCCAAGTATGATATTCATTCGATGCCCAATGTCTTGAATGTGAACCTTAGTGTGCCTTTAAGTAGTTCAGATTCCAGATCTGTCAATGCTATGAAAGAGAATTCAAGTGTGCCTTCTAGGAGTACAAATCCCAGCACTTCTAGTTTTAAGAAAGTGAACCTTAGTGTGCCTGCATGTAGTTCAGATCCCAGCACATCTAAACAGGTGATGCAAAGAATAGTAAAACCAACTAATGTTCCCATTCCCTCTACAGGAGTAATCAGTGACATTAAAGGGAGCAGGTCAAAGTCTCAAGACAATACAAGGAATGATAGGACCTCGCAAGCTAAGAATGTACACTGGAAAAGAGTAGAAGAACAATCTAGGAACTTTAAGTTTGAACCGAATAAAACGAATCGTGTTGATTCTAGTATTAGCCATAGGCGTACTGTAATTAATTCGAATTCTGATACTATTTGCAAACCTTGTATTGATGTCTGCTTGAACTCTGTTTCTAATCATGAATGTGGTGTTAATGTTTTGCCTAATGATGTTAATTGTCCAGTTAATATTGTTAATGCTAAAATTCATGCTAAGAAGGCTAAAAGGCAAAAACGAAAGAAAGTTAGAAAACAGTGGAAACCCACAGGAAGAACATTTAGTAAGATAGGCTATTACTGGTTACCTGTTGGTCATAAAACTAATCAGACAATGCCCACTAGAAAATGGATGCCTACTGGTAGAACTATTCCCTTAAGAAGTGAGCACACTGTGAACAGGGCTAATACAGACACTAGTACTGCATCTATTCACAATGATTCCATTGCCTTATTTTCTTATATGAATGCTTCTATTTCTGATGTGGGTATTCCAAACATTGTTACTAACCAAATGGAACCCATTCTTGCATGGGGATCCCAATTATCCAATTATCCATTCTTGTCTGTGTTCAACTGCAGATCGTTCAAATCGTTCTGTGGTACCTGGACTCAGGCTGTTCCAAGCATATGACTGGCGACCGGTCATGGCTCATGAACTTCGTGAGCAAATTCATCGGGACAGTTAGATTCGGGAATGATCATTTCGGTGCTATCATGGGTTATGGAGACTATGTTGTTGGCAAAAGTGTTATCTTCAGGGTTTACTATGTAGAAGGTCTTGGTCACAACTTGTTCTCTGTTGGTCAATTCTGTGATTCAGATCTAGAAGTAGCCTTCAGAAAACATACATGCTTTGTTAGAGAACTTGATGGTAAGGAACTTTTAAGAGGATCACGTGGTTCAAATCTATACACCATCTCTATCGAAGATATGATGAAGTCTTCTCCAATTTACTTGCTGTCAAAGGCTTCTAAAACAAAGTCATGGTTATGGCATCGTCGTCTCAATCACCTGAACTTCGGCACCATCAATGATCTCACCAGAATGGACTTAGTTGTAGGTTTACCTAGACTCAAGTACGAAAAGGATCATCTTTGTTCAGCATGTCAATTGGGAAAAAGCAAGAAGTATGCCCATAAACCCAAACCTACTAACTCTGTCACAGAAGTTCTTCATATGATTCATATGGATTTATGTGGACCAATGAGGGTGCAGAATATCTTTGGGAAGAAATATGTGTTAGTTGTGGTTGATGATTACTCTAGATTCACCTGGGTCAAGTTCTTAAGGACAAAGGATGAAACTCCTGATATCATCATCAAACTCATCAAACAGCTGCAGGTTCGACTTAACAAAACCGTCAGAATTATCAGAACAGACAATGGAACTGAGTTTTTCAACAAACAACTTAGTGAATTTTATGAAAGCGTTGGAATCAGCCATCAAAGAAGTGTTCCACGAACTCCTCAACAGAACGGTGTAGTTGAAAGACGAAATCGAACTCTTGTAGAAGCCGCTAGAACAATGTTGATTTACTCAAAGGTTCCAATGTTTCTCTGGGCTGAAGCTATTGCCACTGCATGCTACACACAAAATCGTTCCCTGATTCACACTGTTCATGGAAAAACTCCATATGAACTTGTCCACAACAGAAAACCTAATCTGTCTTTCCTTCGTGTGTTTGGTGCATTATGTTATCCAACTAATGAGGGTCAAGACTTAGGCAAACTTAGAGCTAAAGCAGACATTGGAGTATTTATAGGATATGCACCAAACAAAAAGGGATACCGAATCTACAACAAAAGAACCCGAAATATCATGGAAACAATTCACGTTACGTTTGATGAGCTGACCGGTCAAATGGCTCCTGGACAATCCAGTTCAAGACCCGCACTTCAAAACAGTCCCATTGGTTCATCCCTTGTTCCAAACTCTTCTCAAGAAACTCCATATGTACCTCCATCTGAAGATGATTTAAAGAAATTGTTTGATCATATGTTTGATGAACTTTATGATCCAAGTACTAATGAGGTGTCAATCCCTACAACAGAGGCTGCTCATATTCCTGTGAATGAAGTCAATCCCTCAGTCTCAATATCTTTAAGTCAAGAAGCGCCTACTGCTGATCCTTCAGTCTCATCAACAAATCATCATTCTTCAAATGTACATCATGGAACTGTTTCTGGCATCAATGATGAAGTTAATCCCTTTGCTACTCCTGAAGATGCTCCATTTGAAAACATATTTGCTCCTGAATCATCATCAGAACCATCTTCTTCAGGAGACATCGACTCTGCTACCTCAGTCCCTCAACAATTGCCACATGAAAACCTTAGAAAATGGACTCACGATCATCCACTTGACAACATCATTGGAAATCCCTCTCGTCCTGTATCAACACGAAAACAACTTGCTACCGATGCCTTATGGTGCTTCTTCAACTCCGTACTATCTAAGATCGAACCAAAAGATGTTAAAACCGCCATGAATGAAGATAGCTGGTTCAATGCCATGCAAGATGAAATTCATGAGTTTGATCGACTTGATGTATGGGAGTTAGTACCTGCTCCAGACTGTGCTATGATTATTGCTCTTAAATGGATCTTCAAAGTGAAACTTGATGAGCATGGTGATGTGTTGAAGAACAAGGCTCGATTAGTTGCTAAAGGATACCGTCAAGAGGAGGGTATTGAATTTGAAGAATCTTTTGCTCCATTTGCTCGAATTGAGGCAATCAGAATCTTTTTGGCTAATGCTGCTAGTAAGAACATGGTAGTCTATCAGATGGATGTGAAGATGGCATTCCTGAACGGAGACCTTAAAGAAGTCATCTACGTTAGCCAACCTGAAGGGTTTGTAAATCAAGAGCATCCTACTCACGTTTATCGTTTGAAGAAGGCCCTTTACGGTTTAAAGCAAGCTCCAAGGGCATGGTATGATACACTGTCAAAGTTTCTTCTATCAACTGGATTTAGCAAAGGAGCAGTTGATCCAACATTGTTCACCAGGAAGTCAGGCAAACATTTAATTCATGTTCAAATTTATGTTGATGATATTATTTTTGCCTCGACAGACCCAATGGAATGTGATCGTTTTTCAAATGAAATGAGTTCAAAATTTCAAATGTCAATGATGGGACAAATGTCATTTTTCTTGGGATTACAAATTTCGCCAAGTCCCGGAGGCATTTTCATAAATCAATCTAAATATGCAACTGAGATCTTAAAGAAATTTGGATTCGATTCAAGTGACCCTGTTGACACTCCCATGATTGATCGAACCAAACTAGATGAGGACCACTCAGGGATCATGATTGACCAAACAAAATATCGTAGTATGATTGGATCCCTGATGTACCTTACAGCTAGTAGACCAGACATCTTGTTCGCTGTTTGCATGTGTGCTAGATACCAGACTAAGCCTACTAAAAAGCACCTTGAAGCAGTTAAATGGGTCTTTCGGTATCTCCAAGGAACCATCAATATGGGTCTTTGGTACCCGAAGGACACCGGCATGTCACTAACAGCCTATGCAGATGCTGATCATGCAGGGTGTCAAGATACTCGTCGAAGTACATCTGGAGGTGCTCAGTTTTTGGGTGATAAGCTTATGAGCTGGTCTTCAAAGAAGCAAATGAGTACTTCTATTTCCTCTACAGAGGCTGAATACATAGCCATGCCATCCTGTTGTGCTCAAATCTTATGGATGAGATCTCAATTATCTGACTATGGCTTTGAATTCAACAAAATCCCTCTGTACTGTGATAATAAAAGTGCTATTGCTCTCTCATGCAACAATGTTCAACACTCAAGAGCAAAGCATATCGACATTCGATATCATTTCATCAGGGAAAAAGTGGAAAAAGGTGTGGTGGAACTCTATTTTGTGAGGTCTGAATATCAGTTAGCAGACATCTTTACCAAAGATCTTCCAAGAGAACGTTTTGAGTTTATTCTTCCACGTCTTGGCTTGAAAAGCCTTCAACCAGAAACACTCAAACGTCTTCAGGAGGAAGACGAGGAGTAAAGGTCTATCTTCATCTATCTCTTGTATATATCTATTCTAAAAACCTTCAAAAATCAAATAGAAAAATATAAAACCTTCAAAATCCATAAAAATCTGAAAAATTCGAAAAATCTTCAAAAAATATTGTCAATTTGTTATGCTTTTTCTCGGTTCGACAATATCTACCGTCTTTGTGCTGTCATTCAAAGAATGACACAGGACTTTAGATGTTGTTCGAATTCTTAAAAAAAAAAAAAAAAAAAAAAAAAAAAAAAAAAAATTACTTTTGGGAGAAAGAGAAAAAAAAATGATTTATTGTCATTTCAGGCAGTAACCCGCTTTTCAAAGAAAGATCAGAGCCATGCTTTACCATGTTTTCAAATTCCATGCTCTGATTCTATAAACATTTATCTGCTGAAAACTAACTGCTTTGAAAAATAACTCGGTCTCTATTTTTGATAATCATCGGGACTTATTTGTCAAAATATCTATCTCTCAATCAACAACCTATGTCATTGATTGAGGGGGAGAATGATTTCAATTAAATTAAAAAGTTATTTGGCATTAAATTGTTTTCAAAAGATATTCATGCATGTTTTTATCAATGGAGTTTAAAGTCTTAAAATCTGATCCTTATCAGTTAAAACACTTTTATAATCAAGTCACAACTCTCCTTAAAAGCTTTCAAAATCAATTTAAATCTATAAGAGATCACAAATCTCAAATGATTTGATAATTGTGATCGGGGGAGAATGTGTGATTTAAATTGGATTTAAACTGATAATTCGGTAAATGGTTTTATAAAAATGTACATGCTATCCTTCCTACATGTGACAAACGATTTCAAATTTTCCATGCACATGTTGAGGGGGAGCATCTATCTTAAACCTATGATTTGAAACGTGATCACTTATCTCAATGTGCAGGTTCCCTCTAGTATGTGCAAAACTCTTTTCAAATCTCGAGGCACATATTGAGGGGGAGCAAACTTATGAAAACCTCATCCTTCCCAAAAATGCTTTATCTACTTGACTTGATCAAGGAAGTGATGGTGATATCTTTTAGAAAATGATAATCAAAGAAGTAATTTCTTCCTCTTGCCTCCGTGTGCAAAACGATTTCAAACAATTCATGCACATGTTGAGGGGAAGCACTTATTCTAAAAATATCAAAAACAATTCAGGTACAAAATGTTTTGATAATATATCACAAGTATCTGGATTGATTTTCAAATGGTTTTCAATTGGTTCCAATGGCAGATGAACAATACCAAATAGACCGACCAACTTTACTTTATGTACGGTGATATAAGGATGATAAGGTTAGGTATGTGTTCCCATGATCCGCCAGAACCGGAGGGATCTACCCAGGGACAATCCACTAGTTAGTGTAGAAGTCCTTAGGTATGATGATAAAAGGAGAAAAATGAGATATGGGAAGAGTGCGGACTGAGACTGAGCTAGTACTAGAATAAACCCAACAAGAATTAAAAAGAATTGAATGAGAAAAGGGTGAAAACAAATAGCCCTCCATATATTCAACCTTAGGGCAGAAACCGGGTTCAATTCATATGCTACTGATGGTAACATCGGTATTGAAGACAAGACGTCATGGACCCAGTGACGCACTGCACTTCAACTTTCCAAACCACTCAAGTTCCTCTTAAAAGGACTTGTTTCATTCTCACGGGGAACCAACATTATCTATCGACTTTCTCTTAGAGATCGTTGATATTGAAAAAGGAGACCCTCTCCCTAGTCTCCGGCACAGGATCCAAATATGCACAAAATTGAGTCTAGAGCCACGAGATCATCAATAAATCTCATTAGGACACTTTCAATGAAGACTCTCTGTTTCACACAATGTGGAAAGAGAGATTATATCTTGAGTCCTACGCATTATCCTTGTGGTATTGCCAAAACATCTGAGTGATGTGTTTACATATTCACAATGAAGATGGAAAGCCTTCTGGAGCTAACTTCAAACAAGCTCCTGGTAGGTGGCATGTGAGATCTATTATATAGATTAACCATGTGACAACTGAACAGAAACAATGGGGCGATTCAATCTTTTGAATCAATCCTGGTTCAGGTTATGGATTGACGGATACCTTTGAAAAACCGGTCTTTGTGCTTAAAAACTCTTCTCTTTAGCAAATCGACCGTGTACGGATATTTCAAATCAAAAGGTGTTTTATGATTGATAATTGATGTTCATTAAAACCTTCGTTGTATTGCAAAAACAATTTCTATTGAGCAATACACGATTGTTTTTTTCAAATCTCTTTTCATCAATCAGTGGACTTAAATTCGCTGGTTTACTCACTCCGTGTTGTCTTCTTTGAGACGTTCCGGTTTGAGAACAGCTTGAGCAGCTGCGAAACCCTGTCAAGGAAATTCTTCGAAATTATACCTGATCACAGGCAGTACTTGTACTGATCAACGGGGAACCGTGGGCCGTGTATCTCAATTCAACTAAAGTGGTCAAAGACACTTTTGTACGCTTTATTGCTAACTGTTGTATGCAGGTACACCCGACGTTTGCAGCTGATCAGAATGAAGCGGTCAATCCATAGCCGCATGCTAACACAATACATTCATCTATCAAGAAATCATGATAAGTGCATCAATGACTCTGATATTTTCACTCCATGCTTCTGCTACGCTGCTGCCAATATCATGAATCAACGAAAGCTTCCGCTACTCTGATGAGAAGATATCATGATCCAGAATGTGAGCATGTCGGTCCGAAAGTCACAACATCACATAATACCAACACCACAATGGATGTCTCAGAGATTTTTGTTAGCTGATGGTCTCAAAAGCTGGCTCAAAATTATTATCACGTGGATCAGTAAAAGACCTCCACTTGGATTAACCAAACATGCAATGAGAAGAATCAATGACTACGAGCTTCGGAGCAAAGTACTACATCAAGAATGCAAGAACAATTGTTAATGAAATATCTGTTTGTATTCAATGTAATTTTAGTATATGTTTGAGGTGACCTCCCTTAGGGGGAGATTGTTAGGAATTAAAAATTCCAGGTATTGAAGAGTCGGTCACCTCAAGTATATGTAATCGTTAGAAAGCTCGTAGTCGTAGTTATTTTAAGTTAATTAGTATCTAGTTAAGTAACACCGTGGAGGACGGACGGGTCTTTACCCACTGTATGCCTGATCCACAGCCCGTTGTGTGGCGTTTTATGTAAGACTATAAATACTCTCTACCTCCCAAGGTAGAGAGTTGGAGCTCATAATAAGAATTTTATTTCTCTCACTAAAGTTCCCTAAACCTCTAACTTTCTCTCTCTAGAAATCCACTTATACGCCACCTTGTTGTTATGGTTTGATGTGTATGTGAAAACTAATATCTTACATGTTTGAACTGGAGTATTTAAATTTCCAAGTATTTGTTCCTTGGGATGAATCTTGTGAATCCTTGTAGTAGTGATTGGAATTTCATGAATGACAGTTTCCAAGTTAGTCAAATCAGCATTGAAGAAATCATCCATGTCTTCATCATCAGTAGGAGTATCAATTTCTATCAAAGCAGGCATAGTAGGATCATGTGGATACTCTTCTTCACCAAATAATGGCTTTGTTGTTGGTCCAAAGAAAGTACTATCACCAGTACTTACAACCGGGGTTTCACTTGAACTGGCAGTGGTAGAAGTTGGCTTAGCAGTGCTTTCATTATTACTATTTGTGCTTTTGTTTGGCTTAGCAGTGCTTTCAGAATGCCTTTTCTTTCTTTCAATTTCTTCTACCAACACTAAGTCATCTTTTAATAACTCATCCTTATCTTGATGATGATCAACTTTGCTTCCAGTATTCAATGCATCATCATCAGTGGGACCTTGCTTATCAATGATGGGTGAGACAGAACCAGCTTTCCACTTTTCAACCAAATAGAACTCCTTTGGAGAATCAGCTTCCTTAGAAGTTGTTTTTGCATCAGAATCCTTTAGTGTACCTGCATTAATATTAGTGGAAGTTCCTGCAATGATAGGCTCATAATTCATAGATTTGGTTAGCATATCAATGTTAAACAGCCAGTCTGGTCCCTTGGTCTCAACACTAGGAGTCTTTTCACTAAATTGAACATGAAGGTTCTCTTCAACTATTCTAGTCCTCCTATTGTACACTCTAAAGGCTTTACTATTAGAAGAATAGCCTAAAAAGTATCCATCATCAGCTTTTTCTTGAAACTTGCCTAGGTAGTCTATGGTATTCAAGATAGAAACAGGACACCCAAAAGGTTTTAGGAATGCAATCATTGGCTTCCTATCATGTAACAGCTCATAGGGGGTCTTGTTATGAGGCTCAACTACCTTACTTCTATTCTGCACATAACATGCAATGCCTACAGCTTCAGCCCAAAAGGTAGTTGGTAACTTAGATTCTGACAACATAGTCCTAGCAGCCTCAATTAGTGTCCTATTTTTCCTTTCAGCTACACCATTATGTTGTGGTGTTCTAGCAACACTAAACTGTCTTTCTATACCCTTAACTACACAGAACTGATTCATCACATCATTCTTAAACTCAGTTCCATTATCACATCTGATTACCTTGACCTTATGATTTACTAGATTTTCTATCTTAGTAATGAAACTCTTGAGAATCTCACTAGTCTCACTCTTAGCAGCCAAAAAGTATACCCAAGAAAATCTACTATAATCATCAGTGATAACTAGGCAATACTGCTTATGGTTCAAACGTTTAACAAAGGTAGGTCCAAATAAGTCCATATGAAGCATAAACAGTGGTTGTGTGATGGTGTTTACAGTTTTGGCTTACAAGAAGCTCTATGTTGTTTTCCTTTTTGACAAGCCACACACAGTTCCTTACACTCAAAAACCTTAGAAGGTAACCCTCTCACTAAGTTGCCTTTTACCAGTTTATTGATTGTTTTATAATTGAGGTGACCTAGCCTTCTATGCCATAATTTAGACTCATCAACTGATGCCTTAGCAAACAAACAAGTTAAGGACCTATTGGGAAGAACATCTTTAAGATCAAAACAATATATATTTTCCTTCCTAGGTACTCTAAGCTGTATATACTTCTCATCAGGCATCTTAAAATCAGGTGACAACACCACACACTTAGTTTCACCAAAAAGTACCTAGTTTTTCTTATCACACATTTGAGAAACACTGAATAAATTATACTTAAGTCCCTGTACCAGATAGACCTTTTCAAAGTCTAAATTCCCTGTTCTGATTGTGCCTCAGCCAAGTATCTTTCCTCCCTTTGGATCATTACCAAATGCCACATATCCTTCATCAAAAGCTTCAAAATCCTCCAGGTTGCTCCCATCCCAAGTCATGTGCCCAGAGCAACCACTATCAAAAACTCCTTTATCTTTTAGCTCATCATGTAGATTGCCCTGCACATGAAATTAAACAAATTAGTTCCTTTTGTGGACCCAAGCCAATACTGAATTGGGTCTGCCCTATGCATCAACATAATCAAATTTATTTAGGTCCATTGATGCACAGTTGACATGATGTAAAACCTTGGTCTTAGGCTTCCATTGCCAACTAGCTGAGGCCTTAACAGGATAAAAATGATTTCCAACCACTGTGTCAGTTATCACCTTTGGAATTTTTAAAACTTCTTTTGTATTAATGGTGATATTTTGCTTAGCAGTGCTTTGATTTTGCTTAGCCGTATTTACATTTGGCTTAGCAGTGGTTTGATTTTGCTTAGCCGTGTTTACATTTTGCTTAGCAGTGGTTGGAACCCATTTGGGTGCAGCAGTGACTATTGATTTTGTATTTCCATTCCTCATTAACACTGCTCTAGGAATTATGTTTCTGATAGGATGAGGATTTGTTTTCTTTGAAAAGTTTTGGTGATTTACCCTCCTCCATTGATTCCAAACTTGTGGTCTGTTTTTATAACAGTTTCTCTGTAAGTGCTCAAAACTACCACATGCAAAACAAGCCTTTTTAACACATTGAAACTCATCACCTAATCTGTTTGAAATTAGTCCATCGAAGTTTCTCTTGTTTCCCCTAGGTATGTATCTTTTCATCTGTTCCCTAGGTACTTCCTTGTACTCTACTACTTTCTTAGCAATTTGAGCTCCAAATCTAGGCACAAGGTTGGCTGGTTCTGAAAAGATGGCTTGTTTCTATCTTTTCAGGCTTAGTTGATTCAGATCTATCTTCCTCAGAATCTGATTCCCAATCTTCAATTGTGGGAGCATCAGATGACATATCAGAACCTATCTTAGGTGATTCATTCTTGTTAGTCTCACCTACAGGTTTATTGAAACTAAATTCACTGCTAAATGAGAGCTCTTTTGTAGGTGGTGCATGTTTCATCAGAGATGGTGGTGGCATATCATTGTAACCAAGACCAGTACCATCCTTGAATAGTTTTTTTTTACCTATTGGCTTATTTACTAGATCAGAAGCATACTGTGTTTTAGCAACCCTAACAACATGTTTTTATTTTTCTTTTAGGGCTTCTTCTTTTACACTCTCTGCCTTTTCTAGTTTCTCTTTAAGCATCTTAATCTCTCTATCCTTAAGATCAATTTCACCACCTAGTATATTAATTTTATCAACATACTCAAACTCACATTTAATAAAGTAATTAAGCTTTTCTTCAACACTTTCTAGACCAACTCTATAACCTAAGTTATATAGAGACAGTCTTTCTACTTCTTTCCTTAAACTCTCAGTGATAGCTTTTTGAGATTCTAAGTTATCTTGACATGATTTAAAAGAACAAGTAGAAGTTTTAGAATCATTAGATACCTCGTAATCTGAACCAGAAGATGAAGCATAGGCCATAAGAGCAAAGTTATGCTCTTTTGAAGCTTCACTAGCAAGAAAAGCTGCATTGGGACCTTCTTCAATCTGATCACTCCAGTCATAGTCTCCAATACCATCTTGAGCAACTAATGCTGAAGAAGTAGCAGGCTCTTCAGTGGTCTTCTTGATGCCTTCAGTCCTCTTAGGAGCTCGACATTACCTAGCAAAGTGACCCTTCTTCTTGCAGTTAAAGCACTCCATCTTGCTTTTGTCAAACCCAGCTCTCCTTTAACCATCATACTTAACCTGTCTTCCAGCCCTTCTCAGAAACTTCCTTGCTTGGAGAGTCAACATAGCCATCTGCCATTGAAGATTTATCTCTTCAAGATCATCAGGATCAATTTGATCTAAATCTTGATTCAAGACAGTAACACTGGTAGTTAAATCAGCTAGAAAAGCACAAATTGCACCATCACTGACATTATCACTAACAGTGGTATTGTTTGCAATAGCAGTGGTTATTCCATAGGCAGCAGTGGATACATCTTGTGAACTCTTGTGATTAGTGGAAACGAAAGCAATGTTTTGATTAGTAGAAGATGCACCAGCAACGTTGTTCTCAGACTCATAAACCTTCAAATTGTTGTAGAGATTGTCCAGAGTAATCTTATCAAAGTCCTCCTTATTTCTCCACACAATTGTATGAACAGCCCATTCAGGTGATAAACTTCTAATGAACTTCAAATTTATATCTTCTTGAATAACATTGTAGTCCACCGACTTCAATTGGCTGATAAGTTTTTGAAGTCTATTATAAGTGCCATCAAGTTTTTCTCCACTAAGAGCAGTGAAGTTTTCAAGCTGATGCTTGAGCATATTCTTCCTTGATTTCTTTGTAGCTTCATTACCAGCAAACCTTGTTTCAAGAGCATCCAATAACTCTTTAGCAGACTCATATCTTTCAAAGTCCAAAGCATACTCATTAGGTATTCCCATAGAGAGAATACTATGAGCTTTAATCTCCAGTTTCCTTTTAGCCTTGTCGACTTCACTAACAATAGCTATCTCTTTACCATCATCACCCTTCTTAGGAAGAGTATCACCTTTTTCAACAACATCCCAGATGGCATAATCAATCGTACGAATGTATTTCCTCATTCGCATTCTCCAGATTTGATACTCACCATGCTTGAGCATGGGCACCTTAGATGCAGTTACCATGTGTGTTTCGTCAGACATCTTAACTTACTTGAATAGAACTTAACAAAACTTCTTCTTGGTTACAGTTTCTAGATCACAAGCTCTGATACCACTTGTTGATCCCAGTTGAGCAAACGATCTAATATAGAAACTGACTTAAACAAAGACTTATTAAGTATCACACGGAATTTAATACTTAATCTTAAGAAGAAGAACAATGAACATTCAACACCTCAATATTATTATTAATACGAATACTCTAACCAGTATTAGGGATTTACAACCTTGAAGTGTATCGACCTTAGATATAAAATATACGTATTTCTAATCTAACTTAGGACCTCCTTTTATAGGCTAAGGAGTCCTTTACACAATACAATACGTAACCTACAAGATAAATATCTTTTCCATATTTATCTAATACAAAATATTAAACCGACTATACAAGACTAGCAGTGGTTACATTACAATATCCGTGGTTACACAATAATACTAGCCGCAGTTTGTCTTCAGCAGTGGATCCATTCTTCTATCCGTGGTTTCATCAACTCTGTCAGTTGTTCCAACACTTTGAATAATTCTTGATCCAAGGAACCTAAAACCCAACAGAAACGGTTTTTGAGGGAAGGTTTGGAAACTACTTAGCATCTAAACTCGATGCTTTTATCGGAATAAAAATATATCACAACAAGAAATGAGAAAAACAAAAAAATTCTTGAATTTTCAAAATAAAATCCTTAGAGGAATTAGGATTATGGGAGTGAAAAGTAGCTAAGCGTGCACAAGTAGCCTCTTCGGGTAGTGTTAGCATCTAATCTGTATATAGCAAGTGATTTCGATTTTAAGCTTAGTTTGGGAACTTGTGAAAAATCAAGGACCGATGAATTCTATCCGAATGGTCACTTCTTTATGAGTTGTGTTTCCTACTCCATGATCCTAAAATGTCTTTCAAAAAGATGTGAGAGTTATTGATTGACATGAAAGTTCAACAAACCGTCACACAAAATGGAAAGTTCTTAAACGTTATATCTATATATCTAATTGTTAGGATTTAGTAAATCCAGTTATTAAAGTGTCGGTCACCTCAAGTATATGTAATCGTTAGAAAGCTCGTAGTCGTAGTTATTTAATGTTAGATAGTATTTAGTTAAGTAACACCGTGGAGGACGGATGGGTCTTTACCCACTGTATGCCTGATCCATAGCCCGTAGGTGGCGTTTATGTAAGAAACTATAAATACCCTCTACCTCCCAAGGTAGAGGGTTGGAGCTCATAATAACACTTTCACTTTCTCTCACTAAGTTCTGAAACCTCTAACTCTTTCTCTCTCTAAAAACCTATAGTATACGCCTACTTTGATCATGATTTGATGTGTTTGTGAAATCCAATATGTTACAAATGGTATCAAGAGCCATGGTTTGATCATCTCTCTTACATGTTCTTGGATTTCTAGTGGTTTTATATGGTTTTTGGGTTTGAAAAAGTTTAGTGGTTTTTGCATCATTTGGATCATTTCTTGTGTTAAAGTTTGAATTTTGATTGTACTTTTGTGTTTAGAATCATTGTATGTGCTTGGGTTTTGATTTGGAAAGCTTGAATCACTGTGGTTGGGCTTGTTTTGGATTGAAAAGGGTTGTGTTTAAGTTTTTCTACCTAGCGACTTGGTTCTCGGATTACTTTTCTTCGTAGCGACTTGCTTCGTTAGTTTGCAGCGACTTGTAGTTGAAGTAGGTAGCGACTTGAGCCCTAGCGACTTGTCTATTGAGACAAGGCGACAAATAGTACAAAGTAGTGGAGATACCACTTCGGCTAGTGACTTGTTCGACGTAGCGACTTGTCTTTACTATTTTCAGCGACTTGTCTTTGTTGTGACTAGCGAGTTGCTCCTTAGCGACTTGGATTCTTAGCGAGTTGTTCCTTAGCGACTTGCCCGCTTAGCGAGTTGTTGCTTTAGCGACTTGTGTCTAGCGACTTGGCTCACAGCGACTTGAGTTTTTAGTGAGTTGCTACTTAGCGACTTGGTGTCTTAGCGACTTGTTCTTAAGGTTTATAGCAACTTGAGTATTTAGCGACTTGTGGTTAGCGACTTGTTTCATAGCAACTTGAGCCTTTTAGCGAGTTGTTTCTTAGCAACTTGGTGATTTAGCGACTTGTCTTCAAGGGTTATAGCAACTTGGTTGATTATTGTTTCTAATACGGTTTTCTCTTGATTTAGTAAAATCCTGTGAAAGAATCCATTTCCCGGTTTAATCATAGAGTTATAAAATCCCGTGATATCTGTAAACATGTCTACCAACGTGCCTACAATCATCTCTTCTGTAGCTGAGGACGTTCAAGCAGCTGGATCAGATACTCGTCCACCCATGCTTGACATAACTGATTATGACTCATGGGCTCAATGAATTAGGTTGTACTATTTGGGAAAAGAAAATGGAGTCAACATTCTCAAGTCAATTGATGAAGGACTGTATCAAGTTGAGACAACCAAAGACATACTTGATACTGCTGCTAATGGCTCGGTGATATTAGGACTGGACAAACCTAAAATGTATGATGAACTGACTGATAAGGAGAAGAAGAGATACGATGCAGACATCAGGGCTTCTAACATCATACTTCAGGGTTTACCTAAGGACATTTACAAGCTAATCAATCACAACACTGAAGCTAAGGCAGTTTGGGACAACGTCAAGATGCTTCTCTCGGGTTCTGAATTAACCAAGGAAGATAGAGAATCACAACTGTATGATGAATTTGAGCATTTTAAGATGAAACCAGAAGAAAGTGTCTATGAATATTACGTGAGATTCCACAAGCTTGTGAATGACATGAGGAATATCAAAATGACCATGCCAAATATTCAGCTGAACTCAAAGTTTGTGAACAACATGAATCCCGAATGGCACAAATTTGTCACCTCTGTGAAGCTAACCAAAGGATTAAAGAACACTAACTATGAGCAACTGTATGCCTTCTTACTTCAGAATGAGAGACATGCTATGTTTGAACGAATGATTCTTGAACAGTTCAAATCTAAACAGGGAGAAACAAGTTCGTCAAATGATTCAACAGCGTTTTACACCAATGTTGGAATTACCACCAAAGCTTCTCAAGTCATACCCACGGGTAATGGTAATTACAAGCTAATTCCTGATCCAGCATATACGCCTCCAGACTCAAACACACTCATGGAAAACTTCATCAATCAACTGTCTCTCATGGTTAGTCAAAATATGAATTCCACTCCACACACCAACAATAACCTCAGAACAGCATCCAATCCACACAATCAAGCTACTGTCAGAGATGGTAAGGTAGTGGTGCATAATGTGCAAGGAAGACGGTATGAACAAGGGATGATTGGAGCAGGTTATGGTAATACTGGAGTAGATGGAGGATATGTGGCTAATCAGAATCGTGGAAGAAATGCCAATCAAGGGCAAGCAAAGCCAATCAAATGCTACAACTGTGGTGGTGAGGGACATATTGCGAGGAACTGCATTTCTCCAAAACGTCCACAGAATGCAGAATACTTCAGAGATAAGATGTTGCTTGTGCAAGCTCAGGATAATAGAGCAGCTTTAGATGAAGAGGAGTTGTTGTTTATTGCAGAAAGGAATGCTAAGACATATGATGCTGATGTAGATGAGCAGCCAATTCAGGAAATAGGTCACAATCATCAAAATGCCTTTCAAGTTGCAGACTGTGATGCATTTGACTCTGATGTCGATGATGAACCTACTGCCCAGACAATCTTCATGGCTAGCATCTCACCTATGGTCTCTCCAAAGGTCTCTTCACCACAACAGGCTGGTCCATCCAAAGAATCAATCATCTCAGAGGTATTAAAACTATACGATGAGATGGATGAGCAAAAGATACATAACGAAGTACAAACTCTTGAAACTTATGAATCAGATATTGATAATGAGGGTAATAGTAATATTGTCCCATATGATCAATATGTGTTAGAATCACTCCTAAACCATAATCAAGTGTTTGTAATTAATATGTAATAGTTAGCTTTATTATGGCCTTTATGTTTGTTATTAGCCTTAAGCTTATGTAGAAGGCCCATGAGCTTAGGCCCAAGCCCATTTAAGAAAGGATGGAAACTAGGAGTGTTGCCCTAGCTTTCCTCCTATAAATACTCTTGTAAACCCTCTTTTGAGGGTTGGTTGTTCAAGTTCTCTTTTCACATATTCCTACGCGTAAATCGTATTACTATTATCGTGTGTGTGTATTTGTTTACTTGTTCAATCGCCTTATCTCTTTCTATAATACTTGTGTTTGTAAAACTAGTGACCTAACAGTGGTATCAATCGCCTAATAGTTGAGTGAACGTACTGTTTGAAGTGAGTTTTGGTCTCATGCCTAACTTGCGTATACCTCACCTTTGGCTTGATCAAAAACGTATTTTTTACACTTTTGAATCCAAGATTCTTGTACTTTCAACGTTTTAAGGTGTTAAAATACTTGTTTTTGGCAAAAAGTTTCAAACTTTATGCGTGGATAGTTGTTTTTCATCTAGTTTTTGAACGTGGGTGCAGTTCTACGCGTAACTGTTTTAGAGGCTTTGGTTCATCAAGTTTCACACTTTTGTGTATTTTGGTGTTATTGAAGCTATTTTATCACACAGAAACTGGTTTAGAAACACTTTTGGACAGAATCAAAGTTACGAGCATTTCTACGCGTAGTAAAACCCTAAAACTACGCGTAAGTGCTTCCTTGGTTTGATCTTCATTTTCGTGGTTTATTCCGTGTTTTCTTACTTGGATAAGTCTGAAAATACGTCGACTTTGGATATCTTTTACACTGTGATAGTGTAAAAGATCATTTGGGCAAAAACCCTAAAATTACGCATAAGCATAAGCTTACGCATAGAAATCCTACGCCTAAGATCTTTCTTACGCCTAAGCCTAGTCTTACGCATAAGAAAATCCTACGCCTAACTTTCTACGCCTAACTTTTGTCTACGCCTAACTTTAGTACTTTTCCCTACTTACGCGTAAGCTAAATCCTACGCGTAACTCCTTATTGTTGCGCGTAACTTTGGTGTTTTTACGCATAAGTGCTACTTGGTTCTTGTCTTTTCTACGCCTAAGGACACTTCATCAACAAAGGTTCATTCGACTACAAAGATCCATTTTTACCAACACAAGTTTTCAACATGTCTCAACCACCATACTCTAACTATTTCCCTTACACTTATCCTCAACGACAACAACAACTAAGTCCACAACATCAACAATGGAATCAACAACAAGCACTTTATCAACAACAATTTAATCAACAACATACTCCAAAACTTGGTGCAATTCCCCCACCACAAATGGTTCAAACACCACCAAGTCTTCAAGTTCAACCCTACACAAATGAATTCAATCAACATCCATCACGGAACACTATGAAGGAACCCACTTGGTTTGCAAAGATGTGTGAAGCTTTAAGCAACCAACAATCAATTCATGAAGCTGGATCACTTGATAGACCTCCAATGCTCACTCCAGGAAACTACGATCAATGGGTGATAAGGTTCTTTAGATTTTGTGATCTGAAGAAGCCACATGGAAAGTTCTTAAAGAAGGTTATCTTGGAAGGTCTATTTGAGATGCCTACTGTCATTGTACCCGGAGATCCTACTGCTATTCCACCAAGAGATGAACAAACAAACATTGCTACTGTTGCAGATCTAAATCCAACAGAACTTCTACACTATGAAGCTGATGAGCTTGCAATGCAATATATCCTTTTAGGATTACCTAACCCAATTCTTCGAAGTGTTGATGCTCAAAAGACTGCAAAGGAAATGTGGGACCATATTCATCTTCTTATGGAAGGATCTGTACTCAATCAGGAGGATTTGGAATCCAAAATTTACTTGGCTTATGAACACTTCATGATTGAACCTGGAGAGACACTAGAGTCTTATCATCATCAATTTTAAGACATCATCAATGATTTGGATAAACACAACATCATCATGCCAAGAATTGCAGTGAATACTAAGTTCCTGAGTAGTCTTGGTCCTGAATGGGAGAAGTATGTCATTTTTCTCCGTCAAGCGAAGAATATGCATCATTCTACATATGGATTGTTGTACGATTACTTGAAGCCTCATGAAAAGGAAGTTGATCGGGAAAGGATTCTCCATGCTCAAATTGCTCCACCTACACATCCGGAAAATCAACAACTTGCCTTATATGCTCAACAAAGTTATCCTCCTCAACAAGCAACTCAACCAACTGCCTCAGTCACACCAAACGATCCATCACAGCAATCTCAACAAAATCAATTGGTTCCTTACAACAACAACAATGATCAAGAACTTCATAGTCAAACTAATGAGGAATCTGATCCGTTTGAAGCATTGCAACAGGGATTTGTTATGATTGCTAATGCTTTTAGCCGTTATACAAACAAATCCAACAATCGTATTCGTTCCTCATCCAATACAAGAAATCAGGCTGTTGTGAACAATGAACGAGTTGAAGTTCAGAATCGTGGTTATGGTCATCAAATGGGAGGTGGTCAAGGGTTTAATGCTATGGGTAGGAATAACAACAGAGCTCAAGTGGTGGAACAGGGAAATGCTCAGCATGGTTTGAATGGTCTTCGATGCTACAACTGCAATGAGAAGGGACACCTGGCTAATGCATGCCCAAAGCCAAGGACTAGGGGCAGTGCTTATTTCAAAGAGGCTCTTCTTTTGGCTCTTAAGGATGAAGCTGGTGGATCTCTCACAAACAAAGAACAGAGCTTTATGGCAGATGCAGACTCAGATGATGATATGGAGGACTTGCAGGCCAATGCAGCTGTTATGTTGATGGCTAATATGCATGAGTTACACATGAGTGACACAGGCCCAGTGTATGACATTGATGGCTTGTCTCAGGTACCCGAACAAACCATCATCATATCTGAACTAATATCTCCGCCAATATCTGAATCCGGCACGGCTCAGACTGTTCAAAATGAGTCATCCACATCTTATTCTGACGATTTTCAAATAAACCCTGTAGTAACATTTGACGATCAAGATGACCTTATGGTTTCCCTTGATAATCAAATTGACTCCGTGGTTGTACTTGAGGATCTAAATAATGATCATGTTGTAACTCACGTTGAACAAGCCGAACTGTTGCCTCCTCCAGATTTTGCTCGGTTAATTCAAGACCATTAAATCAAAATGGAGGAATGTTATGCATTAAATAAGGACTTAAAAAGCAAAAATGCACTGTTAACCAAGGATTTTGAATGCTTACAAATGCAACTCAACTTTTTCAAAACTCAAGAAAACCGTGAAAAAGGTTTTGAAGCCGCTTTTGCTAAATCTCATCAAAACGAAAAATATTTAGAGAGACAGATGCGTGATCTAGCCGCTTCAAAGAATGCTTTGTTGTCTGAAATAGAACAACTGAAACATGAACATAAAAAGCAAATTAATGCTCTCACCTTGGAAAATCAAAAAGCTAAGGCTGAGTTGTTAAATTGTCAAAAACAGTTCTCAGCATACAAAAAGCATTCAACGAATCGGGTAGATGACCTTCTTGCAGAAATTATTGGCTTGCAAAACAAAATTAAAGAGTTTAAAATTGTTGTTTACAAACATGGTGAATCAGTAACAGCTATTGAAAAGTTTACTTTAAAACCTAATCCAAAAGGATATGGACCAAATCTAGCTGATTACAAACCAAAGCTTTCACTCAAAACATTCAAACCAAATCCTGAAGTTTCCAGTGCAGAATATAAAATTAATGATACTGTTATGAGTGTTGTTGAATATCATCGTCAAGAGGAATTAGATGCAGAAGACGAGAGTCGATCAAAATTAAAAACGGTTGTTTACAACAAACCTTTTAATTATTCAAAACCGGTCACTTTCGTCACAACAACGGATTCTTCTAACACACCAAGGGTTATCATCAAAACACCTGAGTCTTCTAATGTTAATCCCCAACCAGACTATGCACAAATTTATGGTCCTTTACCTTCAATCAGTGAAGTAAACTCAAAACCTGAAAATCGCAAAATTCTTAGATATTTTGATATTTTCATGGCTGACCTCAAAACTTTAGAACATGAGATAGAACATCATTCTGAAATCAAAGTTCAACACTTTCAATCGCCTTTAGCGCGAGAACAAAGAGACATTTTTCAGAAAAATCTTTTACCAAATGTTAAAAATTTGAAAAGTTGTGCATTAGCTTGGGAAAAGGATTTTCATAAGGAACTTGGCGTGATGAAGGTCGTTTTCGAGAAAACTGAAACATCTATTTCTAATACTAAACGCAAAAAGAAAATGTTGAGAAAAGATGTTGATCGACTCTTGGAAGATGTTATCTGTGCTGATATCCATAATGTTGTGTTATTCTATTCTTTGCCACATTCATCTGATTATATCTATGCTGATACTGTTGACTCTGTGGTAACTGTTGAGAATATTGATAACGTGCTTCAGATCGAGTCTTTAAAAGCTGAAAATACACGATTACTTAACGAACTTTACAATGCAAAACGTCGTCTTCATTGGTGTGAAAAATATATTCACAACCATCAACTTAGTTTTCAAAAGAAAATCGTTCAGTTGAGTGCAAAATCTTCTGATCCTAAAATTGAGCAACTGGATGATCAAAACGTGTTTTTGAAAAGTCAAATCTCTAAATATGAACAAAAACTTGTAAAAGTTAAACAGGAATATGGTGTCATATTTGATTTACTCAATAAGACTCGACATGAAGCATCAAACGAACTTGATCACTATCTTGCTTACACTAGAGAAGTCATGAATTTTGCTGGTAATATTCGTTCTGAAAATCAAGATTTGATTCACACTATCTCTAAGCTAAGAGAAATATTAGGAAAGTATGAACAACTTCCGCCAACCAACATTTAGAGATTAGCATCAGTCACACTTAGTAATCATGCACCTAGAATCCCTACTGCCAAATCACAAGTTGCTAACGTGCTTCCTTCTACTGAAACAGGAATAGTTGCGTCTTTTCCAAACGTCCGCACTTCACAGCCTAGGAGCACTCAATTGAAGAATAGGAAGTTGCGACCTAAGAAAAGATCAATAAGGAATGCTAAAGTAGAAGAACACCCTAGGACTATGAATAAGACTCACGTTGCTTCCACTATAGATGTTGCGTCTGGCAAATGTAATAGAAATAGTGATGTAACGAATGCTAAACCTTTAAGCACTTTTGATATTCAGTCTGATGCACCTTGTGTTATTTGTCGTAAAAGTATGAATTCTGATTGTCATGACAAATGTGTTGCCAAAGCTATAATCTCTCATTTACGGAATCCTAAGAATCGGAATACCTCTAGGCCCACTAATCATTCTTAGTCTGTGCTTGGTAGACCGCCCTCTTTAGATTCTAAGGAAAACATTGTTGTCCCTGTAGCTCCAGTTTCACCTCCTAAGAATGTAGTACCACCTAGTGCATTCACTAAGACTAAAGCAAAGAGTAGTCATAGATGGCAGAAATGGATATATAACACACTAGGATTTAAATGGATGCCTAAAGTCATTAATGTGTGCATGTCTCATATACCTGCTTCGGAACCCTCTAACATTTCGGGTTCCACATATACTTCTATTCCATTTGTGTCGTCTGTGTGTAATGCAGGTGATACAGATCATTCTCTGGATTGTTGATAGCGGATGTTCCCGACACATGACAGGCAACCTTAAACTGTTATCAAACTTTATTGCAAAGTTCATTGGCACTGTCAGGTTCGGGAATGATCACTTCGCAGCTATCATGGGCTACGGAGATTATGTCAATGGGAACATCGAAATCAGCAGGGTTTACTATGTGGAAGGCCTCAGTCATAATCTGTTTTCAGTTGGTCAGTTTTGTGATGGAGATTTGGAGGTTGCTTTCCGGGAGAAAACTTGTTTCATTCGTGATCTACAAGGAAATGACCTTATGTCTGGCTCGCGTAATTCTAGTCTCTACACTATCTCTCTGCAAGACATGGTTGCTTCATCTCCCATCTGCTTACTTTCAAAGGCAACATCAACAAAATCCTGGCTATGGCACCGTCGTCTCTCACATCTAAAATTTCAAACCATCACCAACCTTGCTCGACACAAACTAGTTGAAGGTCTCCCACGATTCCGGTATTCAAAAGATCACCTTTGCTCAGCCTGTGAACAAGGAAAAAGCACTCGTGCTCATTTTCCTTCAAAGGTGGAACACAGCTCTCAGCATGTGCTTCATCTTCTTCACATGGATTTGTGTGGCCCAATGCGCGTGCAAACAATCAATGGCAAACGCTACATCTTAGTAATTGTTGATGACTATTCACGATGGACTTGGGTCTACTTTCTTCGAAGCAAAGACCAAGCTCCACAAATGCTCATCACCTTTCTCACGAAAATACAGGTTCAGCTCCGCAACACCGTCAGGCTAATTCGAACAGACAAAGGAACTGAATTTGTTAACCAAACCCTTCGTACATTCTATGAGAAAGTGGGAATTCAACATCAAACATCTATTGCACGTACACCTGAACAAAACGGAGTTGTTGAAAGACGAAACCGAACGTTAGTGGAAGCTGCAAGAACAATGTTAATCAATGCTAAACTTCCAGATTACTTGTGGGCAGAAGCCGTATCTACTGCATGCTATACTCAAAACCGTTCTATGATCACTAAACGCCACAACAAAACACCATTCGAGCTTGTCCACAACCATAAACCGAATCTCAAACACTTTCATGTATTTGGATCCCTTTGCTATCCGAATAATGATCGTGATGATTTTGGAAGCTCAAAGCCAAAGCTGACATTGGAGTCTTTATTGGATATTGTGAGAATTCTAAAGGTTACCGTATCTGGAATCGTCGTACAAAATAGGTGATGGAAACGATTCATGCTCATTTTGATGAACTCATGGAGATGGCTTCTGAGTATAACAGCTTAGAACCCGGACACAACCGTTTAAACTTCCCTCAACCCCCATCATCAGCTGAACAAAGCCCCCAGCTCACTCATCAACAAATGGAAAGGTTATTTGCTCCGCTGTTTAGTGACGATATTGATGAATGTGCTCCAGGTGTATCCGCTGTTTCCGCTGCTCAACCTGATAATATTCCTATACCTGATACACCTGCTACAACAACTACTGCTGAAGATGCACCTACACCAGTTGACTCCAACACAACAGTTGAACAAACCGCTTCCAACAATGATGAACCGGCTGATGATATTCTGAATGATGTACCCCCACCTGCAGATTTTGACCCAAATGCGTTCTTCAACCCGTTTGCTAATGAGACTGCTGCACCAGATGTCGCGGAATCTTCAACAAACCATTTGAACCCTCAGAATCTGCACAATGTATACCAACATCAACCCTCTACACATCGATGGACAAAAGACCATCCTCTGGCTAATATTATTGGCGACCCGAATCAACCATTCGTTACGAGACAACGTCTTCACACAGATGGTGAACATTGCATTTATGCACTCACTGTCTGCCAATCTGAGCCTAAAAACATTAAAGACGCAATGACAAAAGATAACTGGATTGAATCCATGCAGGAAGAACTCAACCAATTCAAACATCTTGAAGTATGGGAACTGGTTGAAAGACCAACAGGAGTCTACGTCATTGGTCTCAAATGGATTTGGAAAAATAAATTGGATGCTGAAGGGAACGTAATCTGAAAAAAGTCACGTCTAGTTGCTAAGGGTTATCGTCAGGAAGAGGGTATCGACTTTGAAGAATATTTTGCTCCGGTTGCTCGTCTTGAGGCTGTTCGGATATTTCTCGCGTTCGCGGCTCATATGAATATGACGGTCTTTCAAATGGATGTCAAAACTGCGTTTCTCAACGGACAACTGAAAGAAATGGTTTATGTCAGCCAACCCGAAGGATTCGTTGATCCAGAGTGCCCGAACCATGTCTACAAACTGAACAAAGCTCTTTATGGTCTCAAACAAGCCCCTCGGGCATGGTACGATAAGCTATCATCTTTCCTCATTACTAATAATTTCACCAAAGGCTTGGTTGACCCAACTCTATTTATACAATATCACGGGGCACATATCTTATTTGTTCAAATTTACGTGGATGACATCATTTTTGGGTCTACACATAAAAAGTTTTCAACCGCTTTTGCAAAACTAATGAAGAAAAATTTTGAAATGTCCATGATGGGTGAACTCACATTCTTTCTAGGACTTCAAGTTCATCAATCACCCCGTGGTTTTTTCTTGAGTCAGTCCAAATATGCCCTTGAATTGTTAAACAAATTTGGAATGAAAACCTGTGATACTTATGCCACACCAATGACTCATACCAAGAAGCTAGACGCTGATTTACATGGGAAATTAGTTGACCCTACCAAATACCGAAGTATTATTGGGTCTCTCATGTATCTAACAGCTAGCAGACCTGACATTGTCTTTGCCGTTTATGTATGCTCCCGTTATCAGTCGCGACCAACTGAAACCCACCTCTCTGAGGCTAAAAGAATCCTCCGATACATCAAGGGAACCATAAACTTGGGGATCTGGTATCCGAAGGATTCTGGTTTTGAACTAATCGCTTTTTCAGATGCTGACCACGCAGGATGCTTAGACTCAAGGAAAAGTACTTCAGGAGCTCTACAATTTCTTGGTGATAAACTGGTGTCTTGGCAATCAAAGAAGCAGGATTGTACATCGCTGTCATCAACCGAAGCAGAATATGTAGCCATGTCCGCGTGTTGTGCTTAAGTCATATGGATGAGAACACAACTCAAAGACTATGGTTACGTATTTGACAGAATCCCGATGTACTGCGACAATCGGAGTGCCATTGCAATCTCGTGCAACTCAGTTCAGCACTCGAAATCAAAGCACATCGATCTTCGCTATCATTTCATCAAGGACCACATGGAACAGGGTACCGTTGAATTATACTTTGTGGGTACTGAATACCAATTGGCATATCTACTCACCAAAGCCTTGCCTCCCGCTAGGTTTAATGAGTTGGTCCACCGAATTGGTATGAGGTGTTTGACTCAAGAGGAATTGGATGACCTCTTAAAACAGTCTTAAAAACCTGTCAAACATCAAAACATCCTTTGTAAATAATTTTTCAAAAACAAAATACAAAAATATAAAACCTGATAAAACAACAAAAATATTCTTCTATCTATTTTTCTCTAAACATGGCAAGTACATTTCTTCCATCAACACTATAATCTTTCAAAATTCAATATTTTTTACGATTAAGTGTTGAGGGGGAGAATTTTCACTTAACTGTTTCATAACATCTGTGTACTTGCATGTTATCTTATCCCGGTTGTTTCTTTTATCAATGGTGGTAAATTTCTGGTTTTATGATACTCCTCGGACTAAATTTTATAATCTTTCATTATTTCTTAAGTCGAGGGGGAGTGTCGTCAAGTTTCTTTCTTAAAATCTTTCTTTGGTAACCAAAATGGAAGTTAAATGGCTTTATTTGAAAAAGGAAAAGGTGGAGGGACCAAAACTGTCAAAATGTTAAAGTTAAATTTAATAAAATACCTCCCACCTACTTATTCACTTCACATTTATTACTTTCAACTTTTAACATCTACGCCTGAGATTCATTCGAGAAATCCGTTACCTTGATCATCATTTTGTAAGTGTTTTAACGATCTTAACATGTTTTTAAGCTAAGGTTTTTAATTTCATGCAAATCCTACGGCTAAAAATTGTGTTACGCGTGATTATGTGTTCTACGCATAAGCGTATGAACACACAATCATTGTGTGTGTGTTTTTTGGTTAAATGGATTGTGTCAAAACGTTTCTAATACATCAAGGATATCATTTTAACCATCAAAACCCACCCAGAAACACGTATTAATGATTTTTGGAAATTAGGGTTCTTGAGTCGAATTGGGTATTTTCGAATGAGAAGTGTTTTGGTCAAAATGATTGTTGGGTTATGGTCATATGTTGATGAATTGATAATTTCCATGGTTATTAACCACCCAGAAACACTAATTGGTTAACAATTTGAAATTAGGGTTTAATGTTCATAACTTTGGGTAAACTTGATTCTCAACGAATTAGATGTTATAACTTGTTTCATAGACTCTCTCAACATCATAGACCTACCAGAATTTGTTTGGTGCAAATCCCAAGGCTAGAAATGATACGCGTAAATCTTAACCCTTAGGGTTTTGACCTACGCGTATGACTTTCTACGCGTAACCTTTAAACGAATGATTCATGCCATGTTTTGTTGATAAAATGAAGTTTTGTGTTAATGATAATGATTTGATGAACTTATTTCAGGCTTTGATACGCTTAATATTCAGAATCAAGGTCATTTGCAACTCTACGCATAAGGATTACCCTACGCGTAGTCAAGTTATGCGTAAGAATAATCCTACGCATAACTATTACGCGTAAGGTTCTACAATGGGACTACGCGTATCCTGTGAAGGATATGCGTAAACAGTGACCTCTACGCATAAGGTCTACTCTTACGAGTAAGCCTTACGCGTAAGGTCCTTATACGCCTACGCATAAGCTCTACGCATAAGGTTCCCCTTTCCTACGCGTAACTTCTCTTACGCGTAAGTTAGGATCCTACGCGTAAGCTTTTGTCTACGCGTATGTCATTACTGTTTACGCTTAACTTTGTCAAAACTACGCCTAAGCCTTGATTGACCTTCATTATGAATTGTTACGTGTACAAACTTGTAAACAAACTTATCATAACGTCACGAATCCAATAATGTCACTAATAAACTTAATCGTTTGATATGTTGTGAACAATAAGTGATAACATAAACTTTAAAACTTAAAGTTAACTAACTCACGAAATATTTCACGACATCATTGGACTATTGGACAAACAAGTGACTTAGGACTCGTAACAATCATTGACACTGTACATTCAATAACTAGACAATAAGACCTTCTGTTGACTAACATTATGTCTTTCGATATGTTGGTTCTTTTGGCTAATGTTATTTCAGATCACGACATGGCTGAACAAATGTATGTGGATGCATCAGAAGTTCTTACAATTGCTGATATCTTTCTAGAGGGTTATCCGAGAAAGCTTGGAAAGAACAACCTTAGGGTTGACTTTGACACCCTCACATGCTCAGAATCTTCTTGTCTCATTGCAGTGGATATTCTCAGGAATCATCCCTACCAGAACATGCTCTCACACTCTGCCACAGTTCCAGAGGTCTACATTCAACAATTCTGGGATTCTATGCAGAGGATCACTGGTCAAAATGCTGTGAATGTGACTCTTAATCACAAACAAGTCACTATCACTCCTGATGACTTACGAGCTGTTCTCATCATTCCAGACATCGCTCCAACTGACTTCTTTGCTACCCCTACTAAAGAGACTGTCCTGCAATTCTTGATAGATATTGGTTATGATGAAGCTACAGGAATCATTACTAAGCACTCTCACGTGGAACTGAAGAATATTCCTCAACCATGGAGGACACTCTATATGATCATCACCAAATCAGTCTCTGGTCGTGACAGTGGCTATGAGCATCCCAAGCTCATGGAACTGCAAATTTTCTTGTCGTTGATCAACAAGAAGGACATTATAATTGAAGCACTGCTATGGGAAGATATGATGTTGTTTCATAAGAAGCTTGGCTCCAAAATTCCCTATGTCAGATACACCAAACTGTTGATCCAGAGAGCTCTTGGACTTCATCCTGATATCCCCAGGAGACTCAATGACCCAGATAATCATGACATCTTGACTGAGCCCATACTATCTGTCAGAATCAAAGAATCGTCTACGAAGAAACAGGGTGATGTGTTGCCCGATCACCTTCTTACAAAGGAAATCAAAAAGCTGGAAACGTACAAAGGGTATCGGGTAGCCGTAAAAGAAGGAAAAGTTGGCCATCTTGATGAAAAGGCTATAGGGACTCCTACTCGGAGAACCAGAAGAGGAAGTGCTGGAAGTGCAGTAAGTTCTGAAAGTCATAGGAAGTTTCCCAAGAGGAATCCTCCTCGTAAAAGGACTGTTCCCACTAAGGAAGCTACTCCCATCCCAATCCCTAAACCCGAACCGCAAAGAAAGCTTTTGGACGAAAGCTCTGAAGGTACTGACACAGATGAAGAGATTACCTACTCTGAAACTGCAAAGGATGACAATCCTTTAGTACCAAAACCTCAAAGTCCTCAAGCTGATAAAGGAAAAGGGAAGACTCCTGCACTTGTGCCCTATGATGAAAGCTCTGAAGAAGAAGAAGAGCTACTGGATCAATCCTACAGGAAGAAGTTTAAATTAGTTAGACACATTCAAAAGGCTGAAGAATTTTCAAAAGACCAAATGGGTGGCCCCGGAGGATCAAGTGGTGCTGCCTACTCCTCACCAGATCCTGATGCGGTTAATCGACCCGATAAGGGATCTGGTGCCACCACTCTTGTGCAACAACAAACGCTTGTGGAGGTGTCTACTGAACATAACATTGAGGAACCAGAAAAGGATAAGACTGAGAAAGAGAAAACTGATGAAGAAGCTAAGGATCAGACGGAAGAAAAGGCTAAATCCGGACAAGATGACGAAGAGAATTATGATGACTTTCTTCTCAACAGTCCAACTCGTTCCAAGGAAGATACTTCTGCACCTCCGAAGGACCCCGAGCCTCCTCATGTCTCCTCCTCATCAGACTCATCATCTCATTCCTCACCACCACCATCAAAGAAATCAACCAAATCAACATCCAAATCTGTGAAGAAACCACCTCGCTCTTGGATTTCTCAGACTCATGAAAGAATTGTGAAAGTTGTCCAACAAGTCAGAAAGAAGGACATGCTTTACAGAAAACTGAATTGGTTTGCTGACCAAATACAGTACTTAATGATGAGAAAGACAAGATGCAGAAAGAAAGGGAATTTGTTCAGAAGTTCATGAAAAGTCATCGTCAAGAGGAACTGAACGAAATGATCGAAGGTTACACTAACAAGTATCTTCTGGATATCGTTCCTAAAGTCACAAAGGAGATGTTTACCAGACAACTATATCCGAATCTTATGCAGATAGCCAAGCAAACTATAAGATCCACACCTTTAACCGTCACAATCAATCCATCTGATCCTGTAGTTTTCTCGGATAATGAATTGGTGGCCAAGCTTGTCACACAAATGTCCACACGATATGGGACATTTACTTCTGAGGAAGGAAAGCTGTTTCAAGCATTGCTGGACTACCAACTCATAGAAGCATGTAGATTCGAAGCAGAAAAGTCTAAACGTCCTAGAGACGATGAAGACAAGGATCAGGACAAGCATGATAAAGCTAAACGTTAGAAGAAGTATGGTGAATCATCTTCTATGTTACCTCCTCTCCAACGGACTTCTACTCAACAAAGATCTCCTCCCCGTTCTTCTACAGATAAACCTCAGGACGATTCCGAGTTACCACCCCTGACTCAGAAAACCGGTGATCAATTTGAGTACACGAGTGGTGACGATGAAGAGGTCCTTGAGCCCCTACAACAACCCACCTCTCCCAAACAAGTTCAGAAACCAGAATCATCATCTCAACCTTCGAAAAAGAAGAAGAAGAAGGCACCCATGGTTGACGTCGTATCTTGGCTAGATGACGATAAAACTGAAGGATTTGAATGGTTTTCTACACTTGTTAACAACACTCCCTACCCTGAGGAAGGTCAGGATTTGGTAGACGGTAATACATTGGAGCATGCAAAACTGTTGCAAGAAAAGTTCCATGTGAAGAAAATGACGAAATCTGAGTTGAAGCGAATCAAGAATGAAGCGTTTCAACTTCTAAAAGACAGCTCTGAAAGTGCCCTCGAGGTCGAATATCACCTTGACTACATTGCTCGAGCTATGTATAACAACATGGATTGGCTCAACCCGGAAGCAAACATTGACTTCACAAAAAGGGACAACGCTCCATACTACACCGATTGGACCAAACCTCTACCGACCATTGGCCAACCAGATGAACCACGGATTCCCTTCCGATATTTCTTCAACAAAGACCTGGAATTTCTTCTCCATGGTGGCGATGGTTCAAGGAAATATGCTACATCCTTGACACTTCCATTCCCTGCAGCTATCTACTCAAACTGCATTGCCATTGAGGAACGTGCCAATCACTTGTTCTCCAACATAGTGGAAGCATACGACCGAGATGCATTATATGGGATTCATCACTGGCCAGAACGCCGACGAATCTACTACAGAAGCTGTCAGGTTCAGAAGTCACAACATGCAGTGTTTAGTACTAAAGACATTGTTGCCATCCAACATGTTGGTCTTTCATCCAAATGGGACTACACCTTTCTCAAGAAGATTGTGGTCAAAAGACAGGATGAAAGGGATTATGCATTCTGTGAAGCTGACTTTGAGAATTTGTCTCTCAACGATATTGAAGACATGTACCTTGCCAAAGTACAGGGTCGCATGAGACAATTTTCAACAGAAATACAACGTGAATTCATCAAGTCACTGCTCATTTTCATCAGACGCATAGTCATAAAAGAACGTGTTGAAGATCTCCAGCTTGCCGTTGAATCATATCAAACACGTGTCAACTTCACTCCACCACAGCTTGATCTTCCAGATCTCAACCAGCTATCACAATTAACGCTCATCAGCAAACCGTTTGGTGTCGTTTATCGCAGTGAACTTCATCGCAATTGCTTGATGGCGTGTAATGAGCTTCACAAATTTGGAGATCATACTCTGAAGATGGTTAGGGACGGATTAGCTTATCGATTGAAGGATATACGTGAGAACATTGGGAACCCTAAGCGATGGAATTCTCAGGATCGGAGGAATGTGAGAAGGATCATCACCATGATTGATGAACGGTTGTTCAGAAGGGATCAGTTCAGACGATTGGAGAGCTATGTTGGTGGTCGCCCAAAGGATTATCATAACCGGCTTTCAACGCCCTGTGCGCACTCCTGGGAACATCACTGCACTTCCTGGTACCCCTTGAATTGTTTCTTTCATATAATTTTGGATGTGTGATTAACTATGTCAATGGCTTGTGCACACATAACAGTGTACAACCCGTAATTTGCAAGAAAGGACCTTGTGGTACGCCTCAGTGCCACAATCCTTATAAAAGGAGCGAAAGCTTCTTATTTTTGAGTAAAACCTATTAAACCTTTCATTTTTCAAGGTTTTGCTCCAAAGAACAAGTACTTCCCCCGTAAGATTTTCAAAACCTCAACCGTTTATATCACTTGTTGAGGGGGAGTATTTTCATTAAAACTTTGTTCACAAATTGTTCACAGTGGTCATCTTCCCACAACACTCGAAATGGTCATATTTATTGTCAACATTTCAAAAATAACATTTTATATGCCATTTTTGAGGGGGAGAAAATTGTGTGATAAGAAATATGTTGTGCAAAATGCAAATGAATCTGTGTACTTCAGACTCAACCAACAAATTGACGGTACTAAACTGTTAGTAACTCGAAAAGACTTGTCCTGGACGGGTAATAATTTCAAGCTAGTTCGCTAGTAATGTAAACGTGTCTCGCAAAGGACTTGTCCAAGTAGAAAGTACCATTCGAGACACTCTTGGTAGACATGAACTCTGACGGGTATGACAACCTTTCGAGGTTTGTCTACACCTTCAAGGTAGTTATTAGAGCTAGTTGTCACCTAAAAGCTGACAATGTAACTCTTTAACTATGCAACATAACCGTGTCTCGCGGGGGATTGTCTATCTCCAGTGGATCAATTCAAAATGTGCGCGCTCTTTCCTCACTGTGCATTTAAACCATTAAAACTCTTAAGCACATGTGGAGGGGGAGTATTTATGCAAAATCCTATCTCTCACTGTGGTTCAAACATGATTTTCATTAACAAACCCTTTGAGAGATTCTTAACAACTGTGGTTTTAATGGCAACATAGGTTAGTCATGGAGGTATAAGGTGACTAAGGTTAGGAATAACCGTCCTATGATCCGCCAGAGCCGGAGGGATCTACCCAAGGACATCACAAATAGTTAGTACTTAGAAGTCCTTAGGTACGATTATAAAAAGGAGTAAATGAGAATCGGAGAAAGAAGGAGTTGAAGAATCAAAAAGAAATGCAAAGAAAAGGGTGAAAAGAAAATAGCCCTCCAGATTATTCAACTTAGGGCAGACACCGGGTTCAATTCATATGCTACTGGTTGTCACTTAGTGACGCCGGTATTGAAGATTAAAAGTCGTCATGGACCCAGTGACGCATGCACTAAACCTTCTTAGCCACTCAAGTTTCTCTCAACAGAAGCTTGTTTCATTCTCACAGGGAACCCTACGTAAACTATTGGTTATCTTTTAGAGATTGCTGGTATTGAAGAAGGAGACCCTCTCCCTAGTCTCCACTCAGGAAAAACCAAAACGCACTATTGAGTCTAGAGCCACGAGATTCATCAAAAGATCTCTTAGGAACACTTGACATTTCATCACTTGTTGATCAACAAATAAGATTATCAGTGGTTCATATCGAGTCCTTCACAGATCTTAGCAATCTGTCGAGAACAATTATGAGAGGTTCACATCTGTGATCCTCAGTGATTGAATGGAAACTCCTGCCAGGGTCAACATCAAACAGCCCTGACAGCAGGTCACTTCGGTAACTCCCCGTGGATTACGCGGAGTGTGTCTCAAACGGTCTACAGTCGTGAGGTGATGCTTCGGTGTACCTCAGCGACTCATCTGAACTGTAGATGTACTTCGGTACATCGCGTTATCTCACTTGTGGGACTCCAGTTCAGGAACGGCCTTTGTAAGAATTAGAGTTGTGTTTTCACACTATGCTGTTAACACTCTCGAAGTTCAAACTTGTAAGTGTCGGAACCTGCTTATTACTAACCGTTTGAAATGTTTTCTTCTTATGGAAACTCCGGAGCAAGATGATCGTGTTGATTCTTCTCATGCTCACGCCAACATCATCACTAATGGAAGTTCTGTTCAAAAGCAACACAACCATCAGAATGATTCTTCGTCAAACCAAAGAATCTACAAAGTTAAAGACTTAGAGAACTTCATCAGTATTGAATTCCAACGTCAAAGAGCGTGTGAGCATGTTGAAGAATGACGTGGAGACACTGGAGCAGCGAAGCAGACCTGAGGCAGACTGATGCAGAAAACAACATACTATCACTTTCACCACAAAGAACAATGATCAAATAACAAAGTTAAAGATGACGTCAAAGCATAACTGTTCAAAGACAACTATCTCTCTACACTGGGGAGATTGTTCGAATCAAGGCAATTCTTCTCACAAGAAAGAAGAATGTCAGAAGACGTCAGAGCTACTATTACATCAATGCCTTCACCATTTATCACCAACACTTGAGGGGGAGATTGTTGGAATCACTCCTAAACCATAATCAAGTGTTTGTAGTTAATATGTAATAGTTAGCTTTATTATGGCCTTTACGTTTGTTATTAGCCTTAAGCTTATGTAGAAGGCCCATGAGCTTAGGCCCAAGCCTATTTAAGAAAGGATGGAAACTAGGAGTGTTGCCCTAGCTTTCCTCCTATAAATACTCTTGTAAACCCTCTTTTGAGGGTTGGTTGTTCAAGTTCTCTTTTCACATATTCCTACGCGTAAACCGTATTACTATTATCGTGTGAGTGTGTTTGTTTACTTGTTCAATCACCTTATCTCTTTCTATAATACTTGTGTTTGTAAAACTAGTGACCTAACAATATGTGACACAAAGTGAAAGTGAGATTGTGCCAAGTGATGTATCTTCTGCAGTCAATGATGACTATGTTTTTGATGAATACACTGCATGTGCCCTTGATGATTTTGTTATCTCTGAACTGAATGCCTATAAAGAACAAGTTGCTATTTATGAACAACGTGCTAAGTTTGAGTTAACTACCCGTGAGTAGGAAATGGATGACCAAATGCGTACAATTATTAGAAATAGTAATTTTAGAGAAGAAGTGTTAAAACAAGAGTTAAACTCCTTACAAGAAAAGCTTTCTAAAACTGTTAAGCAAAAGCAAGAGCTTCAAGATAATGTTAAGGTGCTTAAACAAGAATTTAATGCTAAGGAGTCAAAACTTTTGAATGATTTTTCTAATCTAAAAACTTTGAAAAACAAGCTTGAAAATAAGTTGTACGTACAAGGGAATACCATTCAGACTGCTCACATGATCACTAAGCATAGAGTCTTAAACGATAAGCATAGTATTCCCCTTGTTGAGGAACCAAATCCCGAGGTTGGTAAAAAGGCTAGAGCTGCTCATAAGGTACTATATGATGGAAATGAGATTCTTAAGCCTAGGCAAACACCATCATGTGTTGGAAGCACGGAAGAGGATAGAAAATTAGATGATGCCTCTAGGGAGAAAATGGACAAGAAGCTTAACGATCCTGAGTGTAAAAAGAAAAATATAACGATCAAACCTCATGATTACACAAAAGAAAATTGGATCTCCCTAAACAGGTTTAAGCCTCAAACTCAATTAACCCCAGAACAAATTTTTTGGAAGAAAGATATAGATAAGCAAAAGGCAAGTGAACTTGTTGAAATAAACCATCCCCTTAGGAAAGTGCCTGCAGCTACTGTGTACCCTCCCAATACACCAATGCACTTAGTTCCGAGAACTATTTCCACTAATAGCAAGACCTTAATCAGCCTGTATGTTGTTTATCAACTATTTGTTGATTTTGAGAAAACGTGTAAGAAAAGGATCACACCCACTGGGATTACTGAAGGGGAAAGGGGTTTTGAGCAAACTAAAGAATGTTATTTAATTGAAGTCATGCCTTTCTTTAAACAATTAAAAGGTCAATTTGAGAGTCTTCAAAAGGGAATTAACTCAGATATCAAAGAAATGGAAAAGGAATTTGATGCAATGATAGTTGAGGTAAATGATTATGAACGGAAACTCAAATATAATGAAATTGAAAGGAAGAATTTGCATATCTTAAATGAGAACTTAGTATTAAGTTGTGTGGCTCAAGATGTGTTTTATACTGTTACTAAGCATTATATCACTGCTTCTCAATTTCATGAATTAACTGTTGCCTTGAAAGTTTCCTATGATCGTGTCATTGAGCTTGAAAACAAAAACTCAGAACTAAATAAGAAAATTGATCAGGATGATCACGATAATTTGGTAAAACATTTTTCTAAGCTAGAAGTTGAACATTTTGATTTGCAACTAAAATATCAACATCTCAAAGAAAATGTCAAAACCTCAAACATCAAGACATCCTCAAATGTTCCAGAGTTTGATGCACTTTTTGAAATAAACAAACGTGACGAACAAATTCAAGCTCATTGTAACACGATCAGAACGTTGAAAGCCCAAATCTCACAATGAAAGGGTGAAAAGAACAATGTGACTGGCTCCCAAATGCCTCCTCCTTTAGATTCTCAGTGTTCTCAGACTTTTCATCTTCAAAACTTGGTTAATGTTTTACAAAAGGAAAATAAGAGTTTTCTAGAAGAAAATGAAAAAGTTAAACGACACTTTAAAGAGTTATATGATTCAATGAAAGTCACTCGTGACAAGAACAACGAAAAACTAACGTCTTTACAAAAGGAAATTGAGAATCTGAAGAGTCAGGTAAAAGGGAAAATGCCACTTGTCTTTAATGAGAATGATGCATCAAAGTCATCTGCATACTCTAAATATACTGTGACTGTTAAATACATTCCTCCTCATCTTAGGAATAACGAACTTGTGTTTCATAACTATTTTGCTCACCTTAAGGATAGTCTAGAATGTCTCTGTGAGATTGTAGAAGAGGATTTCATAAATAAGCCACTTGATAGAGAAATTAGGTTTGCTTGCATTCAGGCCAAACGATCTCAGGAGCTGTTAGAATGTTTAAGAGCAACATGTCCTAAATCCTTATGTGAGAAAGATAAAGCTGTGAGGCCTTGTTCCATGCCTAGTGCTAAATATACAAACCATTCTATGCCCAGCATTAAGAAAGTGAATTTTAATGTGCCTTCAAGTAGTTCAGATCCCTGCACTTCTAGTTCAGGAATGCAAAAGGTAGCCCAACCAACTAATGTTCCCATAATTCCCTCTACAGGAGTAATCAGGGACATTAAAGCAAGCGGGTCAAAGCCTCCAGGCAATACAAAGCAAGATAGGACCTCGCAAGCTAAGAATGTGCATTTGAAGAGAGTAGAAGACCACCTTAGGAACACTAAGTTTGAGTTGAATAAAACGAATCGTGTTGATTCTAGTATTAGCTATAAGCGTACTGTAATTAATTCGAATTCTGCTACTTTTAGCAAAACATGTAATGATGATTGCTTGGTTTCTGTTACTAATCATGAATGTGGTGTGAATGATTTGATTAATGTTGTTAAATGCCATGTTAAGATTGTTAATGCCAAAAAACATGTTAAGAAGGCTAGAAAGCAGTGGAGAAAGAAGGTTAGAAAACATTGGAAACCCACAGAAAGGAAATTTAGTAACATAGGTTATCAGTGGATACCTACTGGCCGCAAGTTTAATCTTAATGAGTTGTGCCCTAAATTTTCTAAGTCAATGCCCATTAGAAAATGGATGCCCACTGGTAGAACTATTCCTTTAAGAAGTGAACATACTTTGAATAGGTCAAATACGGACACTAGCACTGCATCTATCCCTGATGATTCCATTGTTTCCACTTCTGATGTGGGTGTTCCAATCACTGTTACTAACCAAATGGAATCCATTCTTGCATGGGGATCCCAATTATCCAGTTATCCATTCTTGTCTGTGTTCAACTGCAGATCGTTTAAATCGTTCTGTGGTACCTGGACTTAGGCTGTTCCAAGCATATGACTGGAGATCGCTCGCGGCTCATTAACTTCGTAAGTAAATTCATCGGGACTGTTAGATTCGGGAACGACCATTTTGGTGCAATTATGGGTTATGGAGACTATGTTGTTAGTGAAAGTGTAATCTCCAGGGTATATTATGTTGAAGGCCTTGGTCATAACTTGTTCTCTGTTGGTCAATTCTGTGATTCCGGTCTAGAAGTGGCTTTTAGAAAACATACTTGTTTCGTTAGAGAACTTGATGGTGTGGAACTGTTAAGAGGAACTCGTGGTTCAAATCTTTACACCATCTCTATCTAAGACATGATGAAGTCTTCTCCAATCTGCTTGTTGTCAAAGGCATCGAAAACAAAATCATGGTTATGGCATCGTCGTCTCAATCACTTGAACTTCGGAACCATTAATAATCTTTCCAGAATGGATCTTGTAAGAGGCTTACCCAGATTAAAGTATGAAAAAGATCATCTTTTTTCAGCATGCCAATTGGGAAAAAGCAAGAAATATGCCCACAAACCCAAACCCACAAACTCAGTAATGGAAGTTCTTCATACCCTTCATATGGATTTGTGCAGACCAATGAGAGTGCAAACGATAAATGGGAAGAAATATATTTTAGTCATTATTGATGACTACTCTCAATTTACTTGGGTAAAGTTTTTGAGGACAAAGGATGAAACTCCAGATGTCATCATCAAACTTATCAAGCAGCTTCAGGTTCGTCTTAACAATACGGTTAGAATTGTTCGAACAGACAATGGCACAGAGTTCGTCAACAAAGACTTAAGTCAATTCTATGAAAGTGTTGGATTTAGTCATCAAAGAAGTGTTCCACGAACTCCTCAACAGAACGGTGTTGTTGAAAGACGAAATCGAACTCTTGTGGAAGCCACAAGAACAATGTTGATTTACTCAAAGGTTCCAATGTTTCTCTGGGCTGAAGCCATTGCCACTGCTTGCTACACCCAAAATCGTTCCCTCATACACACATCTCATGGAAAAACTCCATACGAACTTGTCCATAAACGAAAACCTGATCTCTCCTATCTTCGTATGTTTGGTGCGTTGTGCTATCCAAAGAATGACGGTCAAGATTTAGGAAAATTAAGAGCTAAGGCAGACATTGGAGTTTTTGTAGGTTATGCATCAAACAAGAAGGGTTACCGAATCTACAACAAAAGAACTCTAGATATCATGGAAACTATTCACGTCACGTTCGATGAGCTGTCCGGACAAATGGCTCCAGGACAATCCACCACATCTCAACCTTCAATAAGTAGTCCCATCAGTTCTACTCTTGTACTAAATCCCTCACCAGCAACTCCTTATGCATCTCCTTCAGAAGATGATTTGAAGAAATTGTTTGATCCAATGTTTGATGAACACTATGAGCTAATTGCTAATGATATGTCAATTCCATCAACAGAGGTTGCTCCTATCCCTGTCAATGAAGTTAACCCTTCAGTTTCTATGTCATTAAGTCAAGAAGCGCCTGCTGCTGATCACTCTGTCTCATCAACAAATCATCAATCATCGAGTGTACATCATGGAATTGTGTCTGGCACCTATGATGGAGATAATCCCTTTGCTACTTGTAGGACCTTAGATCTATCAACCTTATCACTTTACCAAGCAAACCCAACACACGTAACCCAAGTTACGCGTATAAAACGTTAAACACAAACACAAACACAAACAAAGCTTAGAAATAAGATGAGAAAGATGGTGACTTGATGTTATATTCGTGTATGTGAGATGATAAAGATAAGCACAATAAAGTTGTATATTCCAAAGGAAAAACACACACACACACACACACACTTTCAAGCACACCCCTCAAATGACCATTTGAGGGGTATTTATAGTACAAGAGGTTTGTTGCCCTAAAGGCTTTCCATGGGCTTTTCGTGGACTTGGACATGGATTGGGCTTTGGATACTTAAGCTTCAAACGGCTAGCATAAACATAACGCCTAGCCATTTAGCTTAGTCCAATCCACGAGCCCGTTGACTATTCTATCACGATATCTAACACACATTACAAAGTTCCTAATCATGAATGACCATCACTTCTAATAAAACTATTAAGGCTAACAATATCCCCCTAAGGGGTGGTCATTCAAATGATGCTCCACTTGATTAGGTCTTTACTTTTCTCGAGCAAGAACTTTGCGTGTAGATATAGAATAGTCTTGATTCTTTGTTCCTTCATGCTTTGTGATCAGATAATGTGGTTGTCTGCCGTTGTCAACTTCGTTGGTTAGGTGTCTCCACGCCTTTCTCCACCATGCTCACACTTCTATTTGTTTTAGGTTACCAATGATGTAGTTCTCGAGTCTTTAAACTTTGTTAATTCTTTGACTTTGACGAAGAATCATCTATAACTTTGTGTAGCCTTTGATTTTGATGATAACTATCATGTGTTGTTGGTATAAGCATGTGGCGAATCTGCACAATCAATCCGCTCCGGAGCTTCCATAAGAAGAAAACATAAAAACAGGTTAGTAATAAGCAGATTCCGGCACTTACAAGTTTGAATTTCGAGGGTGTTAACAGCATAGTGTGAAAACACGTCTCTAATTCTTACAGAGGCCGTTCCTGAACTGGAGTCCCACAAATAGGATAACACGATATACCGAAGTACATCTACAGTTCAGATGAGTTGCTGAAGTACACCGAAGCATCACTCCACGACTGTAGACCGTTTGAGACACACTAAGCGTAATCCACGGGGAGTTACCGAAGTGACCTGCTGTCAGGGCTGCTTGATGTTGACCCTAGCAGGAGTTTCCATTCAATCACTGAAGATCACAGATGTGAAACTTCTCATAAATGTTCTGGCAGATTGCTAAGATCTGCGTAGGACTCTATAATATATCGCTTTTGCCCTTATTGATGAACAACAAGCGATGTCATGTCAAGTGTTCCTATGAGATATTTTGATGAATCTCGTGGCTCTAGACTCAATAGTGCATTTTGGTTTTCTTGAGCGGAGACTAGGGAGAGGGTCTCCTTCTTCAATACCAACGATCTCTAAGAGAAAGTCGATAGATTATGAAGGGTTCCCAGTGAGAATGAAAAAAATCCCTTTTGAGAGGAATTGAGTGGCTAGAAGGTTTAGTGCAGTGCGTCACTGGGTCCATGACGTCTTTGTCTTCAATACCAGTGTCATCTAGTGACATCCAGTAGCATATGTATTGAACCCGGTTTCTGCCCTAAGGTCGAATATGGAGGGCTATTTCTTTTCACCCTTTCTTTCACATTTCTTTTTAATTCTTCAACCCCTTCTTTCTCCTTTCTTACATTACTCCTTTTTTTTCAATCATACCTGAGGACTTCTAATACTAACTATTGGTGATGTCCTTGGGTAGATCCCTCCGGCTCTGGCGGATCATAGGACAAATTTCCTATCCTTAGTCACCTTATAACTCCATGACTGTCCTATTGTTGCCATAAAACCATTTTTCTTGAAAATATCTTAGAGTGTTTATGATAGAAAACATGTTTGAAACACTCCGTGAGTTTTATATTTTCAGAAACACTCCCCCTTCACATGTGCTTATGAGTTTTGACAGAAATCTGCACATATAGGGTAGAGTTCGCACTTTTTGAATTGATCGACTTTAAATGAACAAGACCGATTCGATACACGTTTACATCACTAGAGAACTAGCTTGAAATTATTACCCGTCCTGGTCAAGTCCATAGAAAGTTTCTCGAGATGGTACATTTCGTGACTTTGATTTCTCGTCAATTCATTGGTTACGACTGAGTCGAGCTCTTTTGAGATTCAAACAACGATCATTAAACCTCTTTTGATCACATTTTAATCATGTCTCCTCCCCCTCAAAAATAGCATATTCGTGATATTTTTGATATCAACAGATTAAATAACATTTTAGAATCTTTTGGGGAGTCAAACGGATTTGATTTAAGCATGAATTTGGAACATTTTGTTTTATACTCCCCCTTTAATAAAGCATAATCAATTAAAGGGTTTTAGAGGGAGTTATCTTGAGCACAAAATATTTTGAAAGATTTTGAAAAAATCTTTTTGAACAATCTTGAAAAGGTGCTCAAGATGATGATGATTTTTCACCATTTTTAAATGTAGTGCACTGAAGCGTACACTTGTAATTTTCATTAAGAACACGAGTTTTGATCTAAAACTAATCAAAAGTCATCATTTCGGTCCGGGTTTCGTACTGATGTATACGAAAGCCATTTTTGAAGAAATTTTGAGAAACGACATGTTTTAGAAAACATATTAAAGAACTCTCGCTCAAGCATCTATACATGCCCGTATCATTGTTGAATGACATTTCTAGAAACGTACAGAATATCGATTATACAAGAGACATGTCGTAGAAGAATATTTTTGGATTTTTTATTTTATATTGTTTTTGTATTTTTGAAAGTTTTATATTTTTATATTTTGCTTTTGTTGGTTTTTCAAATTTTGTATTTTGTTTTTCAAAAATATTTACAGCGAAGCTTTTTGGAAAATCATTTTCAAGAAGATTCGAGAAGACGTTCTAACTCCTCAGGGGTTAGGCTTCGCATTCCAATTCGTCGAACTAAATAGTCAAACCTTTCTTTTGGAAGGGCTTTAGTTAATAGATCGGCGAGTTGGTAATCTGTCTTCACGAAGAATAATTCAACAGTACCATTTTCGACGTACTCTTTGATGAAGTGATAGCGGACACGGATATGCTTAGTCTTTGAGTGATAACAGGATTGCATGATATGGCTATGGCACTTTTCGAGTCACAATACATAGGTATTTTATCGAAAGTAAAGCCATAATCTGTGAGTTGTATTCTCATCCATAGAACTTGAGCACAACACGCAGATAGAGACACATACTCAGCTTCAGCGGTTGAAAGTGCAGTGCAATCTTGTTTCTTTGAAGACCAGCTTACTAACTTTTCACCCAAAAATTGTGCTCCTCCGGATGTACTTTTTGCTGTAACTTGATCACCTGCGTGGTCCGCATCTGAAAAGGCAATTAGATCAAATCCGGATTCCTTCGGATACCAAAGTCCCATGTGAATGGATGTCTTCAGGTACCGAAAGATCCTTTTAACCTCTTTGAGGTGCAGTTCGGTAGGCTTAGCCTGAAACCGTGCTAATAAGCAAACAGCAAAATGAATATCTGGTCGACTAGCAGTGAGGTACATGAGAGAACCAATCATGCTCCGATATTTCTTCGGATCAATAGGTTTCCCAAACAAATCGGCTCCAATTTTTGGTGAAGTTACCATTGGTGTTCCGACAGAATCACAATTATCCATACCATGATTTTTCAAAATCTCAGTAGTATACTTAGCTTGATTTATAAAAATTCCACGAGGGGACTGATGTATTTGTAAACCAAGAAAGAATTTTAGTTCCCCCATCATGGACATTTCAAATTTTCTTTTCATTAGATTTTCAAAATGTTTTGAAAGATTCGGATTAGTGGACCCAAAGATGATGTCGTCCACGTAAATCTGAACAATCAAAATGTCGTTTTTGCATTTTTGTGTAAACAAGGTAGGATCAACTGTTCCTTTGGTGAAATTGTTTTGGATAAGGAAAGAGGACAGTTCGTCATACCACGCTCGCGGAGCTTGTTTTAAACCATAGATTGCCTTTTTGAGTTTGTAGACGTAGTCTGGATTTTCCATGTCTATAAAGCCTTCTGGCTGACTCACGCACACTTCTTCTTTCAAAGTTCCATTCAAGAACGCGGTCTTAATGTCCATCTGATAAACCGTGATGTTTTTGTGATCTGCATAGGCTAAGAATATCCTGACTGCTTCTAGTCTAGCTACCGGCGCGAATGACTCTTCAAAGTCTATCCCTTCCTCTTGTTTGTATCCTTTGGCCACAAGACGAGCTTTGTTGCGAATTACAGTCATTTCTTCATCCCTTTTGTTTTTCCATAACCACTTGAGATCAATGACGCGAACGTCAATGGGTCTTGGAACCATTTCCCAAGAGTCATGTAGACGGTATTGGAGAAGTTCCTCCTGCATTGCTTCTATCCATGCGGGATCTGCCATTTCCTCACGAATGTTCTTTGGTTCGATATTGCTAATTGAGCAAAGATAAATGCATAAGTTGCAATCGGTGGCAAGTTGGCGTCTCGTCTGAATTGGCCTTGAAGGTTCACCAATAACTTGTTCAATTGGGTGGTCTTTTGTCCACTTCAGAGTAGAAGGATACCGTTGGTTATACGTATGCGAGTTAGATGGTTCTCGTAAGCATGAAGATGATTCAGCTGATTCTGTAGCAAACGGGTTTTCAAATAAGTCTTCATCTAACATTGCATTGTTCTGGTTTTGGTTTTGCTCATCAACTGTTGGTAGAACGGGTGCAATAACTTGAGTAGATGTAGATGATGTTGATGGAGTTGGTGCATTGGTTTTGACCGTTGTAGATGCATCTTCTGTTGGTGGTGGAGGATGATTTTGAGCGGGTGCAGCGGAATGATGGTTTGATGCATTTGTCGAAGTTCCACCATAGTATTCATCGAACATTAACTCGAAGAAATTCTCCCATTCTTGTTCTTTGGGATTGTCAAACGAAGTTGATTGAGCTCTTTGAGGTACTAGTCCTGAACTGATGTGTCCAGAAGTCTGTCGGTTTAGTGCGGGTTCTAGAGCGAGTCTCTCAGAAGCCATATGTGAAAGTTCATCAAACTTCACATTCATCGTCTCCATGATCCTCCTAGTTCTCCTGTTATACACCCTGAATGCCCTCGAGTTATCTGAGTATCCAATGAAGATTCCAATATCACCTTTTGCTTTTAGTTTTCCAAGATCTTCTCTGTCATTTGTCGGATAGCACAAAGCGCCAAACACGTGAAAGTAATAGATATCCGGTTTTCTGTTGTTCACAATTTCATATGGGGTTTTATTGAATCTTGGATGGATAAGGGATCGCTTTTGAGTGAAACAAGCAGTGGCAACAGCATCAGCCCATAGAAATAACGGTGCACTAGAATAGATTAGCATTGTGCGAGCAGCTTCCACAAGAGTACGATTTCTTCTTTCAACTACCCCATTCTGCTGTGGAGTTCTAACAACTGATGTCTGATGAGTGATTCCAACATCTTCAAAATAAGTTCTTAACGATTCGTGAATTCAGTGCCGTTGTCTGTTCTTACAACCCTTACTGGAGTTTGAAGAAGTACTTGAATACATTTCAGAAAGGTGATGATGAGGCCTGGTGCTTCGTCTTTTGATCTCAGAAACGTAACCCATGTATATCTCGAATAATCATCGACGATAACAATAATATACTTTTTCCCGTTAATGCTTTCAACTCTCATTGGGCCACATAAGTCCATGTGCAACATATGCAACCTTGCTTCCGAACTAGGTACGGTTTTGGGTTTATATGATGCTCTTTTGCTTTTTCCTTGTTCGCATGATGGACATAGGTGATCCTTGGTGTATTTGAACTTTGGAAGTCCATTGACGATGTTGTCTTTGGCAAGATTGTTGATGGTGTCAAAATTGAGATGAGATAACCGTCTGTGCCACAACCAGGACTGTGTTCCAGATGCTCGTGTCATAAGACATATTGGTGATGAAAAGGCCATTTTGTTGATGTCGATAGCATACAAGTTTGTATCACGATTCCCAGTTAAGAGATCAGTGTCATCCAAGTTTCTAACGAAGCAAGCATTTTTCCTAAAAGCAACCTCTAAATCTGCATCACAGAACTGCCCGACTGAGAACAAATTGTGTCCCAACCCTTCAACATAGTAAACCCGAGAGATCAAATAATTTCCAAAAGGTAGATCTCCATAACCCATGATAGCTGCTACATGATCATTTCCGAAATGTACGGTTCCCATGAATTTCTAGACGAAATTGATCAGCAGCTTCAGATTCCCGGTCATGTGCTTGGAGCAACCCGAGTCGACGATCCAAAGACATATTTCGATAACCTGCCAATCACAGAAGAAGAATATTTTGGAAACCGTTTCGATTTTGGTTCCTTTGGGTTAGAGGTAAAATCCTGATCACACTCATAGAAGTCATCTATTGGTAAGACAGGTGCATCACTCATTCTACCATTCTCGAGTGTGAAAGTTCTACCCGTTGGTTTCCAAATGTCATCCCTAAAGTAAACATTATGCTCCCTATCAGTAGTGTAAAGCCTAAGTCTCGCGACTAGTCTTCCTATTCTTTTAGCATAAGTTCTTTTGGGAACATTCTTCTTAACAGGCTTAACAATCTCATTCTTAGAAACACAATCATCATGAACATTAGTGAAAGATTTCTTGCCAGTTAAACAAACAGATTCAACAGATTCATTAAACTTAACAGATTTCATAGGTTCATTACATTCAGATGAAATGTCTTTCTTATTACAAAGCGGTAAATTCCTAGGGTGTTCTTCTACTTTCTTCTTTTTATTCAAGCGACTACTCTTAGAGGCAAGCGAGACTCTATTGTTCCTTGTATTGCTCTTAGGCTTTAGTCTGCTGCTCCTAGAGGTGCTTTCTAGTCCTGTAGAAGGTAAGACACACGCATTAGGATTCACATTTTTAAGAAGGGAGGTGGTTTCAGCTTTCCTAGTCTCTTTAGAGTGCTTTTCTAAACTTATGTCGTTTGTTCCATATGTTTTAGATGTGGAGGCAGACGCATTAGTGGTACTCATCTTAAAAAGGCCAGGTGCTAAAACTTTTGGTTTCTCGATAACCGCTTTCCCTTTTTCAACATTTTGTTTAGGCAAGGCAGGTGGAGTGACTGGTTTTGATGAAACATTTTTCTCATTGACTTTTGGAGGAGGCATAGAAACAGACATTTTTGGTTTGGAAACCGGTTTGGGAACATTTGCTTTCTCCTGAGTCAATGGTTTTGTAATCACAGTTTCCACAACCTTTCCTGTTTGGGAACATTTGCTTTCTCCTGAGCCCTTAAAAGATCATTTTTTGCTTTCATGTCATTGTAGGCACGCTCATACGACAGTTTGTCATACTTGCATTCCTCAGTTTTTCGATCAAGTTGTTTAAAATATGAGATATTTTCTTTTTCAAGTTTTTCAAGAGCTTTTTCATATTTTGAAACAAATTCGGAGGTCTCAGACTGGAGTCTTTCATGATCTTCAACAGAATATGTTAAAAGGATTGTTTGAAGACATTTGTTCAATGTTCAAAAGAGATTTTGAGACTTCTACTGGTTTTGAAACAGATTTTGAAACTGGTGTTGACTGTTTGTATGAAACACTTTGTGTGGTGGAAAACTTTGATTGTCCTTTTTGAGAAACAAAAGGAAGAACATTAATTTGGTTCCATTTGTTATAATCAATCGGTTTGATTTCCGGATGTTTTTGTTTCATTTTAGATCTACTCTCCTCGGATAGTTCTAACGTTCAAGAGAATCATGCACAATTATAGGTTCATGCAATGGTTTTCCATTGTTCAACACATTCCGTTCTTTCTGAGCTTTCTTGAGAAAACAAGGAGGTGAGTTACCAAGAGCCATTTTTTGCGAAGTATGAAAAATCGGATTTACTTGATTAGAAAGCATCTTGATTGTCTTAGCGGAATGACCCGTTGTAAGAAGTAAATTGTCCAATTTTTTGATCGTTTCAGTTTTATCCAGAATCTCATCAAGAAGAGAATCTTCTCGTTTTGCAAATCAGTTATCAACTTCTTCTTCTCTTTTTCAAGATCAGAATATGTTGCTTTTTGTTTTGAAAATTGGTCATTTAGTTCAGAAATTTCCTTGTTTAAAGATTTGATTTTCAAATTCAGATTCACGTCAAGTGTGTCATACTTGAGTTGCAAATCTTTTTATCTTAAAACAGAATCTCGATAACCAATTTCTAATTCTGACATTTTGTTTGTATGAAATTCATAGGCTTTGGCGTTCTCTTTGTAACTCTCAAGCTCAGCGGTCAATTTAGCATTCGCGGCCTTAACATCGCGATTGACCGTTCTAACTTTCTCAACTTCAATGCCACATTGATTGATTAAAGATTCAACATAAGCACGTGTTTCCTCATCAGTCTCAGTATTTTGTGCCACACAGCCTCCACTAGGATCGACATCTGGAGTTTCGGAGTTCGTATTGCTACAACTCGGATTGTCCAGGTATGTATCATAAGTAGGTGTTATCGTCACAGAATGTTGTTCGTCATGAGTAAACACATCAAATATGACATTGTTATAACATGGATCAATGATTGGTACCTCAGATGCTGCGTTGGCGTCATAGACAGGAGGTGCGTCAGAATCAGTGTCATACTTAGTCTCCTGAAGATTTGCCATGAAGATGCAGTTTGAATTGAGTTCCTCGAGGTCTTCCAAAGCATCCACAATAGTGAAAAAATCATTTTCCTCAGCACTCAACTGCAACCCTGCTTCTTGCTTCTGTGCTAACAGCATAGCTTTCCGAAGAAACTCAGCATTCTTCTTGTGCGGCTTAGTGGGACAGTTTCGTGCCATGTGACCTATTCCTTGACAGTTATAACACTTAACCTGATTACCCTGATTCACATTTCCATAATTCCCAACGACTGGAGCTGCAACATTCCCATTCTGATTACGCACTGCTCTATTCCCAACATTCTGTCCCATCTGATTTCCAACATTCTGACCCAACTGATTACCCTGATACGGAACCGGCTGATTACCCATACGAAATCCAGTAGCATATCCCTGCTGATTCCCAATAACTCCAACCATTTGTCCTTGATTACCCATATTCACACCTGGCTGTGCAATTTTCCTGTTGCGAGTGTTTGATGATATCCTTTGGTTATTGTTAGTAGGTGTGGAATAGCGACCTTTGATTACTTTACCCAAGAGAGAAAGTATTTGGGACATAGGGTCTTCTTGATCAGATTCGAGATCAGTGATTCCTTGTTCCTGGTATTGTGGATACTGTTGTTGAATGACTTGTTGTTCTGGTGGATAGAGTTGTTGTTGTGGTTGTTGTATGTATTGCTGCAAGTTGTTGTTGGAAGATGATGAAGCTTGTTGTTGTGTATTCACTGAAGGTTGAGTCTTTGCAATAAGTGCCAATGGATCATGATTCTTTGCCAATCTTTCTTTCCTGACTTCATTGACTTCAGCTTGGTTTTGTTTCAGAAAATCATTCATTTGATCAAAGTTCACCTGATGAAGGTCTTTTGTTTGGTTGACAATAGTTACATATCGTCCCCATTCTTCTGGAAGATTGTTCAGGAACTTGATGTTTTGAACGATAGTTCTGGGTGTCAACTTGTTTCTAATAAGCTCATTCATCAAAGTGCAAAACCTTCCATAGTAGGATTCAATGGATTTTCCTGGAGTAGAAGTAAACTTTTCCCATTCAGTTAGCAGCTTGTTCTCCATGTCTTGTTGACCAATTTTTGTTCCATGAAAAAGCCGTCTAACACGTTCCCACATATCAAAAGCAGTTTCACAACTGTCTACAGCAGCAAAGATGTCTATTGGTAAACCTAGTTGGACAATATGAATTGCCATGTCATCTGCTTCGACTTGTTTCTGATCCTCTGCAGTGTATTCAGATTCGTATTGAAGACGAGAAGATGGTGGGACGGGAGGTGTTGCATCAGCATTTCCAGGTACATGAACTTGTCGAGGCTTGAAGGGTCCATCCTGAATGGATTTAATCATGAGTTTTCCATTAGGTTTGGTCTTGATGTAGCGATGCATTCGACTTGTCCATTGAAGATAACCACCTTTTGCCAACATAGGAGGTCGGTTTTCAGCACCGGCTGCATGAATGTCTTGTTGAGTTGCCATTGATGAAGGTATGATCTGATAAAGTTGATGTAGGATCGATTCAACGATAAAGGAGTTGTGGTTGATGAAGATTAAGCTCAGTTGAGGTGATTCTGAAAGTCGTACTCGTAACCTTGGTTCTTAAAAAATTTCCGCCCAAAATTTGAAATTCACTATAAAAATCAATTCTAAGATCGTATGAAAAATTTGAGTTATGACAATTTTGACGCCAAATTTGACCCGAAAAATTTGAATTTAGGCCCAAAATTTTGAATTTTTGACCAAAATTTTCACAGTTAAACCAAAATTTGAATCTCGCGTAAAAATTGAACGTTTAGTCTCCTCAAAAATTTAAATTTTACTCAAGTTTTCCCGCCAAAAAACCTTTATGCGTAGAAAGAGCTTAGGCGTAGACAACAGAAGTTACGAGTAAACGAGGCTTAGGCGTAGGATCTTATGCGTAATCAGCTTAGGCGTAAGATCTTATGCGTAGGAAGCTTAGGCGTAGGATTCCTTAGGTGTAAACAGTATCTTACGCGTAACCTTAAGCTTATGCGTAGACAAAAAGTTACTCGTAAACCTTACGCGTAATTGTGAAGTTATGCGTAGAGTTACTCGTAAGCTTTTAGCTTATGCGTAAACTATGGTTAAGAACCAAAAATCCTTTACACTGTCACAGCGTAAGGGATATCCAAAAGTCGAAGTGTTCCACAAACTTATCCAAGTGAGGGAAGCACTGAGTCACCGTTTAAGCTCGAAGAATCTGCACCAAAAAGTTATGAGTAGAACCTTATGCGTAGTTGACTTTCTTACGCGTAGAAATAGGGTTTTGACCTACTCGTAAAAAATTTCCAACGATTCAAACAATTTCACTTGCACAGATATCCTTAAAAAACACTCGAATAACCCAAAAATGTTGACCTTTTTCACCCAAAGTGCTTAGAAAAGTTACGAGTAGAAATGACCAATGAACCAAAAACGAGTTTAAAACTTAACCAAAACGCGTAAAGCTTCGAACTTTTTGCAAAAAACTGAAACTTTAGCACCAAATAAACCTTAAACCACAAGAATCTTGAATTTTTAAGTGCAAAAATTAAAGCTTTAAGCGTGACAAATATGTAAAACGAGAGCCTTTACGCGTAACCCTTCAAAACAAACACAAACACTCCTAAACCATTGTTAGGCTCTGATACCAATTGTAGGACCTTAGATCTATCAACCTTATCACTTTACCAAGCAAACCCAACATACGTAACCCAAGTTACGCGTATAAAACATTAAACACAAACACAAACAAAGCTTAGAAATAAGATGAGAAAGATGGTGACTTGATGTTATATTCATGTATGTGAGATGATAAAGATAAGCACAATAAAGTTGTATATTCCAAAGGAAAAACACACACACACACTTTCAAGCACACCCCTCAAATGACCATTTGAGGGGTATTTATAGTACAAGAGGTTTGTTGCCCTAAAGGCTTTCCATGGGCTTTTCGTGGACTTGGACATGGATTGGGCTTTGGATACTTAAGCTTCAAACGGATAGCATAAACATAACGCCTAGCCATTTAGCTTAGTCCAATCCACGAGCCCGTTGACTATTCTATCACGATATCTAACACACGTTACAAAGTTCCTAATCATAAATGACCATCACTTCTAATAAAACTATTAAGGCTAACACTACTCCTGAAGATGCCCCCTTTGAAAACATATTTGCTCCTGAATCATCATCAGAACCATCTTCTTCAGGAGAAAACGAGTCTGCTACTTCAGTTCCTCAACAACAACCACATAAACACCTTAGAAAATGGACACATGACCATCCATTGGACAACATCATTGGAAACCTCTCTCGTCCAGTATCCACTCGTAAACAACTTGCAACTAATGCCTTATGGTGCTTCTTCAACTCCGTACTCTCTAAGATCGAACCAAAAGATGTTAAAACTGCCATGAATGAAGACAGATGGTTCAATGCCATGCAAGAAGAAATTCATGAGTTTGATCGACTAGATGTATGGGAATTAGTACCTGCTCCTGACTGTGCTATGATCATTGCTCTAAAGTGGATCTTCAAAGTAAAACTTGATGAGCATGGTGATGTGTTAAAGAACAATGCTTGATTAGTTGCAAAAGGATATCATCAAGAGGAGGGTATTGACTTTGAAGAATAATTTGCTCCAGTTGCACGTATCGAGGAAATCAGAATCTTCCTGGCTAATTCTGCAAGTAAGAACATGGTTGTCTATCAGATGGATGTAAAGATGGATTTTCTTAATGGAGATCTTAAAGAAGTCGTATACGTCAGCCAACCGGAAGGTTTTGTGAATCCAGAGCATCCTACTCATGTTTATCGCTTGAAGAAGGCCCTTTACGGTTTGAAGCAAGCTCCAAGGACATGGTATGATACGCTATCAAAGTTTCTTCTATCTACTGGATTCAGCAAAGGAGCAGTTGATCCAACATTGTTCACCAGAATGTCAGGCAAACATTTAATTCACGTTCAAATTTATGTTGATGATATTATTTTTTCCTCGACTGACCCCAATGAATGTGACCGTTTTTCTAATGAGATGGGTTCCAAATTTCAAATGTCTATGATGGGACAAATGTCATTTTTCTTGGGATTACAAATTTCACAAAGTCCTGGAGGCATTTTTATAAATCAATCTAAATATGCAAATGAGATTTTAAAGAAATTTTGATTTGATTCTTGTGATCCTGTTGACACTCCCATGATAGAGCGTACTAAACTGGATGAGGACCACTCAGGGATCATGCTAGATTAAACGAAATATCGTAGTATGATTGGATCCCTGATGTACCTCACAGCCAGTAGACCAGATATTTTGTTCGTTGTATGCATGTGTGCTAGATACCAGGCTAAGCCTACCAAAAAGCACCTTGAAGTGGTTAAACGGGTCTTTCGGTATCTCCAAGGAACCATCGATATGGGACTTTGGTACCCGAAGGAAACCGGTATGTCACTAACAGCCTATGCAGATGTTGATCATGCAGGATGTCAAGATACACGTCGAAGTACGTCTGGAGGTGCCAGTTTTTGGGTGATAAGCTTGTGAGCTGGTCTTCTAAGAAACAAATGAGTACTTCTATATCCTCTACAGAGGCTGAATACATAGCCATGTCATCTTGTTGTGCTCAAATCCTATGGATGAGATCCCAATTATCTGACTATGGCTTTGACTTCAACAAAATCCCTCTGTATTGTGATAACAAAAGTGTCATTGCTCTCTCTTGCAACAACGTACAACATTCAAGAGCAAAGCATATCGACATTCGACATCATTTCATCAGGGAGCAAGTGGAAAACGGTGTAGTGGAACTTTATTTTGTGAGAACTGAATACCAGTTAGCAGACATCTTCACCAAAGCTCTTCCTAGAGAACGTTTTGAGTTTATCCTCCCACGAATTGGTCTAAAGAGTCTACAACCGGAAACACTTAAATGTCTTCAAGAGGAAGAAGAGGAGTAAAAGGTTTTTCTCCATTCATCTCTTGTAAATAGTTATTCAAAAAGCAAAATACAAAATTACAAAACCAACAAAAAGCAAATAGAAAAATATAAAACTTTCAAAATAGTCATGTTTTTCTTGATTCGATAATATCTACGGTCTTTGTGCTATCATTCAAAGAGTGACACGGGTCTTTAGATGTTGTTCGAATGTACATAAAAAAAATTGAGAGAAAGAAAAACCAAGGTTTATAGTCATTTCAGTCTATAACCCGTTTTTAAAGAAAGAACAGAGCCATGCTTTATCTTATCTTTCAAATCTCATGCTCTGATTCTAAAAACAAATATTTGTTATCTTATTGAAAACTATTAAAATAACTCGATCTCAATTTTTGAAAATCATCTGGACTTGACATCTGTCAAAATCTCTATCTCTCAATCAAAAACTTATGTCATTGATTGAGGGGGAGAATGATTTCATTTAAATCAAAAGGTTATTTGTCATACAACTGGTTCAGACCAAGGTTTATGTCATGTTTTCAAAAAGATACTCAAGCATGTTTTTGGAGTTTAAAGTCTCAGCTTTGAACCTTATCGGTTAGATGTTTTCATAAGCAAGTCACAATTCTCCTCAAAAATCTTTCAAAATCAATTTAAATCTACAGAGATCACAAATCTCAAATGATTTGAAAATTGTGATCGGGGGAGAATTTATGATTTAAATTGGATTTAAACTGATAATTCGATAAATGGTTTTATAGTGATCTACAAGCTTTCCTCCCCACATGTGCCAAACGATTTCAAATTTAACATGCACATGTTGAGGGGGAGCATCTATTTCAAACCAAAAAGGATTGAAACGTGATTGATTTGTTTTAATGTGCAGGTTTTCCCTAATATGTGCAAAACACTTTCATATTGCTATGCACATATTGAGGGGGAGCAACTTTTTGAAAACCACATCCTTTCCAAAATTATCCTTAACAAAAGTATGAAAAATACTAATTTTGATCAGGAAAGTGATGTTGATATCTTTTAGAAAATGGTAATCAAAGAAGTGAATCCTTCCTCTTGCCTCCGTGTGCCAAAATGATTTCAAATACATGATGCACATGTTGAGGAGGAGCTCTGTTTCTAAAAATATCAAAAACAACTCAGGTACAAAACGCTTTGATAATATATCACAAGTATCTGGATTGATTTTCAAATGGTTTTCAATTGGTTCCAATGGCAGATGAACAATACCAAATAGACCGGCCAAATTTACTTTATGTATGGTGATATAAGGATGGTTATGTTAGGTATTCGTTCCCACGATCCCGCCAGAGCCGGAGGGATCTACCCAGGGACAATCCACTAGATAGTGTAGAGTCCTTAGGTATGATGAAAAAAGGAGAAAAGTGAGATATGGGAAGAGTGCGGACTGAGAAAGAGCTAGAACTAGAATAAACCCAACAAGGTTCTAGTTATGAAGTCTCGGTAAGCACTGAAGGGGTTGAAGAATGAAAAAGAATTGAATGAGAAAAGGGTGAAAATAAATAGCCCTCTAATTATTCAACCTTAGGGCAGAAACCGGGTTCAATACATATGCTACTGGTGGTTACTAAGGTAACACTGGTATTGAAGACAAGACGTCATGGACCCAGTGACGCACTGCACTTCAACTTCTCAAACCACTCAAGTTCCTCTTAAAAGGACTTGTTTCATTCTCACGGGGAACCGACATTATATATCAACTTTCTCTTAGAGATTGTTGATATTGAAGAAGGAGACCCTCTTCCTAGTCTCCGGCATAGGAACCAAATGTGCACAATTGAGTCTAGAGCCACGAGATCATCAATAAATCTCTTTAGGACACTATCAATGAAGACTCTCTGTTTCACACAATGTGGAAAGAGAGATTATATTTTAAGAGTCCTACGCATTATCCTTGTGGTATTGCCAGAACATCTGAGTGATATGTATACATATTCACAATGACGATGGAAAACCTTCTAGAGCCAACATCAAACAAGCTTTTGGTAGGTGGCATGTGAGATATATCTAATAGATCAACCATGTGACAACTGAACAGAAACAATGGGGCAATTCAAAATTATGAATCAATCATGGTTCAGGTTATGGATTGACGGATACCTTTGAAAAACCGGTCGGTGTGCTTAAAATTCTTTTCTCTAGCACATCAACTGTATATTAATATTTCAAAAATAAAAAGTGTTTATAATTGATAATTGATTTTCCTTAAAACCTTCGTTGTATCGCAAAAACAATTTATGAAGCAATACTCGATTGTTTTTCAAATCTCTTTTCATCAATCAGTGAATCTCAAATTCGCAGGTTCACTCACTCGGTGTTGTCTTCTTTGAGACGTTCCGGTTTGAGAACAGCTTGAACAGCTGCGAAACCCTGTCAAGGAGATTCTTCAGAATTATACCTGATCACAGGCAGTACTTGTATTGATCAACGGGGAACCGTGGGCCGTGTACCTCAATTCAACGAAAGTGATCAAAGACACTTTCGTGCGCTTTATTGCTAACTGTTGTATACAGGTAAGCCCGATGTTTGCAGCTGATCAGAATGGAGAGGTCAATCCATAGCCGCATGCTCACACATCACATTCATCTCTAAAGAAATCATGATAAATGCATCGACGACTCTGATATTTTCACTCCATGCTTCTGCTACGCTGCTGCAAATATCATGAATCAACTAAAGCTTCCGCTACTCTGATGAAAAGATTTCATGATCCAGAATGTGAGCATGTCGGTCCAAATGTCACAACATCACATAATGTCAACACCACAAAGGAAGAGTCAGAGATTTATGGTAACTGATGATCTAAAAGCTGGCTCAAAACTCATGATCACGTGGATCAATTAAAGACCTCCACTTGGATTATTCAAACATGCAAAAATGAAGAATCAAAGACTACGAGCTACAGAGCAAGGAAAATTAACAAGAATCCAAGAACAATCTTAATGTAATATCTGTTTTGTATTCAATGTAATTTGAGGTGACCTCCCTTAGGGGGAGATTGTTAGGATTTAGTAAATCCAGTTATTAAAGTCTCGGTCACCTCAAGTATATATAATCGTTAGAAAGCTCGTAGTCATAGTTATTTAATGTTAGATAGTATTTAGTTAAGTAACACCGTGGAGGACGGACGGGTCTTTACCCACTGTATGCCTGATCCACAGCCCGTAGGTGGCGTTTATGTAAGAAACTATAAATTTCCTCTACCTCCCAAGGTAGAGGGTTGGAGCTCATAATAACACTTTCACTTTCTCTCACTAAGTTCCCAAACCTCTAACTCTTTCTCTCTTTAAAAACCTATAGTATACGCCTACTTTGATCATGATTTGATGTGTTTGTGAAATCCAATATGTTACACTAATAAAAAGATAAATGGGGCGTTTTTAGAACTAATGGTTCTTAATCTCTTTTGAGGAAGCTTTGCTACTTTTCATAGCTTTAGTAGAAAGAGGTTGGAATTTTTGGTTTTAGAAGCGTAAGTTTATGACATTGCGTGAGGACACGGCAATACGTTAGTTTGGGAGATTTTGGTATATGTGAAAACATATACCCTTTCTTTATCAAAACTGACCCAAATAAACCGGAAACGATCCGTTAATGCTTAATATTTGTGTGTTTCTTGAGTTTATGCATGTGCAGGTACTGGATATACAAATTGGACAAAAAGAAAGAAAAAACAAAGAAAACCGAGCACGAGATTTGAAAAGCGCAAAAAAGCTGAGGACGGGGAGAGATTTCTAGGGATTTAATTATCATTTTAGCAAAATGACAAAAATGCCCTTACAGATATATCAGTGTTTCGTCACAAATCCCAAGATGCTAAATTACACTTGTAATCCTTGGAATTTCATTATTTGGCAAATCAAGTCCTTATGATACTACTACTTAAAAATCCGGATACAAGATAAAATTCTACCCAACCCAAAGTTAAATCCAAGCCCAACTACCTTAATAATAATATTACACCCGATTATATCACAACTATCCCATTTACCCATTTTTATTATTAGACCCAAGTCAAACCCTCACTTTACCCGGTCAAACTCACCCTTAATAATCCCTTGGTCAAATAAGGTCAACCCCCGCTAAAAAAGCTTTCATTGTTCATCTTTCAATTTTACCCTGCATCACCCTTTTTCACCCAACCTTAAAATCTTCTAGAAGGACCTGACAACGTGTCAGAAGGTATAACAACATTCCTTGTCCACTTTATCAATCCCAAGGCATATGATTGGTTAAGATGGCGTGGCACATGATCCAATGGCTACAGATTTATGGAATGATGACATGAGCAATCAATGGTCAAGATGAGAGTCTCCATATGATTCCTACAAACCCTAGTGAAGCCTCCACAACAACTATAAATAGAGCCCCATCTCACAGCTTTTCCTTTGTTCAATTTCTATGCTTTAATGAAATTGTTACCATTTTTAATTTCTGTCATTTTAATGTTATTTCTATAGTTAAATAGCTTATTGTTATTTCAGTTTAAGTTGTAATCTCAGTTTGTTAATTCAATTTAAGTTTTCACTCTTATTCTTGTCTCAATTTCAGTTAATCATAATTTACTTTCTGTCCCATTTCATAAGCTTTCTTTACTGTTAGGATAAGCTCATATAAGCTTAACAAAGCTTATGTGAGCTTATTTAGTGTTTAGCTTGTTCTAATCTCAAAATTTTGCAAAAGTCAAATAAAGTCAAAGTAAAAGTCAAAAATTGAGTTCAGCTTTAATTCAGTTTAATTGGTGTGATGAATCTGTTTAGATTAAGTTATTAGTCTTTACAAGTCTTTTTAAATAAAAAATAATCAAAGTTTCATGTTAAACTTGTTTTAAAATATGCTTTTATGAATTAAAGGGGTGTTTGAATACAAGCTTTTAAGCGTATCATAATCTGTTTTGATGCATTCTTTTAGTTGTACTCAGACTTCATTTTAGTTGTTTCAATTAGTTTTCAAAGTTATTTGGTTTCATTAGTTTTAAACTGCAATTACAAGTTTTATTTTCAAGTCTGTCACAAAATTCCTTGTTCTGTCCCAAAACACTCTGTTCAACAGTTAATTTCAAGGTCAATAATAGTTTCAAAATTAGTTTAAAGAGCTTCTTCTTGTTCTTAGGATATCCTAGAGTATCTGTTTTAAGCTTATTTGGCAAATAGAGGAGTTTAGATAGCTTAATTTTCAGTTAAAAGTTGTTTAGTTTGCCCCTTTATCACTGTTTGCAGTCCTTGTTCTTGTCCACATAGCTTATTTTTAAGTTGATTTCATGCTTATTCAGTTGAAATGATTGATTGCTTTTTGGTTCCACTAGTAGATCTAGGTATAGGCTAGATATGTTTTGGCTTGTTGAGGTCTTTAGTGCTTATTTAGGGCTTATTTTGGACTGCTTGAATTTTTGCTTTTGAATTGCTTATCTGCTTTTTAGTAGCTATTTAGGATTCGATTTTGGATTAGTTCAGGTTTACTTATTAGTGATTAAGCTTAATTTAGTTAGTGTTCCAGCTTATTAGGAGCTTTTTCAAGCTTTAAAGGTCTATTTGGTTTTAGTAGCTTATTATATAATCTGCCCCTCATTTGCTTTTTAATCCCTTAAGATCCTACTTAGTTCCTGCCTTTTTATCGCAGCTTATTAGTGTTTTTCAAAGTATTTAGCTTATTTACTCTAGTTTGAGCTTATTGTGTTAGGATTAGCTTATTTGGTTTTCATTTCATTTAGTTTTGTTTGTTTAAGCTTCTTATGCCTTTTTTGTCTTAAATTCATAGTTTGATTCAACTTATTTTTGTGTTTTGAAAAAGTTAGTTTTAATAAAAAGTTTGCTAGTTAGCTTTATTTTAAGTTTGTAAAAAGAAAATACTAAAAATAAAATAAAAGGCAAAAAGTGTCACTGCCCAGGGTTGAAAATGGGTCAGTACACTCCACACACAAGCGCCCCACAAACACACCCTCTACCAACCGTGCTCCCTTATTGTTGCGTATTGTTTTTGCACAAATAATTCCTTTATAGTGATTTTCAATTTAAAGCTAAATAAGCCACTTTTGCTTATAATTGCTTATAATGTTCTGATTTTTCATAGTTGTTAATTTTTTTAAGTTTTAGTTTTATTCAAAGTATTTTTTTAGCAAATTTTGGTAATTTTTCATTTAGTATTGATATTTTTAAATAATTAATTTCTTTTAAATAGTTTTTAATTCATTATAATTAAATAAAAGTCAAACAAATATTCCGCTTTTACGTAAAATTTTATTTTGTCATTTTGCACTTAGGAAAAATATTTTACGTTCCTAGGGTCTTTATTTCATAATTTTTATGTTTTAGGCTCGGGTTTTCCCCGAGCGCGCTCGTTTTTAGGTTTCTTATGCGTTTTAGGGTACGAATGCTTAGTTTAATTGTTTTATATGCTTATTGTGTTATTTTAGTTTATGTTTATCATTTTTAGCATAAAACCCCATTATTTCTCCCTTTTCCCTATTCGAATTCAAGTGAACGCGACACGAGTTATAAACTCCATTCATCCTTCGTTTGGAACGATCCGGGGATACAAGCTTAACCATTTGTATTCTTTTGGAATATATATATAATCGACAACGAGTCATTACTACATTGTTATCTACAGTTCTAAATGATGCAAGAAGGATAGAGAAAATGTGTGTTAAAGGTGTCAATACAAATAAGCTGTAAAAACGTTTATTTATATTTTACGATCTTCTAATGTTTTGTCGATATCAAACGTAAAATCATTTTAACGAAACAAATAAAATACGTAAATGGTTTGAGCCAATAGTTTCCTAACACACTTACGTTTTCACATAAAACACTAAAACAAGTATAAGTTATTTTATGATTTAGTAATACATATGTACAACAACTAGTGTTTACATATTGGGCAAATATATACAAAACTAGTATGTATTATAATGGGTAATACAATTGGGTAGAAACTTAAGTATTTGACCCATTGACCAAATACATTGAATGTAGTTGGGTACAACCCAAAGTCCATAACCCATACCCACGGAGCTTGACCCATAACCCATTGCATGACATCATGCTTATGCCATATATGGATAATATCCATAACCCATGGTTTTAATCCATGGCCCATAGTTTTAATCCATGAATCATGGACTAGATGCATTGCATCTTATAGATACATTGTATCTACTTGGATACCCATGATCCATAACCCATGACCCATGACCCAAAACCCATGGGCAAAAGGGAGCGTCCCACGGATCCCCAGTATTACACTGGACGGATCCCTCAAGTGAGGGATCTGTGGGATCCGTGGAACAGTAGTTGTTTTTCTTCTATAAATAGTGAGCCATTTCTTCCTTTTAGGTTGCCACTCCCACACATACTTTCCCCAAGTATTGTAACCTTCTAACCACATATCCTAAAGGATCTTTCTATGTAGTTTGTCTTTTGTTTTTGTGTGATTCTCTAGGTTCCTCTTAAAGGCGAGATCACCACTTCTTGAAGTCGAGCAAGCTCAAGTCCATGAGTTGCCATGCTTCGTCATCATCAAGACTACTGAGGTTCTCTTATTGATACTTCTTTCTTCCTCCATAGAAGTGTTGTGTCTAAGGCATTAGTGAAGGATGCCGAAAGAGTCAAGACAAAAGCATTAGTGAAAGGTGCTTAAACGTCCGTGTCAAAAGCATTAGTGAAGAATGCTAAAGGAGTCAAGACGAAGGCATTAGTGAAAGGTGCCAAGCGTTCATGTCAATGGCATTAGTGAAAGATGCCTAGGAGTCAAATCAAGTGGCATTAGTAAAAGATGCCAAGGTCGTATAATCGATGAGGTGCATCGTTATACAAATAGTAATAGTTTGCTTCCAAGGATACTGATATCCTTGATGGTGTTGTAATAAGGAGTGGGTCTCCTTTGGGGTTAGGTGTTGTGTAGTGTTGGGTAGTAGTTCCTCCATTGTAATGGAACTCGGTACTTATCCTAGTACCGGATAAAGGGTAGGCGACGTTGTGGTAGGTGTGGTTCTCATTTGTGAAAGAACCCGGTGATTAGCCTAGTACCGGAAAAAGAGTAGGCGACGTTGTGAAGGCTTCTCCGCCATAAGGAGTCGGTGTCGTGTAGTGATTAGGAAATCTCGAGTAGGTGACTCGGGGAGTGGAGTAGGGCAAGGAAGGTGTCCTTGTAGCCGAACCACTATAAATACTCGTGTCGTGGTTATGTGCTTCTTACTCTTTATCTTTCATTACACATTTATATATCTATCTATCAATGTCCAACATACACATCTAAGTAGATTGACATAAGTCGATCTAAATATTTTAAAACAAAGTTTTAATTGGTAAAACTATTCAACCCCCCCCCCCCTTCTAGTTTTCCACAATTGGCATCAGAGCTTCGTTACCAAGTTTCTAAAGATTATAGTGTACTTTT
>BPTQ01000006.1:205697810-205733536 GCA_019973895.1 Chrysanthemum seticuspe | reverse complement strand
AGCAAAATTTTGGCAGCAATTCGCTACTCAAGTCGCTAAAGATACAAGTCGCTAAAGAGCAACTCGCTACAGACCAAGTCGCTACCACCAAGTCGCTACCCGTAGTGGAGAGTCCACTACTTGTACTGTAACTCGCTAGATCTAAGTCGCTAGGTATAAAACTGTAACTCGCTACAAATTTGTAAAGCAAGTCGCTACGAAGAAGGTAATCCGTAAGTTAAGTCGCTAGCAAGAAAAAACCACATAAACATCACTTTTCAATCCAAAAAACAACCCAACTAAGATGATTCAAGCTTACCAAATGAAAACCTACACACTTGTGATGATTCTAAACATAAAAGTACTAACAAAATCCAAACTTTAACACAAGAAATCAACCAAATAATGCAAAAACCACTAAACTTTTTCAAACTCAAAAACCACCTAAAAACCACTAGAAATCCAAAGATGTGCAAGATATGATCCAACCATGGCTCTTGATACCAATTGTTAGATATAAGTTTTCACATACACATCAAACCATAACACAAAGTGGCGTATAGATGAACTTCTAGAGAGAGAAAGTTAGAGGTTTAGGGAACTTAGTGAGAGAAAGTGAAAGATATTATTATGAGCTCCAACTCTCTACCTTGGAAGGTAGCGAGTATTTATAGTCTTACATAAATCGCCACACATCGGGCTGTGGATCAGGCATACAGTGGGTAAAGACCCGTCCGTCCTCCACGGTGTTACTTAACTAAATACTACTTAACTTAAAAGAACTACGACTACGAGCTTTCTAATGATTACATATACTTGAGGTGACTGACTCTTTAATACCTGGAAATTCTAATTCCTAACACCAAATCTTCATCACTAAGCTTCCCCTTTGCATCCAAACGATTCTAGGTCTTTCTCTTGGTGTATTCTAGTCCCTTCCTTACTCCTTGGAGGCCAAGTTAAGCATTTAACACCCTAGGCCTTGGAATTAGTATAAATAGAGGCTAATTGTGAGCATATGAGACACACTTCAATTACAAATATCTCTACTCATCAAACCAAGCCTTAAGCTCTTAAAATTCGTCCTTAGAAATCCAGAGAAGTTTGAAGTTCCAGAAGTTCCACATTTGGAGGCCAAAACACCAAGAAGTCCACCACGATCCTTTGGGAATCATTACTTCATCATTTGTAATCTTATTCCAAGCATTGTAAGACTTTTAATCATGTTTTCTAATGATCAAAGTTATGAGTTTATGTTCATGTTTGCTATGAGTGGCTAGTTTCTTTATACACTTGCTTAAATGATGTTGATTACCATATGATTAGTTAGTGATTGTGTTAACATGTTTTAATTCAATTTCAAGTTAATTCTAAGACCCAATCGTGCTAAAGTTTCATAGTGACATTTGTTAATCAAGTTTGGCTGATTGATAATAATCGTTGGGGTCGAAAGAACTTCGTGTTATTCAACTAGTCATAATCATTTTGTCTATGGATGATTGTTTTTACCCATTATTCTTGATTACACAAAGGAACTAAGGTGTGGTTGTAATAGAAACACTTTTTGATTATCAAATTGGATTGGTTGGAAACATCTAAATGGTCGTAAGATTAGTTGTTGAGAATCAATTGTAGCCTTTTGTCTATGATCGGTTACCTTTTGTATTGACCATTTCTTAAGCAATTTGATGAACAAGTGGATGTTTTTGTGTTTAAGTTTATATAGGTAAACTTATGAAACTTGAATTGATCTTGAATTGATTGGTTAAACTTAAAGCTTGTTTTTATGAACTAAAATCTTGACGAAGGTTTAACTTGTAAGAATAGATTAGTTTTCAATTAATTATCACAACCAACATGTTAAGAGGTTAACATAATCACATTAATCTATGATATGAAGCTAGTTTAAGCAAGTGTGGTTTTTAATCATCTGAATTTCATTATATCTATTTGCTTTGTTATATGTTTTGGATAGACTCCGTTAATTCCAACTTGTGTTTAGATTCACTCAAATCCCTGCGAACGATCCCGACTTACCTTCATAATCTTGCTATAACGGACGAGTATACTTGCTCGTATGTGTTATTGGTAATATTGGTAATTCACCTTTTATAAATTTAAAACTTGCACCAACCGGGCACATCAAAGACTAACTTTTAAAAGTCACCATAACATCAACAATTATAAACCTTAAACAACCAAACATAAAGACTCAAACTTGTGTAAAATGTGACATGTTAGCCTAAAAAAAACATAAATACAATTTTATCAAGTATTACAAAAAGATTCAGATCCACCAAAAATCAACCAGATATGTGGAACCTAGAGGTTGGCCAGCGGTGAAAACGACAATAACTTTATTGTAGCTTGGGTTTCTAGTTAGATCTAAAATGTGAAAGAGTAAGATCTATCTAGAAATAATATAGGCATAAACCGGAACCACCAGATAGGTAGAAACCAGTGCTACCGAAACTATAGACACTCAAAACTATTAAGCGCAAAACCGGATTGCGCTAAAATAGTAGGATTGAGCAAAGAAAAAATGCTGAAAAACAGGCTAAAACTAGCCCATCAATTTTGACGGGAAAAAGCAACTGCAACCGGAGGTGATACAGTAGCAGCCAAAACATTTGTGTTTTCGTTTCCGTATAATATATATATATATATATATATATATATATATATATATATATATATATATATATATATATATATATATATATATATATATAGAATCTAGATCAAATAAGATCATACTTAAAGTTGTTAAAATGAGATCGAACTAAAATTTGACAAGAGATACTCTCCTTACAATAAAAATAATTTTTTTATTTACTACAACTAAAATTGTTAAAGGTTCGATAGATTTCTTTTTAAAATTTACGAAACCTAGGTGATACACTTTGATTAGTAGTTTAATGTGTATCAGGTTTTTGTATGTGTATCAGGTTTTGGAATATTTATTAGTTTAATGTGTATCAGATGTATCACTAATCCAAACTCATGTATCATTTGGTTATTAGTTGTTAAAATGTTAATTTGTATTAAAATTTTACTTTTTTTGTGTATGATTTTTTTAAAATTGTTATTTATAAATGTTTTAGTGGTTTTTTAGATTTGATCTTATTTTTACAACTTTAAGCTTGATCTCACATTAACCCTCCCATATATATATATATATATATATATATATATATATATATATATATATATATATATATATATATATATATATAGTAAAGTTAAAATAAAAAGACAAATATCCGTAAAAAGAATAAAAAGATTTGTTTTTTTTTAAAAAATCTCCAAAAATTCCAAAAAAATTCCACAAGATCGGGTATGTTGGTGCATAAAACTTTTGTAAAAGCATTTTTTATAATTTTAGAGTTTTGATATGTTTTTCTCAATGCACAAAAAACAAATTTTGATGCGCAAAAAAATTTTGATGCACAAAATTTTCAACTTGTTTTAGTTATATGCGCAATGTTATTTTGATGAAAAAAGTCAATAGAAGTTGGGTGCAAAAACCAATTTTTGATGCACAAAAAACGATTTAATGCGCAAACGTATTTTTCATAATTTTTTTTCGGAAAAAATATCCACTTTTAGAAAAAAGTTTTTCACAACTTTTTCATGCACCATCATACCCGATCTTGTGGAATTTTTGGAGAATTTTTCGATAACTTTTTTTGAAAAAAAAATCTTTTTATCTTTTTACGGATATTTGTCTTTTTATTTGATCTTTATCCTATATATATCTCTATATTATATATAACAGGAGGCATTTGGCATTAATGCCACCTCAATGCCAAATAATCAACTTTCATGCCACATAAGCATTTGTTGTCCAACTAAGCAATTTTTAAATCCACCTAAGCAATACTATTTATTTTTCGGATTTTATGTATTAATTTTCGAAATTCTTAAGCAATTATTTATAAAATTCGAATTTAATAAAAAATGACCATGGTGAGATTCGAACTTGGGTCGTTTGTAGGATTAGTATAAATAACTTGTGTGTTTACCACTTAGGCAACAAGTTATTTTGATTATAACTTGGAAAACCAAATTTATAAATCTCTACAACTATTTTGATTAGTTTGAAAAAGAATGTATTTATCTACAAAACATAATTACAAAAATCCCTACAACAAATTATACGGTTCATTATATTTTTTCTCATAAACCCTAATATCCTTTTTCCCTCACAATCTCATCTAATGATCTTTCTATGTTTTCTTCATCACAGGTTTGTAAGAAAACGTGTATTATGTTACGTGTGTGCATATGTCATATTCAAAATATTTGAATCCTGGTATGTATACATACACGTTCCATAAATTAACATGTGTTTTACACTGACTTTTCTATATATAAGTGTATTACAAAAGTTTCGAGGTTGCAGGCAAGAACGTCATTCGGTTCCAGACTGTGATGCTCCTTAGCAGTGATCTATATCATGATTGCATATTGATATGGAATTATGATGTTTTTTGTGTTAGGTACCAACATGGAAGCTTCCCGGATGATGGAAGCTGCTGCAAATATAGAAGCTGGAAATATAGCATTATGCTGCAAAAATTTACTATAGCGAAAGAAAGCGGGTAAAATTTAAATAAATCAATGTTTTAATGTTTTCACATGCATAATGCAACAAATCAATGTTTTTGGTAGGCTTGAGTAGGTGAACATAAGAAGATTGCATAGCCAAGTGAAGATCATAGGAACCCTTGTGACGATAGGTGGAGCCATGGTCATGACCCTTGTCAATGGACCACCAATCCCATTGCCATGGACCAATGTGAGCACGGTTCACCACTCTCAAGCACCTTCCACAGTATCTCAAGATCACCATATCAAAGGAGCAGTCATGATCACTGCTGGCTGCTTGTGTTGGGCGAGCTTTTACATCCTTCAGGTAACCATCTAAAATTTGATTTTACAAGATAATGATACATTGGTGTATTGTACACTATTAAACATTTTGCTTTTAATTTTCAGGCTGTGACATTGAAGAAATGCCCTGCTCAATTATCTCCAAACACGTAAACAAAAGGGACTAGAGTTAATTTTTGTGTAATTTTCGATGTATACAGGGTATTTTCACCGGTTCATGTGGAACTGAGTTGGACCATGGTGTGTTGGCCGTTGGTTACGGGTCAGAAGGTGGTAAAGATTAATGGATAGTGAAGAACTCATGGGGTACATAATGGGAAAATAGAGTAGCAAAAACAAGAGAATACAAAAACTTGCAGAGAATCAAAACTGTTGTCAAAGCTTAGGTACATCATACTTTTTAAGTAGAATGATGTGTATAGCAATACTGAATGTATCCTACTAACCTGGAGCTTGCTAGCTGATGGGCCATTTGGGTGCGGTTGTGATTGATAGGCTATTATTTGCTCTGTATTTACTTAAGTATACTGAATTATATTTTTTTGAAACCACAGAGATGTGATATAGTGAATGGTTTCGTTGAGGTTGATGGAGTTAAGGATGAAGCTGCAACTGATGACAGTGCTAAAGAAGGTAACACACTCTTTATTATGGACTGACCCTGTATTTCTAATAAGTTTATCACCTGTTTCTTGCATGTAAGAAACCTACTTAATTATTCTGAACAATATTTCATAAAAGGGTGTGCCTGATTTTTGGCTAACTGCAATGAAGACCAATGAGATATTGGCAGAGGAGGTATGTTTCTGTTATATGTCATATTCTCTCTTTTTGTATCTGTTATTCACTGATGTTGAATTTGGTGCTGTGATTATATCTCTGAACAAGATGAAGAAGCTCTCGTATATCTGAAAGATATCAAGTGGTGCCAGATGGATGACCCCAAGGGTTTCAAGCTCGAGTTCTTTCTTGATACCAATCCATTTTTTAAGAACTCAGTTGTGACTAAAGTGTATCATATGATTGACGATGATGAGCCAATTCTAGAGAAGGCAATAGGGTAAGTTCTAATACACAACGGCACCACTAATTCCTGCCGGAGCGGGTTATTTTTTTCACATGTTTTAGCGTAAGTTCTTAAAAACCGCAATTTCAGATTTGAGGAAAGCAGCTGGTGGAGAGGATGCTGCCGAGATTCAAGCAAAGATTGATGCTGCAAATAAGGCACAGTCGAAGATTGGACAACACATGCAGGGTGATAAGTCATAATTTATCTTGCAAGTTAGTTGCAACTTGTGGACGTATGGTCCGGACTGGGCCAGGAATGGGTCAGGCCCGGCAGATGCGGCCCACTCTACACCTAAACCCTAATCCATGTCCTATATATACATGACAGGTTATCTCTAACCCTAACAACACTTGTTATGCTACATCGCATACTAACTTGACCGTCGGAGGTGGACCCCGGGGCTACGGCCTCGGGTCCACTCCTAACGGGTTCTCTTTGTTGACAGGTCTACTAGGGCTCGAGAAGACGACTAACGGCCAAGGAGAGTCGTTGAATCTAGTCCGCGCCAGATTATGCTTCAACAAGTTGGCGCCATCCGTGGGACCACGAATTAAAAGCACTGCATACCGCTTGCTTTATTCAAGGTTGCTGGGACCACGAATCAATTCCTAAAGTGGGTATATTAATTTAATATCACTTTAAAAACCATTGCACATCTGCATAACAGGTTCGATTAATATTTGACATGTATTTTATTTGCAATATACAAAAGCACGTCTTCTTAAGATGTTGACAGATGGACACAATCTCTGCTTTGCATGTAAACCTATTTATGGTCAAATCTATTTATGGTCAAATATCACGTGGAATAAAATATCACATTAATTGCATATTCTGTTAAATCATATATTTTAACATATGATTTGTTACAGTGTATATTTTAATATAATAAACCATATCTTCACTTAAAATATTATTCTTTAATTAAGTGTTGAGATTTAATATATTCTTTTGATTTGGCTAAATGCTACAACATGATAAATCGTCCGCATGATCGGACCTATTTTAAAACATCCGCACGATCGGACCTCTTTTATATTTTAGTCCGCACGATCGGACCTAAGCAAAAATCCGCACGATCGGAGCTATTTTATTTTTTAGCCGCGAATTAATTCGCGTAGATACTGTTTATTTCTTATTTATTTCTTATAACAACTTGCAAATATCAATAAAACGTCGCGGTTTCTAGCTAACTCCGCGACACATTTTAATTTATTATTTCCATATACTGTATGTCTTAACAATTTTTTATTTCTTGCCTACGTGGCGTGCATGCACTCAAATAAACCCACGATGGTAAAAGGATAAGTTAACCTACTAAACAACTTGTTGAGTAAGAGGGTTGCAAACCCATCAACACCGGATCACGTATCCTTGTTAAACACCTTGTTCTCGAGACGTTGGAATAAGTTTTGTGCGCATCCCACGACGGGTGCGCAACATCGCATATGGTGCACGTTTAACAACTTTGGAACCAAGACACTTGATTCCTTAAATGATATTTACAGTACGCTGCATATCATCACATACACGAGTATGACCAAACACCAAAACAATTAATTATTTCGTCAGTACGCATCCCACGATGGGTGCGTACTGCCACTTTTCTTATATGCTATGTGCTATATATTATTTATGCTATGCGCAATATATTACTCATGCTATGTGCTGTCTTTTGTTTCAATTAATTATGTTTTATATGTTGCGATTCGCAGCATATACTTTTAATATTTGCATTAAGTGTTTTACGCAGGCATAAATAAGTTTAATGCTCCTACACGCGTAGCACCACCAAACTTGGGGGGCTACCATGGTATATACTACTACTGTTTCCGTACGCATCGCGCATGTATATTTGGAAGCAGAACGCAAGCTCGGTACTAAGACGGATTTTAATATTTGCACGCATCTTTGCCGCAGGGGAGACGTCCTCTGTCGGTTGTAAAGACTCGCGCACAGCGCGCACTTATGCGCAGAAGCACGTCTTCTGTCGCACCTCTTTGTCGTGCACAGCGAGCACTTATGAGCAGAAGCACGTCTTCTGTCGCACCTCCTTGTCGCGCACAGCGCGCACTTCTGCTACAGAAGCACGTCTTCTGTCGCACCTCCTTGTCGCGCACAGCGCGCACTTCTGCTACAGAAGCACGTCTTCTGTCGCACTATGCTGCGTCGCTACTGGTACAAAAGGTACGCCCTTACCCAGGATGCAGCATACGGGTTCCACTTTCACCTACGCGGCCATCAGAACTTAAGTCTAGCATAACATAGCCATGCGCTATCTCATACTAGACTTGGGGGGCTTGTGGACGTATGGTCCGGACTGGGCCAGGAATGGGTCAGGCCCGGCAGATGCGACCCACTCTACACCTAAACCCTAATCCATGTCCTATATATACATGACAGGTTATCTATAACCCTAACAACACTTGTTATGCTACATCGCATACTAACTTGACCGTCGGAGGTGGACCCCAGGGCTACGGCCTCGGGTCCACTCCTAACGGGTTCTCTTTGTTGATAGGTCTACTAGGGCTCGAGAAGACGACTAACGGCCAAGGAGAGTCGTTGAATCTAGTCCGCGCCAGATTATGCTTCAACACTACTCAACTTTGAAATGCCATAAATAATGATTTTGTATCTTAATGCACATATTCAGCGATCAAAGGACATGTTATCTGATGATATATTTGGAGAATCTTTAGCCGGAATACAAAAATATGTAAGTCACACGCTATTGTTATAAGTAGGTTCAATTAAGGTTAATCATAGAACTATAGATCACATAATCAATCCCTTTTTTCAAGGCAAATGTGATAGTTCGACCGTTTAAAGAAGTGGGCTTGACAATAACCGTATGATGGAGATAGTTACTACAGTAAGTGTCTTATATGACCTTTTTACTCTGTATTTGTATATGTCATTTAGATTCATATAATCCCGCAGCTGCTGAGATGGTAGAGAACATTAAAAAACGGATGGAGACAGGTTAGTAAAGACCACTGTTTATCTTTCAAAAAATCTGGCCAATCTGGAGCACAGGATGGAGAGACACAAATGTAAACTTGCTTTGTGCATCTATGAATCAATGGAAATTGCAGAGGTCAGTCTTTTGCAGCTAATTTCCAAGCACTCTCCTTCACGGAAACTAATTGGCTCCCTATTTTAGAATACTCACTTCTTTTCTTATCTGTTCAAAGCTGTTCCTGAAGAATTTAGACAAATTGGCAAAGCTTATATTTGAACTGCTAATATGTATTTATCTTCATTAAAATTTGAATTACATTAATTTCCAGTACATATGTCTACTACTCGTGTGAATACCCTGATAATGTGAAGTTTATTCAGGAAAAAAACGTTTGCTCAGGAAATATTTTGTGGAGATGAGTAACGATACAGATTAATATGTCTTTAATGTGGATAATACTATAAAAGTGTTAGAAATGGGTGCCGTGAGACTACTTATTTTGTGGGAAAATCTCGATATGAATCGTTACACGTTTAAAAATAAAACATCTGGTGAAATCATTGTTAAGCACTTAAACAAGGAACAAGAGAGCGATAAGAGTAATTTTAGGGATCAGGAGACTAATGTTGAGTTGGAAGTTGAGGAAAATATATCGCTTCTTGACTGGTTTTTTAACGAGTATAAAAAGTTTGGGTGTACGCTCGAGTTTGTTACAAACAAATCGGAATTAGGATCACAGTTTTGTAGAGGTATTGGTGGAATTGGTGGGATCCTTCGTTATCAGGTTGTTTTTTGTTCATTTGATGAACCGAGCAGGATCAAGGAGCTTTTACGAAGGTTCATTTTTGTTTCTTTCTTTTCTTACTTATGCAAGTATATTATATTATTACACGATGATTACGAACAAGCCTTTGGTTTAGCAGTATTTGGCTGACCCATCAACCAAAAAACTTGTGGATACAAAACATAGGCATGTAGTGTGATTATTTAATAACGACTATTTATGTTTCGGTATTGAAATTGTGGGAACCAGTGGCATCAGTGAGATCGAGCCACAGAACCCATCCTCAAGAGTCCGAACGTTGCAATATGGAGCGTGCAGCGTGTGATATAACACCTTCCCTAATGCTTTTTTATTTTCTCTTTTTTTTGCTTTACCATTTTTTGAGTTTCTACAAATTCGAATCGGAGGTTTTTGTTTTGCTGGATCTGTCCGGGGACTCTTTTTCAGGCTCTCCAGGCAGCCACTGCTTGACCTATCCGGGATCTCGCTGCTCGAGTTGTCTGGGACGCCATTCCCCAAGCTTTTCAGGGTGCCATTGGCCAAGCTGTTCAGGGTGCCGCTGCTCAAGCTTCTCCCGTTGCCATTGTCTCTGTCCAAGATGCATTTCTCCAGACTCATCAGAGTGCTGTTGTTCAGGATGCCATTGGTCAAGCTCTTCAGAATGCCGCTGAGGGTGCTGTTGTACAGGATGCCATTAGCCACGCTCCCCAGAATGCTGCTGTTCAAGATAATGTTGATGTAGTCCTGGCTCTTCAGGATGCCGTTGTCAAGGATGCCATTGGCCAAGCTGCCCAGGACACCATTGCCCCTGTCCGTACTTCAGGTAAGAAATTTTAAACTTTTCTACCAACCAACTCAAGCGACTTATAAATATTATTTTTTGTAATTAGATGTTACAACTGGAGAGGTGACTGAGGCTTATTTGGATGCTGGAGATGGACATGTATGCTTAGCTAAAACTAAACTTTGGGAACTGAATAGATAATAACTGACTTGTGCACATAATCTTGATCTATGCAGGAGATGAACTTACGAACTTTCCTAGACACCTTAGGTGTCGTAGTAAGTCAGCCTACACTTCAGTCTGGAGTATTAAAACTAAAAGACCTTTTAACATGCCCGTTTCCTACTTATTCACAATTGATGTCTAAAACTGAAGTACTAGAATGTACTTACGAGTTATTCATTGCTGCTCGAGGAACTGTTATGAGAAAATGTCTTAAATTTCATCACATATTTTGTATTCATTGCAGAGCACCATGGCATACAAATATTTCATGCTCTGACTACATGAACAAGAATCAATCTGGTAATGAGGCCAAACTTAAGTCTCTTGCAGCATGGAATCATTGGCATCAAATCGTCAATGCAGTAAGTGCAAGAATATGGTTGAGCTCGCTGAGCCATGTATCAACGCTTTGCAAGATATAGAGTTAAAGAGGTTTCATTTTTATGTCTCTTTCTTAATATTTGGTTTAGAAAATTTCAATTATAGAGTTCGAGAAATTTCATTCAGTTTATGTTATTAGTGTTGCTTTCTTATTTGTACATAATGTGTTTTGATCAGCGGGGTCTTCACCTTTAGGACTAATTTGGTATAAGTGGCAAAAAAGTGGGTTGGGTCACAGGTATAGATGACTTGATCTCCCAGGTGGCCATAACCCAGGCTGAAGTAGCAGAGTATCATATGTAGGTTTGTGAAGGAGAAGGTGTGATTACATATGGCCGTAAACTTATTGGAGCTACAGATCCTACGTATATTATCCCTACTATATAGTCTGTCGTAAGCCAGTGCTATTTAATAAATTTTTTACTACTCACAACAAAAGTTAATGTTTCAATCTTTCCCGGTCTTCATGCTCTAAAACTTAGATACACATATATATAATACCATATGCACTACATGTTATTAGAGAAGATGCAACTGTTTGTTCCTAACCAATCAGAGATACAGCCAGACCATGTGGTATGTGGGCTCACTCAGTAACTTTTAATTCTAATTATATTTAAAAACAGAATCTCTATACAGTTTAGTTGTTTAGTTTATTTGTGGTAATTGCGCCAATGTGATGATTAAGCATGCAATCACGTTTAATTTTTTAGCTTTCAAATAAAAATACCCGTACTTTGTTTCTTGATGTAGCTAAAGATGCATTAATATTACTAGACTACACTCGCTTTCCACTATTCGTTTAAACGTCCTATTTATAATAATTTGGCTGTTTTGTATTACACATTTGTTATGTACTGGTATAAAGTACTTTTTGATATTTGCAGGTGTTCGTGGCTGCTTTTTTGAATAAGCGTCAAGTGTGCACATCTAATCTCCGCATGCTTCAAGGACAAGAAACTGAGCTAAACAGTTTTGATTCCACTATATCAAATGATACAGTTAATCTTCATCATACTGACAAGTTCAGGTAATCAACCTTGATCGAACATCAAATGGTTTTCGAATATTATTTCAAACCTTTTTTTTTGGGTAAAGGGGATACAACTGGTAAATTTATTTCGAGCCAATTTTATATCTTACAATTCTGCACCTTTGTTTTTAATGAGTTTTTAAATAAATGAGGTTCTGTTAGGAATTTGTTCTACAACAATATAGTGAGATTGGATATGAGAACCCTACTAATCACCTTGCTGAATTCATTGATGGTCACTATATTTGAGGTCATAGTTACGCTCCATTTTGTGTATTTTACAGGTTCTTAGACAAAGCCTGTACAAAAGAACAAGAAGGGAACAGCAATAATGCAAATGAGAGCCGATGGAGACTGTGTACAGTGAACCAAGTTGAGCAAGTGAAGATCCTTATCTCTTTAATTCCAATATTTGCCTGTACAATTGTCTTTAACACAATCTTAGCACAGCTACAAACATTCTCAGTGTCACAAGGAAGTGTGATGAACAACAGGATCACAAAATCGTTCCACATCCCACCAGCCTCGCTTCAAGCTATCCCTTACATCCTACTAATCTTTGCAGTCCCTCTTTATGACTACTTTTTTGTTCCTTTTGCACGCAAAATCACTGGGCATGTTTCTGGAATCACCCCTTTACAACGCATTGGTTTTGGCTTATTTGTAAAAGGAACTGAAAGCAGGGAAACCTACTAAAAGAGAATGTGCATGTTCTGAAAGTAGGGTTCACATCTCAGTGTTACGTGTGACAGGATCTCAGTCAGATTCAGTTGATGAAGGAAACTTTATTAATGCTAAAGAAAGTAAAAATTATTCCCAAAAAGGCTACAAAAGCTAAAACGACAGGAGCCAAGTTTCAGTGCCTGTTGCTGCTACTGAAATTTCTATCAGTTCAAGTCCCAGTGAGAAATGAAAAAGTATGTGTTTGGCCATTCAATGGGTAACTCATTGATCGGCTCCAAACCGTCAAGTTATCTCACACAAGCTAGCCACTTGTGAATGGCTAACCGTAAGAAACTTAAAACAGTTCAGACACCAATGCAATGAAGATCAGGAGAGTATAGTGTTTCCCCAGGTCGTTATGTCCCAACGAGCTGTGCGATGAATCACCAAACGAATAGTGATCGAGAGGATTTGAACGGAACAGAGATATGATTATGAACAATAATACCTAAAGGAAGAGTTTATAAATTACAGGGGCTTAAATGCAAATTAAAGAAAATTAAAAAGATAAAATATATTAAATAAACGCTATCACTATTTTTAAAGTTGATTTTTCTTGATTTATAAAACAAAATAACTTAAATAAACTATTTTAATTGAAACGTAAACCTAAATTATCTAAAAACGTGACTTAAAATGAAAACGTACGTTAAGTATAAAAATTACGCGAGTGCGCAAGTAAAAACGTAAAATTTGTGAAATAAAAGTCCTACGAGTGTAAAAACAATTTTCTTACTTACTATATGACAAAAGAAAATTTTAGGAAAAAGCCGGGTATTTTTTCGACTCTTAAATTATTTATTACGAATTAAAAACCAAATAACACTAATTAAATTATTAAAAATACTAAAACAATCTAAAAAAATCTGAAAAATTTATGAAAACTACTTTTTGATAAAACTAACCTAAGAAAAATATCAAATCTGTAAAAACAGTTTAGATAAGCAGTAAAATAAGCAAAAAAGAGTTTTAAGCTAAAATAAAGAAAACTGGGATAAAAGATTAACTAGTGCAAAATAAAACAATAAAGACCCAAGGGCATAGATGGTAGTGCAGGTGTGTGCTGAAGCGTGGACTGCTGGGCAGGAGGTCTTGGGTTCGAATCCCACCTCTTGCCTTTTGCTCACTTATTTTTTTTTCTCTTGTCTATTCTTACCACTTGAAAATGAGAACAAAATAACAATTTTACACAAAAACTAAAACCACTTAAACTGATATTACGCATCAGATTCTGAAAACCCTTCTAAAGGGGCGTTTGGCATATGGATGCTAGGACAACACACACTACATCCATCCATTAAAAACCACACATAAGCTAAGAAAAAGAGCTTTAATCTAATGGGTTTAGATTTGTCCTATCTAAAAACTAATTAGAACCCAAAATAAACAAAGATAGAAATCAAAATGAGCTCTCAGCTCACGAACTAAGCTGCTGCTCGGACAGGGCCTAATCCACACTCATTCTTTTGCAACTTTTAAGCACGAAATGAGCCATAAAAAGCAGTTAAATAAGCAAATGTTGTGAAAACTTTCACCTTCAAGCCCACAAATAAGCTGTATAAACAGCTTATTTGCTGCTGTTTCGAGCAGTCACAAACAAACACCCTTAGGCAGTTTTCAAAAGCTAAAGAAAACCACAAAGAAGCAAATGGAATGACGATTCAAACTAAACAAGCATGATAATACAAACTCAGTATACTGATAAGCTAAAATTGATGAGAGTAGACAAAGGATAAAGGGAAATAAGCATTTGGATTGAGCTACACTAGGGGTGAACCTTAAACTAAAAGGGGACAAATAAGCATTTGGATTATGCTAAATAACTAACTTCTAATAAGCTAATGCTAATCAAATCTATCCTACACCAACTAACAAGCACCTAAGGAACCAAATTAAGCTAAAGATAAGCAATTAAACTAAAAAAAAATGAGCAACTTAGTCTACTGTGGAGGCTACGGGTCTGCTGTGAAAACAGCAGGTATGGGGCAAGTTTGGGCCTAAAAATAAGCTACTAAGATGCTCCTAAATCCTACAAGGAACCTATTATGCATACTAGGGATAGGGGGCTACCTAAAAAACAACTTGGGACCTAAAGATAAGCCTAGGACCGCTTATAAATAAGCTATGAACAGCTGGATATGGGGCGTATGGGACTGAACCAGAAACTGAAATGGGTAAATGGCACTTTTGCCGAGCAATTTTAAGCTAACTAAAACTAATCTAATGGCAAATAAGCTATTCCTATATCTAGATGGGCATGAAGAGATGCAAGTAAAACAAATTTGAAAAGTTTGTGATGGCTGAACAAGCTCGAAAAAGCCCTTGGAACAGCAGCGATAGCTGCTATTCTGTGCAGGTTTTTTTAGACAGAAAACGGTTTTCTCTTTTTTTTTTAGTCTTCAAACTTTGTAAAACTTGGTAGAATAGGTTAAGTCATTATAAAAACTAACTAAAGACTTGAAAAGCAAGTTGACTACACAAGTCAAAATGGGTAAAAAGGGTTTTGATTTCAGTTTTTAACCTGAACCAAACACCCCTTTATGGGTGGAAAACACTTAAAACTGATTTTTTTTCTTGAAAGTTTGAGCTAGGATTTTCTTTTATAAAACTAACTTGCAACTAAAAATGAGGCTTTAGAACAAATGTTAAATAGCTATAAGCAAATAAGCACCAAAGTGCTTATTTGACTGATGAGCACTAAGTAAAACAGGTAAGTAGAAAACTTTTTTTCATTCATAAAAATAAAACATTACATTAAATTTTAGACTACTGAAAACTAAATTAAAGCTAAAAATCCTAATGCCTTATCATGGCTACATAAGCTCTCTATTTATACTACTAGGTCTTGGTCTCTTTCTTCTCTTCTTTCTTCATTCTTCTGTTTTTTTTTTTTTTTTTGTTTTCTTTTTGAGACAAAAACAAACAAAGACCAACTTGTGTTTCTTTGAGTTGATCCAAGCCATCCAAGAGTTAGGTACATCCCAAGAGTAAATCAGAGCCGTCCATGGGTTTGGTTTTTGGCGCCAATTGGACCTGATTGAGTGCAAAGGAGGAAGGAGTATTAAATGCTTCTTGGTGTTTTGTGGAGATGGAAGTGATAGGGTGTGGGAAGGTGATGTGGAGGTATGGTGATGGAGTTGGTGGTCTGTGTTTGCAGGTAAAGGAGAAAGTGAGGCTTCTTTTTTTTTTTATTTATTTGTGGGAGGGAAAGGATGGGGGGTCACGGTATATTGGCGGTTCAAGGGTTGGTTTGGCAGGTTTGGTTTGTAGTATTAATACAAGGACCAAATTTGTAATTCATCCAAACTAGAGGGACTGAAACTGCACTTTTCCAAAAATTATTATAAGGACCATAAATGACAAACTTTATTAACCAAGGACCATAAATAATATTTTCCATTTTTGAAAATCCCGGGGACTTGTTTTGCCATTTTTGAAAGTTGGGGGACTGAAACTGCCAATTATGCAAACTTTGCTCGTTTTTCATCTGATTTTAAACATTTTGCATCTGAAACATATAAAATGCAATTTTAGGATATTTTCAGTATTTTGATGCATTTCTGAGCATTTTTAAACGTTTTGCAGTTCAGATTTAACCAAAAATGATGAGTATTTACACACTCATCACTCATCATTCATACTTCATAACTTTGTGCTTAAGGGTTTATTTTTGTCCTAAAACTATTAGCCACTACTCTATATTTGAAGTTACAGTAACCTGATATTCAATGTTTGGTTGTTTTGTGTGGCTATGCTATAAAACGTTGAAGGGCTGTACGCATGTTGATAATTGTATCGTAATCGAAATTAACTAAGTATTTTAAATGTACCAGTCCTTTTTGTAGTAACTGTCTCATGTTAATTTGATTATCTGTTTGTTAAAAAAAAATTGATTATGTGTTGAATTTATTCCCACAATATCTTATCAAGTTGGTTGTGACTTCGTCAGTTTAAAGCTAGACTAATTATGATTCTTTGATTTGAGCTGGTGTGTTTGGATTAGGATACTACATAAATAGTGACTATTTGTATCAGGTTAGAAAAGAAATGGAAAATGCTTATAACGGGCTGCAGATGAACCGGTTCGAATTGAAACCTGATAAACGGACCTCTTATACGATCCACTCATCAATGGAAGAGTTGGGTCACTGGAAGATTTTGATCAAGCTTCATAAAAGGTACCTTTTTTATTTTTTAGTCAAGTGTAATATTGCTATTTTGATTTTATTTAGAATCTTCGCAATGGTTTATGTTTTAGGTACAGTACATCGGATTGGTTTTAATTTTTTGTAGGCTACATGGCAATTCACCTAATCACCATGTTCCAATGTAAATGATGTGGTATGTTTTATTGTATTTGTGTCAACAGAAGTTAAGCTAAAGACATGCCATTAGCAAAACATTCATAACATTATTCTACTGCTTACATAACTAGATTACACCCTATAAATGACTTTCATAATAATATGGATAATAATAAGTGGATGTAAATAAAACAATTGAATGTTTGCTTAACTATGAATTAGCTCACGAATAAGCGTCACAGGCGTCCAACTTGCGAATGTTTGCTTAACTATGAATTAGCTAAACCGTGAAAGACAACGTGTACATTAGCTGTTTTGAACCATACTAAATGTTTACAATTCACATTTGTCTTTCGATAATAGGTATTAAGGCAAACCAATGGGAAAGCGTCTGTAGTTGCCAAGAAGATACTAAATGTGTGCACTCTCTGACCTTTTATTGCAATTTGGATATGGAATACTCAAGGGTCGATGTAATACTTGACTTCCTCAAAAGGAATGACTCCTCGCTCAGACTGAGACGGCTTTTCCATGTAAGATTGATAAAATGGCTGCCCTATATTTTTTCCCCTTTCCTTTTCAATTAAGAATGATTCTATTTGTTATGTTAACTCTAACCCGTGTGTAAAAAATTATAACATATCAACTTCAGTATTAGTCTCCAAAGGTCTGGGCTCGGGTTCTTTATCCACCAGTTGGTATGTATTTTACAGAAGAACCTGAAACTATTCCTTTGACAGTTGATCAGAAGGTCTCAATATTCCATGACCAATTGTGTTAATTCATGTTACTCTTAAGACAGACACACCACACACAAGTTTGATCTTACGAATTAGTCAACTTAGACACACCACATACTGTTAGAAATAAGGGTAAACGGGTTGAAAATTGTGTAAATGCATTAAAACCTCCTAGATTACTTATATTGTTAGGAAAAAGTATCTTGGGTCAAGTCGGGCACGCTGAATTACCAGTATTGACCCATTATCTTGGCACTCATTTTGCCACCTTTAGCAAGACCGATTTGGCAATCACTAATATCTTATTTGTTGACAGAAATCTATACATATGTATTAATCTTTCCAAACTAAGGTTGCATGACATCTGCTTTATTTAGTTTATGTTATATTAGTGGTCCAGAATGGTGAGGTGGTCGAGTTTGGCTCACATGAATGCCTTATTTAGCTTGAAAACGGTGTCTATACGTCACTCATTCGCCTTCAAGAAACCAAGAAAAATGATGAACTCAACCGGCCTTACCCGCCAGGACCTTCCTTAATCTCCTCAAAATTTGATGTCCACAACACGAGCAGCCACCAGCAATATATATTGAGTCGGTCAAGCTATGCAAACTATGTAAACTGCAGTAGAGAGGTTAATGTTAGCACATTGGATGATCAAAAACTTGCAGTGCCATCCTATAAGAGGCTTTTAGCAATGAACATTCCTGAATGGAAGCAAATTATGTCAACGATAATTATAAGACATGCCCGCCCATTGGGCGGGCTTTGACCACTAGTATATATATATATATAGGGGCACATTCTATGTTGTACCCATATTAGATGCAGTACTTTGCAGTACTTTACAGTACTCATCAGTGCATATACGTTTTCTTCTATAAAAGTGTGTTTTTAGTGTAGATCTGCTTAACCTTTATGATATAATTTATAATATTCAACCAACCAATCTTTTTTAACGCAAACATTACATTTATACTTTTTGAAGTTTCAAACAAAAATCAGTGAAAAAAACTTCTATAATAATTAAAAAATCATATGCTTTAAGTTACATTTCATTTTGATTACAAGCAAAAAAAACATATGTGCATTCGTCTTGTATGCATGTGTGCATTCGTCTCTACTTGTTCAATGTCATCCTTGTGTCATAGTGTGCATTCGTCTCTACTCGTTCAACATCGTTAAACATCATCCTTGTCATCTCACAGGTCTTCAATGTCAAATCCTCATGATACATACATGTTCAAATATAACTAGACTGCAAAAACCAAGTAATGCTAACATAACACTGATGAGTGTCTAAATACTCATCATTTTTGTACCATCTAAACTGCAAAAACATCTGAAAACACTCAGAAATGCATCAAAATGATGAAAATATCACAAACAAGTGTTTTATGTGTTTTAAATGCAAAAATATCAAAATCAGATGAAAAACGTATCAAGTTTGCAAAATTGGCAGTTTTAGTCCCCCAAGTTTCAAAAGTTGTCAAAAACCGTCCCTGGTAAATCAAAATAAAGAAAAATATCATTCAAGGTCCCTGAATTATTCTAAGTTTTCAAAAATGGTCCTTGAATGAATCTTTGGTCAAATGGCAGAAAGGTCCCTCAAGTTTGAAAAATGGCAAAATTAGTCCTTGGATATTTTAAAATGGAAAATTATCAAATATTATCCTTGTACTATTAAAGTTTGGCAGAATTGGTCCTTATTATAACTTTGGAAAATGGACAGGTTTGGTCCCTTAACTTTTCAGAATTTACAACATTGGTCCTTGTTATTAATACAAACCAAATGGACCCCTTTTGTATTTAGAACCCCAGCCAAAACACTTGACCCCCTGCCATTTATACCTGTGACCCCCCATTGTGAACCCCCCTTTTATTAATATCAAAAAGTCAAAACCAGTCAAACGCGCCAAACCACCACCACTGTACATCTCCTTCTCCAAGCCTGAATTCCAAAAACCAGAGCTGGTTTTTCCAACTTTTTCAATTCCACTTGCTCCTATCATATCACTACCACCTTACCTTGTCCCCCTTCACCTCCACATCCACCCAAAGATCATTAATTGATTGAAACCTGCTCAAGAAAAATTGGCGCCAAAACTGCCACTTGTACGAATATGATGAATTAGAGAGATCCAATGGCTGTAAATTGGTGGGAAATATTCAGAGATGTCGACAAAGCAGAAAAAGATGATTATAAAGCAAGAATGGTGCAATGTAATAAAATATCTAGTGTAATTTTAGTTTTTAATGTCGTTTTAGTTAATTTCAAAGTTCCAGTGTAATTTAAGCTTTCCAAGTAATCTGTTCAAGTTATTTCAAGGGAATGTAAATCTTTTTCAGTTTCAATTTCAGTTTTAACTCAAGTTTTCAGTTTATGCTAATTTTCCTAGTTCAAAAATCTCATGAAAGATCAAATGTTGTTTTTAGTTGTTATTAAGGACTCATAAGCCCACATAAGCTCCTAGATAGCTTATTAAAGCTATTAGAAACCTTTAAAAGCAGTTTAGAAGTAAAAAAGAAAAATCACCAAAAATACCCAAAAAAATAGATAAAAATAAAAAAGACCATGGAAGTGAAGTTCAAAGCTGGAGCAGGGTTGATAAAGGATTGCCCTTGGGTTTAGTGCTTATTGGGAAGCTTTAGGGTGTGTCTTTGTGCCTCAGTTCTCAGTTTGAGCTTGGAAGCAACTTGTAAGTATTTTGATCCATTTTGGCATTTCACTGTGTAAGACAGTCATAAGCTCAAGTCTATGTGTTTTTGTGTTTCTTAGTTATAGTTAAGTCTAATTATCCAATAAAACCAGTTGTTTGTTCTTTTTAATTTATAGTTGTTAAAAAAATTAGTTTGACAGTCAAATTAGTATAAGTGTTATTAATAAGTTTTATGTTGTTATTGATGTTGTTTAATGTTTATTTAGTTTCAGTATATGATAATATATGGTTATTAATCAAATGCATGGACTGAATCTGTGATAATCTTTGAAAATCACCAAAACAGTCTCAATAAGGCTTGTTTGGTTTTGCTTTGTTAACTGAGTTAAAGGGTTTTCAAGACAGTGTCCTTGTTTGTTGTTTATCTCACTTGGTCCTAATATCTCATTTCAACAAGAAAAACCAGTCTTTGTTTGTAAAAAAGTCAAAATTAGCTTTTGATCACATCTTGTGTTAACTGTTGGATTTTCATGATCCATGATCATGATTGTGTGTTCATAAGTTGTTTATATTGCTCAAACCAGTCTTAATTCATCTTATTACAACATATTAAGTGAGTAGGATCAGCTTAAAGTTCATCAAAGTCAACCTTAGTGTTTAATATAAAAGTCAAAATTTTCCATTTGGTCGTTTTTGAATAAAATAGATTATTTTATATAGGGCTTAACTTTGAGTTTTATGTTTTGAGCTTTTGGGATATAAAAATCTAGTTGCTCATTTTCATCACTGTATTTTTTATATTTTCTAGACCAGCTTTTTAATAGCTTATTACTCAACTTCTTTTGAACCCCTTTTCAAAAAGTGTGCCCTGTGCACAGCTTTGCTACCATCTTCACACGCTTGTCACAAGCTCATAATTGAACCTCAACTTGTGATTCTTGGTTCTTTGGAAAGCTGACCTAGCCATCTTGAGGTCCCAAGCTTAAAATTCCATTTTTTAGCTTAATTGATAGGGCTGCAACAGGTCTTTTGTTTGTCCCATTTTCTGTATAAACTAAGCAACCAGTGTTTTACAAGCTTTTTCTCAAGCTTGTCATAAGCTCCTTAGTCAACCATAGAGTGTGATCTTGGACTTTTTGGAAAGCCCACCAGCTTGTCTTGACACCTCAGTTCTTGTTTTGAGCTTTTGAGCTTATTTAGTAAGCTTAATTTGCCTTGGAAATTAGCTGCAGGACTGTTTGGAACAAGGGTATCTCATAAGTGCTTATTAGCTTATAAATAGCTTATCAGTGTTAATATTTGCATCTTTTAGCTTCATTTGAGTAGTTTTTAGCTTATTGCATCTTATTTCAGCTTTTGTTTTCAGCTTGCAAGCTTGTTTGAGCTTAAAACATCATAATAAGCTCATAAGTCCACTGTTGAGCTTTTAAGCTCTTAAACTGCTTATTTTTAGGTTTCAAAATTTTTGTTTTCATTAAAGTAGCTTATAATCAGTAGTATAATAGTTTTCAAAAATAAAAATCACAAAAACATCATTTTTAATATAGTGATAGCATTTATTTAATAGGATTTAGCTTTTTAAATTTTCTTTTTAGCTTATTATTAAGCAAATTCTGTTTTTATAATTTTCTTAGTTTCCTGTCACCTTAGGATATTTTTTAGAAAAAGTTTCATAATTTTCCTAATTTGTTTAGTATTTATTATAATTTTAAATAGTTAAAAGTATTAAATAATTAGTAATAAATAGATAAAAAGTGTAAAAAAATATATTTTCAATTTTAAAATAAGTTTTATAATATTTAAGATTTTTCTAAATCATAATTTTATTTTTCTAGCCTTATTTCATATTTTCTTTTATTTTAGAGTATTATTAAATAGTTAGAAATAGTTTTTAATTAATAATAATTAAATAAATAGTTGTAAAAATAATTTTAATTTTCTAATAATTTTCTTTTATTTTTAGGATTCCAAAAATGTCATTTTCATATTTTTAGGTCTTTTATTTCTTAGATCTCATTTTTTATTTTGTACGTTTACGTAGTTTTTAATCATACGTATTTACGTTTGTCTTATCTGATTGTTGTGCTTTCCAATTCTGTACCCAATTCTATTCCAATCAATCAGTAGTGTAGTTATCAATCAAAATCCTTACTGATCACTATCCTTAGTGATCATTCTATCATCTGAAAGTTTTGAAACACCATTCAGTCTCCGTGGGACTTAACGACCCGGGAATCCACTATATTCTCCAGATCTTCATTGCATTGGTTTCTGAGCAGTTTTAAGTTTATTACGGTTAGCCATTCACAAGTGGTTAGCTTGTGTGATTAAACTTGACTGTTTGGAGCTCAATCAAACACATATGCAAAATCATCTCAAACTCGTATGCAAATTATCCCCTTGTATAACATGTATGCACATTCTTATGTTCATATTTATATTTTAACATAAATAAGATACGCACACCCATAACATATATGCACATTATCCACAAGATATGCACACCCATAACATAAAACAAATATGCACACCTATAACATATATGTCCATTGCAGCCTATCCAGTAAGGAAAACGAGTATATCACCAGGTTCACACATATGTATTTACATAGGTAATTGTATAACTGTTCGGATTGTAGCTTCAAGATTGTCACTTTCAAGTTCTTGGGTATAAAAGATCTCTACGCGATGAAGTCTTTCAGGAACTATCATCAAAGGTGCATAGAAGAAATACCCCTGAAACGTTTCAGCTTCAAGTGTAGCACTCATGACAACTAACTTAAGACCATGTATGCTTTTCATCACTTCCTTTTAAAGCTCGAATAAGACATGTAGCCAACATTCTTTCGTGAGCCTCATCAAGAATAATCACCTTATACCTCTCGAGAAGTAGATATGGCATGGCTTTTTTCAATAGCATACCATTTGTCAAGTACATATTGATACCAAATTAATAACTATCTGTAAAATTACCAAACAAAAAAATCTAAAAGCGATAGAAATTGTATTAGTATATGTAAGACTTACTTCAATACGGTTTTAGCACTGCTGACATCTTCAAATCGGATGTTGTAACCTGCTTCTTCTCAGCTAATAAACATAAATATTAAAAAACATATATGCACCACTAATAGCAACTTGGATTTTATATGCATAAGTAACATATATGCATTAGTAACAACCAATGCATCAATGCCCTTGCTGCCTGGACTTGCAAGTTTTGCTTCAAGTGTTCCGGCAAATCCAACACTTGAACCATCCAAAACATCACGAGTATCGGTCATTAAAATGAAAAAAAAAGTACTCGGTTTATATCTTAAAACGTATTTCATGATTAGAAAGTTTAGCTAATAATGACAAGAATCTATAACAAACCTTAATAACAACTTCAAACAATTTCATTAAAAACCGGGTAGTGAAGTGAGCTAAGTGTCATGAATCTTTGTCCCAAAGATGAAAGAATTTCTGGTATGTAAATCTACCTATACTCCAATCCATTCCCATGTCCGCCTAATTTCTCGTTAGCCGAATGAGAAGCATCTCTGTAATAATTTAGCACATGGTTATTGGGGTTGAAACTAGTGAAGTTAAACATTAGCTTTGAAAAATATGGAACCAAGAACATTAAATACATGATTACAATCATGGGAGAAGACTAATGATGACTACAAGCCAACATTTCTTCGGTAATGAAACTATAGACCTTACATTCAGAATCTAAAGTTTGTAATATTTAAGACATTGGCAATATATTCTTATGAGACAAACAATATATAACCAAAACTAATCACATATCATATAACACAGCATTACTACTAAAACTAAAAAATAAAAATTGAATCAGATCTTAACTAATCATAAGAATAACATAACAATACAAATTAATCAAAGCTCAGATCTTATCAATTACCTGAATACAAATCCCATTCCATCTCCGAAATACAAACCCCATCACAAAACAAAAACACCACTCGAACAAAAAAGAAAAAAAACAAGAAAGATCTCATTTTTATTCTTTATTACCCAAACATTTGTTCTTAACAATAAAGGTATAAAAGAAATCATCTCAGATCTTTCGGAACAAACATTCAACAAACAAGTAAACCTACCCGATACCTTCATAGAAGATCTTGAACCCAAAACCGAGATTAATAACGTTCCTGTGGTTCTTCATTTTGTGGATTTGATTCAGTTTGTGCGTTTGTGTTTGTTTGTGGATCAATGGGGAGGATCAGTTACAAAAATCGAAGAAGATAAGTTATGAAGATGAAGAGAGGCGCATATGAGAGATTGAAAAGTAGAGATCTGGAAATTATAATACGGTTTAAAATAAATTAATGTGTACTTCCCATAATACCCTTTTAGTCTTTTATTTAATTGAAAAAGAATACCTCATCTTTTGTTTAATTACAATTTTGGCACTTTTAATCTCAACCTTTGATCAAACTCATCCAATGGCCTAGATTCATTTTAAGAGTACCGTAAAGTACTGCATCTAATATGAGTACTGCATAGAATATAACACTATATATATATATATATATATATATATATATATATATATATATATATATATATATATATATATATATATATATATATATATATATATATATATATATATATATATTTATGTTCAAAACGAGTTGAGTTTAGATGATTTAATATATTAAAAGTAACCATATTCGTTTATCAAAACATGTTTCGATAATTAGTTAACCCGGTTAAATGAGTTTAGATGATTTAATATATTAAAAGTAACCATTATTGGGCTTTACAGTCTAATAGTAATCTGTTAAATAGTTGTCCAAAACGAGTTGTCCATTAAGTAACTGATATATGTCCAAAATAGGTTTAGTCCGTTCAATAATTACATCCAATAATAATTATCAATACATGTCTAAATGGTCCAAGTCACAATCCCGAGTATCAAATCTCAAATCATATCTTGAAATAGTTATAATAGTATCAAATCTCAAATCATATCTTGAAATAGTTATAATAGTTTTATGCGATACTTGAAATAGTTACAATAGTATTATGTCCGGTTGGCTATGGTTTGATTTCACATAAGGGTAAAATTTTTGTGTGTGTATTAAAGCATTGAATTTATAAAATTTACCCCTACACATGATGAGTGTCTAAATACTCATCATTTTTGTACCATTTAAACTGCAAAAACATCTGAAAACACTCAGAAATGTATCAAAATGATAAAAATATCACAAATAAGTGTTTTATGTGTTTTAAATGCAAAAATATCAAAATCTGGTGAAAAACGTATAAAGTTTGCATAATTGGCAGTTTTAGTCCCCCAAGTTTCAAAATTTGTCAAAAACAGTCCCTGGTAAATCTAAATAAAGAAAAATATCATTTTAAGTCCTTAGGGATTCTTAAGTTGTCAAAAATTGGTCCTTGAGATTTAAAATTACAAATTTACAACTTAGGTCCCTGAACTTTCAAAAATGGCAAAAATGGTCCTTTGAGAATTTGAAAATGTCAAAAATGGTCCTTTGAGAATTTGAAAATGTCAAAAATGGTACTTGTACTATTAAAGTTTGTCAGTTTCAGCCCTTGTGAGAAACTTTGAGAAATTGGCAGTTTGGTCCCTCATCTTTCAGAAAGTGGCAATATTAGTCCTTGTATTTATAAACTAAACCAAGCCTTGTCAAAATGAGTTGTGACCCCTGCCATTTCACCATTTGGACCCCCTGTCATTACCTGTTTTGGACCCCCAGGTCAAACCCAAAGTCAAACCTCTCCTTTTCCCACCTTCCTGTACACCTGTCTTCCCCACCTTCACTGCCTCTACAACAGGCCCTCTCCCATCACCTTTTCACCTTTCTCCTCCCCTCATCATCACCACTACCCACTCAACCCTCCACATTAAATGCCACCCCCCCTAGTTGATGAAATGCAGAGCTACAAGTCAAACTGACTTTCCCGCCAAAATGTGCTAACACTCAAAACTCTCCCATTGGTCAAGAAAAGTGGTGGGATACTCTCAGAAGGACACGTGGAGGATTTCTAAAGCATAAAAGAGGAAGAAAGGCAAAAGAAGAAGTACCTTTGGATTAGCCATTGGTCGTTAGTGTAATTTTTAAAAGCTTTCTTTAAATTTCATGTCTTTTAATGTTTTAATGTTGTAAGCTTCCTTAAATTAGTGTAATGGAACTTAAATTTCAGTTTAATTTCAGTCTAATTTCAGTTTCATGTTTTGCTTAAAATTCCTTTAATTTCATGTCATTTAAATTTCTTGTTATGGTTGTTTAATGGACTCTTTAAGCTCATGTAGGCTCCTGACAAAGCTCATGAAGCTTTTAGATTCATTAAATCAGTTATAGTTTTTAAAAAACAGAAAATACTAAATAATCAAGAAAAGTCAATGAAAAATCAACTTGTGGTCTCATAAGTAGTTCTGGGGTATAGAAGCTAATCTGGATGGACTTTCTGGTTTCTAGCTTATTGACAACAAGCTAGGAGTGGTTTCTGAGCCTTGGTACTCAGTTTTAGCATTGATCACTTGTAAGCTTCATTTTTACAATTTTTTGCACTTTACTGTTTTAATGTTTATTATATACTGTGATCTTTATGTTTCTATGTTATTTTGTTGTTGTTAAGTGTTTTTAAAGTTTAAGTTTGTATGCTTATGTATTAGTTTGTGATGTTGCTTAGAATTCATTTTTCACTGTGTTAATGGATTATGAGTAATTCTTATGTATTGTTGTTAAGTCTGTCTTTTTCTTGTTCTTATATGCTTGTTATGTCATAATATAGAGTTTGGATTCGGGTTCATAATCATTTTCATTGAAAATCTTAGATTTCATTTGACAAGTGAAAGATAAGGGACTGTTTGGAATTGCTTTGATTCAGGGGTATTGGGACTGTTTGAGAGGTTTATTGCTGTGCCTGCATGATCACTAGGTTATTGGAAGGTTTGACACCCTTTTAGGCCTAAGGGTTATGTCTTTTACAATAATTTTCATTCATAAATTTCTCTCAATGCCCACTTTTTGATTGCTGTACAATCTGTGTTATAGGATGTTAGTGATATTGTTCTTGTTTAATGGTGTGTTACTAGTGGTCTATTAACTCAGTTCAGTGGTCATAACCAAGCTTTATTATGTGTAAAGTCAATTTTCCTTTTTAACTGTCTTAATTTCATGTCTGTTATAGATTTGTTGTCCAAATCTTAAATATGTGTTTAAATGTTGTTTATATCTGTTAATTTCATGTTATCTATGTTTAATATATCAAAATCAGTGATTAAATTCAGATCAAAGTTGATGAAAGTCAACTTTGATCATAAACTCAAAAAGTCAAAATTACCACAAACCTGATTTTTGGTTAAATGTCTTAATTTCCTGTGTCTCTATCTTTTAATTTCTGCTTATATGCTCTTAGGGTTTCAATGTTTAGCTGCTTGTCTTGCTTACTTATTTTTGTTGAATTTTAGTTTCTATGTTTAAGTGCTTTTCTGAGTGCTTTTTATGTGCTTATTTTGCCCTGTATCAAGATCCCAAGCCAATATTCACAAGCCTTCAGCTTGTTGAATATTGAGCTTGAGCTTGAGTTTATTGTTGTTTATGATACCCTATTAGCTTGTTTATTTATGTTTGTGCTTATTTTCTAGTTTACTGCTTAATTAGTCACTTTTTACCACCCATCTTTTTGTACCAGTTTGCCCACTCAACTGAAGCAAACAGTTGAGTGGGGCTTGTTACCAAAGCTTCTAATAAGCTCCTCAGTGAGCTTGAGTATGTGACCCTTGGCTTTTCACAAAGCCAAGGTACCCATCTCAATGTCTGAGTATGAGTTGAGCTTATTAAAGCTTATAGTTAAGATTTGAGAGCTTGTGTTTGCCCACTCACAACATACCCCTGAGCAATTCAGTGGTATTACACCATTTCCACAAGCCTCTCAGAAGCTCATTAATGATCCTTAGCTGGTATGGCCTGGCTTTTTAGGAAGCCTAGCAACCCAACTTTATGATCCTGCACTTAATTTTCATCTTGCAGCTTATCTAAAGGGCTGCAAGGAGCTTTTTGTTTGTCCCATTTGACTATGCATACTGGGAACCCAGTGTACTTAGGCAAATGGAAGGATTTTCATAAGCTTCTCACAAGCTCATCTGTGAACCTCACAGAGTGAACTTGGGCTTTTTGGAAAGCTTACCAGGCCATCTTGCAACTCCAACTTTCATTTTGCCATTTTGAGCTTAACCCGTCAGCTTAAATGGCCACTCTAATTAGTTGCAGGGGGTGTTTGGATCTGTGTACTCAGGAATTGCTTATTTGCTTATTCTGAGCTTATAAGTTATTCTCAGTGCATAGGCTTGTTCATATATGTATATTATACTTGTACAAATATATTTTATACTTTACTTTTTAGTATGGAGCTTATTACAGGCTTTAGAGGCCTCAATTCCATCCAAGTTTAGCTCAAAAAGCTAAACTGACTAAACCATAAGCTCATGCTTATAAGTACTTCTCAGTGCTTATTCTTGTATATTCTCACCTATTATACCTGTACATATATACACATACTTTTGTTTCACCCTTTATAGCTTTTTCAAGCTTATTGTGAGCTTATGAGTCCACTGTGAGCCCATAAGCTCAACTGAATGACTCATAAGCCCACGAATTGCTTATTTCTTAGTTTGTAAAGCTTATAATCCCTTAAACTTATATAAGTAATGTATATATATAGTTCTATAAACAGAAAAGCCCAAAACCAAGCTTTAACCTCAAGTGATAGCTTCTATTTAGAAGCTTAAGGCTTAAAAGCCAACTGTGGAGGAAATAAGCTCCCACAGAGCTTATTTCCAAGTTTTGAAAAAGTTGCTTTTGTTAAAGTTACTTATTTTTACTTATTATATAATTGTGCAAAAAGAAAAATCAAAAAAAAATAATAATAATAAAGTGCAAAAAGGTTGTGTGTTAGATTCGAACCTAGGTTCCATTGGTGACAAGTTCACTGCATAACCCACCTAGGCTAGCTCACTTCTCAGTTATCCTTTGCACATTTTATTTCTTATAGTAGTAAACATTTTAGCTTATTTAAATTTTTCTTTATCCATTTATTATTTTTAATAATCAATAATAGATTTTAATACTTAATAATAGTAAATAATTAATAATAAATAAAATAATTGTGTAAAAATACATTTTCAATTTTAAAATTCATTTTAATATATTTTAGATTTTTCAGATTCTTTATTTTATTTATTTAAGTTAATTTTAGATTTTCTTATTATTTAATTCATTATTAAATACATTTAATTCATTTTTAATTTATATTAATTAATTTAATAGTGTAAAAATTTATTTTAATTTTCTAATAATTTTCTTATCTTTTTAGAATTCTAAAAATATAATTTTCACATTTGTGGGAGTTGTATTGGACTGAATTCACGTTTTTATTTTGTACGTTTACATAAAATTTAGTAAACGTAAGTTTTTAGATTTTAATCGTTAAACAATTGTAAATATAGAATTAAAATGACTTCAAAATTTTGATATGTTTTAATTTCTTAAGTATAATCAATTATTATCCTTTTCCTGTTTTATTTTGTTTCATTTGTGTAATTATTACATACATGTATATGTTTTAGTTTTCTTTAGATTTTCTTAACTTTTATATAAATTTGTAAATTATAGTTTTATTTTATTTCTTTTAATTTGCATTTAAGCCCCTAAGGCATGCAAATTCCCTCTTTGGGAAAGTTTTGTTTTATTCGTTACGTTTACGTTTATTTAAACTTAAACGTATGTTTGTAAATACTTTAATATTTTTAGGTTTCTGATTGTACGTTTTTATTGACGTAGCTGTGACAGAGCTATTACTATTCACATTCCTAGTGTTAGTCAATCAGATTCCTGTTTTCCTATACTAATATTATTTTCAACAATTCACAAGTCATTGTACCAGAATGTCACGCCTCACCAGGACATAAACGATCCTAGGATATTTTAATCCTTGGTAAACTTGCATTCCTCTTCCAGGCTGTCTGACTTTTAGTATCAGCCATTCACAAGCGGCTGGGAAATAAAGTTAGTTAGTTTGGAACAGATCAACACACGACATACTGGCATCACAATTCTTGTTTATCGCGCTATTCTTCTTCATGAATGGAACACTTTACATCGCCGTCTAGTTATGATAAGACTTCAGATTATTTTTGGAATCGTTGAAACCATTTGACTTTTTTCGCATCGGGTCGGGTTAGACCCGGTTGGCCATCAAGTTTTCATTTGGGTTTCATGAAGTTGTAATGAGCTCATCGAACCTATTGAAGTGTTTAGAATCGATTTTTGTTATGTTTGAATTTGGTTTGTGAGATTTTGTGACCTTGAGTCTTGTTGTGAATTTGGATTCACTTATTTCCGTAGTCTTGTTTCATTGGTCTCGATATAGACGCCACTACCTCATGCTTTATCTTCGATCGATGTCGTTCCACCGATGTTGTTCTCTTGATGTTATGCCTTATGTTTTATCGACTTGTCCGCTTTTAGCATAACCATTTGGAACCGTTGACGTTCACTCATTTTTTTGAAATTTGATTTGAACTTAGTACTTTTCGCGTTTAGTACTAAGTACACTGCTGAGGCAACTAACTGATTTACCAGTAGAAATCAACCCCTCTTTCAGAGTCGTACTTCGGTTTTGTTAAACTCTCCATTCGGTGGAGATTCTATGCTCGACATAAACATTAAGATTTTAAGGGGCAACCTAAACCGCGACCTTGGGAACGGACACCTAATCATTTGCTCATCCCTTGGGAACACCAATAATTTCTACTATTCTCTCATATCATAATAATTTGTGCAGCTATTAACAAACTGTTCTCAATCATCCTACATAATATTTTGCGATCACCCTACAAAGTGTCCTCCTAATCAGTCATGAAATCGAAATTTTTGACCGTATTGCTATTCTATAAACAATAAATTTATTTTCCTACTACTTTAAACTGTTTTACAAACCCTTTTTATAAACCATTTACTCCTTTAGAAAATATTTTATGCTACTACCTCATAAAACTGAACAACTAATATTTTCTTTTGTAACTAAACCAAACTTTACGAGTGGATCCTACACCTCTGCTTGAAACTATAGATAACCATCTACCAAGTCTCAACATTGTCTCATCATTATACAAGTTACCCTATTCATCCTTTATGATCATATTCCCTTATTGGCTGCCTGCATCATTGCCTTTTCTGAGTCACTACGCTATAGAATGACTTGAATTGAATCGCGAGGACGTGATTCTTTTAAGGAGGGTAGACTGTAGCAACCGGTAATTTTCCTAACCTATTTAAATAGTAAAGTTATATTTATTATTAATTGTTTTTTATTTCGATCAATTCTTAAGCCAATTTAAACTCGAAAACGAGAAGTTATCTCGTAAAGCATGAAGAACCGACTCACGACGTGTGTCGACAACCGTAACTCAATAAACATTTTTTTAAAGTAATTATTATTCTATTTATGAAAATACTAGTCAAGTAAATACTCGTTTTTAATAAAAAAATTATTCCGAACGCGATGGCGTTATTTTCGTAATTTAATTCGCGCGTTTACTTGTCCAATTAAGTCCCGAACCTTAATGTTACAAAGTTTAATAAAATTACACAAATGACCCTTGTGATAAAATTACACAGCAGTCCCTCATCTTTAATAAACCTTCTATTTCGTTTTTAATACTTTTTTTGGAATATATAAATGTAGCTATTAGGGTTTTATTTTATTTTATTTATTCATCATAACTAACAAACACAAACCCTAATAACTCACCACCCTCCTCCTCTCCAGCCATCAACCACCTTGCCCATTTCCGATCACCACAGTAGCCACCCTTTCCTATCACTCATCTCTCTCCTCTTAGAACCTACTGTCGCTCATCACCATCAAACCCCATATCTTTTCGTTTTGGAGCCAAGAAGCTTGGAGTACGAAGTGCAAGATCATGGTTGTGGGTTTAGTGTGACGTTTGGGTCACAGTAGGATTTGAATCACGTTTTTAACCATGGGTCAGCAAGGGTGTTTGCCGTAGGTTATTGTGGTCATCACCATCTCCCTCCCCTCACTCGTTCTTGAATTCGTAACCGTCAAAACTCACGTTTGTATATATTTTTTTCATTCCTTTTCTTTTCTTTTACCGATTATAAATTGAGTGTAATGGTTTTCGTGGATGAACCGAAAATAAATACTTTTGAATCAATGTTCGTGTGGTGAAAACAGATCTGTTGGGGTTTTGTTTGTTGCGTTACCGAGACCAAAACGGGTCGAACAACTCGACCCGGAGTCGACCCAATTCATGTCGCAGTCTTGATTTCATATTTATGTGTTGATTCATACCCCGAAGGGTGTTATTATTTTGGGTTCGATTGGAATAAAACACTAAGTGGTGTTGGAATCTGCCAATGAGTCTAGACGTGCTTGTGTTTTGGTTCATACCCGATAGACCTTGGGTTAGTATTAGGTTTTGATAATTAAACTTCTCGTATGATGTTCCTGGATGGTTTAAACAAATTAGGTCTTCGAATCGTATAGGGTGCGTTGGTTTAGATCATTTGGCCACAAACCAATAATGTACCCACACTAATAGGTATTGGGTTATATCAGATTTAATTAAAACGTGTTATATTTGCAAAAGTTAAATGTACATTATGTTTGTCAATCTTATTTTATTTGTGTTATATAGTTTCGGTTATCGAGTATTTGGCTAACGAAATCATTATGTTTAACTTGAATCATTTGGTACGTTACGGACATTTGGAATTAATACTTGATATTGGACTATATTATTACTTGATGGATTGGATAAAACGGATTGTGACTTGACATGTTTGACTCATATCAGATTGGTATTTGGATCAGTTGGATTGTTATTGAACTTACGGGATTAACCGATGGACTTATGGGCAATTTTGTACTTCAGACACAAAATGGTCGATAAACTAACACTAATATTCACGCCTATAATAATGACAAATAAATAATTAAAACTTGTAAAATTTGTATAAGACTTGGATAAATTTGTATCAAAATTGGTGAAATGTAATAAATGAAATTTCTAATTACTTAATTGTTAACATCGTAAACTTTTAACAAGTGTACACTTCTTTTCTAAACAATAACGTTTTATCAACTATTTGGGATTACCGGATAAATGCCTGAAACTTTACCAGTAACTTACTTATTACTTACTTGTTAATCAATCCTTACTTGTTAGATTTTCTTTTACATGTTTTATTGCTTTAGCGTGTGTTCTTGAGTCGTGGTCAATATTTCTTGACTATTTCTTATAATGTATTGGGATATACATTATGCCTTAGCGTGAGTTGCGTTTGGCGTGAGTATAGGTCGAGTCCATGTTTACTTACCACCACACGAACCGTTAAAACTAAACTTTGGAGATATTGATAATGGACTTTTGAAACTTACAATTCGAGCATTCCACGAAAGCTAAAACACATTATCTTTCAAAAATTAATTTGCTCTGCTAGATTTATTCTGAGATACTAAATTCTATTAGGTTGTGCCGATGTGATATATATATATATATATATATATATATATATATATATATATATATATATATATATATATATATAATTATGATCTTACCAATTTTATCATATCTTGATTGACTTTTAGATCTACTAGTAAATTTTTTAAACTCCATTCAATATCATATACTTGATAACCTCGATGTATTCTTAAATTCACATATTTCGCTCCTTTTTTAATCATGTCTTTAACGTGATTTATTTCTATTCTTAAAGAATTTTCTTGTTTATATAAACTTTTTAGATGATTAATATTGTTTTGATTTCTAGCAATCTTTGCTTGTATCGAAGTATCACTCATAATTTTCTCTATAATATTCTACTTCAGATCTAGATGGTTGATCGCTAAAATCATCACCTATATTGTCATCTTCATATAGGTGTTGGAATAGATGTATCAAAATTTACTCCTTTAAGTTTCATAGACTGAGTTCTTCTTAAATTTATATTACTGTTTGTTGTGGATGGAACATACATTGAATGTCTAGCTGAGCCAAAAGTTATATCTATATTTCCATTAGAATGATCTATAATATTATTTATATGGCTATTGATTTCTAAAGTTTTAGGTTCTGTAATTTCTTTAAAATTCCATGTTTGATTTCTAATAATTTCATCCCATTTAATCCTCTTAGGAACGGTTATATTAGAATTTTGGAAATTAGATTCTATAAGTAAAGTTTCATTAATTGACTTTTCTTTTTTATATTTTGGTTCTATAGTAGTGGTCATAGTTTTATAGTATACTCTATATATCAAAACTAATGGATCAGATCCCTCTTTTATTTCAATTTCTTTTAATTGTAAGTTTAAGGTTAATACATCTAATATATTTTTATCAAATAAAGATACTGTATAATCGGGATAAGCTTGAAAATATATTGGACCATTACATATATTAGATTCTCCTAAGGCTAATAAGGACTGATTAAAATTCGTTAATCTAGCATCTCTTAAAACAACACATATAGGAGCATTAATTCCTAATCTTGTCATAGGTTTTATAGCTACTTGAACCATTCCTATATGTAAAAATTTATAATTTTTTCTATGTTCATGTATAGCTTTTGAAGAAAATAATTTTATTTCTTGTTGATTTTTCAATAAAAGTATAGTTTTTTCTGTAGTTTTAATAGAATAACTTTGAAACCAATCAAAAGAACCTTGTTTATATAAAGTTTTAACCTCTACTCTAGGTATATTCCAGTTATGTAAACTAGTTTCTATATTAGCTATTGATACTTCTATAGAATTTGAAAGATCCTGTTCATCATCAATATCAGAAGAAGTACTACCCTTCTGATTTAGTAATAGTTTTGAAATCTTATTCATAATGATTGTTTAAATTTTTATCTGATAAATTTCAAGAGAGTAAGTTTTATATTACCTGAATACATGAATCTCCGGGAACACCCCCATATCGTCGTGGTACGGCAGTCTGACTCCAATGTTGCTGCTAATTCCAACCGACTGATCGACAGGGCTTACCAACGCAGTTATGCATTCATTTAATATACAACTTATTCTACGTCGTTTATCGGAATAATTTTTAAAAATCATAATTCATAGATTCAATACCATTACCTCCTCAAAATAGAGCACTTGG
>BPTQ01000006.1:205659775-205670009 GCA_019973895.1 Chrysanthemum seticuspe | reverse complement strand
TTTGTTCAGAGCAAGTACAAGTGAAGGACAAACAATTTAATAAAAGTTTTCCATGTATGAACAGCAACCTTATTTTTACAAACTCTTCCACATCGTTTAGCTGTTTGAGTGAAACCACCATGGTAACACTGCTCCAGTAGATAGGAGATCAGCTCTTCAGAGCTGAAGTGTTCATCCTGTACGAACCAATTCAACATAGAGCTCAATCAGCAAATACAATAATAACGCAGATCCTGTTTACGTGATCGTAATACCACAGCTTTATATTATATGGGTGATTTTTGAACTACCATTAGACGAGCACTTTGTATCATTATGATCCGATGAGAGGGAATCAGTTTAAGCTACAGAATATGGTTCAAACTCTCAGAATCCACAATGGTTGTGCTTCAACTTGTCATTTTTGTGACTATTGTATTTTGATGGAAAGTCTTCTTGTTGAAAATGAAGTATGAAGGAAAGTTGGCTACGGTTTGGTAACACCTAAGACTCTCAAACTTGGTATAAGACATCGAATTTGACTAAGGGAGAGTAGCCTAGTATTACTATGTTTCACGAGCAGATTACCATCAAGTTTTTAGTGGGTATATTATATTTCGACACCATAATGCTAGTGCATTTGTCCTAGACGCAATAATAACATAAACGACTAACTCGAGATACAACTTAACCAAGCATGTCCTACTTGTGAAGTCGAGACTTCTCGACTAGAGGATAGATGACCTCGTCACAATGGTACCACCAAAGTGAGTTTGTCGATTTGCTACACCTTCTCAAACATTTTTATTCCAACGACAAGTATGTACCTTTTGAAAATAATTTAACAAACAGGAAGTGAACATGAACGAGACTTGTTTCAATGAGGTTTGACTACACATTCTATCTCGAGGTTACTTTAGTTTCGGCTGACCAAGTATTCACCATATGACTTAAACCAACTTTTGAGACATTGAACCTAGGCATTTGTAAACTTTGGTATTGCAAGTTTCCTTATGTTCAAATTGGTTCGAGTCGACCAAAGGTTTGACAGGGGTTTAGGAGAGCCTCGCATAATAACTTTTCATTTCAACATTGACCATATTAGCTTAAGCAACGAACGAGTTAATAACAAGACCTAGACTCAAAACTCATGTGACTCGCATTTTTATTAAAACTTAACTCTTGGCTTCTCTTGTTTTATGCATCTCGACAGGAAAATAACAACAACCCAACGACAACATAAATCCCAACATGACTAAATTAAGTTTTCAAAGTGACAATAGACTTATTATAACACGAGTTTATACATAATTACCACACCTAGTTTACACTCGAATCACAACAAGATACCAACATTTAACATCAACCAAATTTTGTACAACCAATTACAAGGAAGAGAAACAAAGATTAACCTTATGCAAGTGAGGCAAAAATGACAAGGATGAAGGCTAACTCGAGAGCTCCACACAACCCAAAACTCCAAATCCGAATCCGAGTAAGAAACCCAACTGTTTCACTATACCCTTGAGAGTACTTTTCTTATGTGGTGGATTGAGATTTGTCTTGTGTGAGCCCTTAGCCTCTCGAGTAGTATAAAAAGAAAATAAGGAGGAAGTCTTTGACCAAGTCTTTACATCTTGCCTCTTGTTTGAAGCCGAAAATGGTTTCTTTCCAAAAACCAAAGGAATCTCAAGATAGATTGGTGGGAGATTTGCTTCATTCTTGTGGTTAACTTGATCCTCCTTGGATTTCTTTGGAGGTAGCGGCGCATCAAGATAGGTTTGGGGAAGAAATTCTTACATGAATAAGGTGTGAAAGAGGGAAGGTAGGATGGATGAGTAGGTTTGGTTATCTCCTTTTGGAGAGATTCGATCTAGGTGGGAGGCGTGTGAAAAGGAGAAGCAATTTTCTAGATGAAAGAGATGAAGATTTGATATATTTACTCTCTGCTTTTGCATATTGTTTGTCGTGTGTGTGAGGCAAGAAGACAAGAAACATTTATCTTTTCACTTTTAAATTGTATACATGTGAGTGGGTTTTGTCGTGAGTGGGAAGGGAAGACATGTACACTTATTCTTTTTAAGTCTCTTGTTAAGTGTATATTTCCTTTTTGCATAAATGAGTTAATATAAGGTAACATAAATAATTGTAAGTAAGGTATGTGTAGTATACTTATGATTATTTTGCGTAAGTATTTGTATGTGAGATAATTATTGTATAAAATGTATGCATTTACATTATAGTTATGTATGTTTGCACTTGAGTCTTATAACGCCTTTGTTTAAGTGATAATGTGTTTAAGTATTTTGTGTCCCGCGAAGTCATATTGTGACCAAGGTATCATTGTTTGACAACTTTTTACCCGTGGTATTTTATTGTTATGTGTTTGAAATATTTTATCCTTGTAATATTCCAAGTCGCTGACATTTGTTAATTGTTTTAGCGAGTCCTTATCATAGTGTCGGTACGCGTGCCGTGTCGGTCACTGGGGAAAGCGAGATACCCTCTCGTCTTATAATTTAAAATCATAAGACAAAATAAAATATTCATAAAATGATATGAATGAAAAAGTGATGCAGTTACCTACTGTATGCGAGTTAACTACTCAAATGATCAGGCAAAGCTTGTGTATGCTTAATGACTTAGGCTTAGTAATAATAAATTACTAATTATCAGTTAAATTTTGGTGAAAATTTACCGTGTGTCACATCCTCCCCGTCTTGGAAGAGAAAACCGTCCTCGGTTTTCAGTTAGGATTGCTTTGTGAAGTAGAGAAAAGGTGTGGGTATTTGCGTTTGAATTGGTCTTCGCGTTCCCACGTGTATTCTGGACCTCTTTGAGAGTTCCAACGGACTTTGACGATCGGGATGCGGCTTTGCTTAAGCCGTTTAACTTCTCTATCCATGATTTCAATGGGTTCCTCGACAAAATTCAATCTTTCGTCGACTTGGATTTCTTCCAAAGGAATAGCAAGAGTTTCGTCGGAAAGACATTTCTTTAAGTTGCACACGTGAAACACGTTGTGCACAGAGCTGAGTTCTTGTGGTAATTCAAGGCGGTATGCTACCGGTCCGATCCTAGCAAGAATTTTGAAAGGTCCAATATAACGAGGATTTAACTTTCCACGCTTTCCGAAACGAATTACGCCCTTCCATGGCGCAACTTTGAGCATAACTTTATCTCCCACTTGGAACTCAAGTGGTTTCCTCCTTTTATCCGCGTAGCTCTTTTGGCGGTCACGAGCTGCTTGTAGTCGGTTTTTGATTTGTACAATCTTCTCGGTAGTCTCTTGGATTAACTCCGGACCATTAAGTTGACTTTCTCCAACTTCGGCCCAGCACACAGGTGATCTACATTTCCGACCATAGAGGGCTTCATATGGTGCGGCTTTGATACTTGTGTGATAGCTGTTATTGTAAGAAAATTCGGCTAATGGCAAGTATTTATCCCAGCCATTTCCAAAGTCTATCACACATGCTCTTAGCATATCCTCTAGTGTTTGGATTGTTCTCTCGCTCTGTCCATCAGTCTGAGGATGGTAAGCGGTGCTCATGTCGAGGTTAGATCCTAAAGCGTCTTGAAGTGATTTCCAGAAGTTTGAGGTGAAACGGCTATCTCTGTCTGAAATGATGGAAATTGGTACACCATGGCGTGCGATGATTTCCTTCAGGTATAGTTGAGCTAGTCTTTCCATTCCGTCACTTTCCTTCATCGGTAGGAAATGTGCTGACTTGGTGAGACGGTCAACTATTACCCAAATAGTGTCGTAGCCTCTAGTGGTTTTAGGTAACTTAGTGATAAAGTCCATTGTTATGCGCTCCCATTTCCACTCGGGGATTTCGGGTTGTACTAGTAGACCTGAGGGTCTCTGATGTTCAGCTTTAACCTTTGAACAAGTTAAACACCGGCTGACATATGTTGCAATGTCGGCTTTCATGTTGGGCCACCAGTACAATTTCTTCAAATCAAGGTACATTTTGTCGGATCCTGGGTGGATGGAGTATTTAGACTTGTGGGACTCATGCATAATGACGTCGCGAATTCCTCCGTAGAGTGGTATCCAACTTCGCTCTTTGAAACACAAAGTTCCGTCCGACCTTTTTACGAATCCGTTTTCAATTTCTGGCATTCCGTAAAGGTTCTCATTTGGACGATTATCCTCTTTGAGTGCTTCTAATTGAGCCTCAAGAATCTTGGTTGGAAGAGGTGAACTAATTGTCATACCCAAGGATCTGACTCTAAGAGGTTTTGGTCGCTCTTTCCTACTGAGAGCATCAGCAACTACATTCGCTTTACCCGGATGGTAACGAATCTCGCAGTCATAATCGCTGAGTAATTCCAACCATCGGCGCTGTCTCATGTTCAGTTCTTTCTGATCCAAGATGTGTTGTAGACTTTTGTGATCAGTGTATACGACACACTTTGTGCCATACAGGTAGTGTCTCCAAATTCTGAGTGCAAACACAACTGCTCCTAACTCCAAATCGTGTGTCGTGTAGTTCTTCTCATGAGTCTTCAATTGGCGAGAGGCGTATGCTATCACCTTCTCTCTCTGCATTAACACTGCTCCTAGCCCCTTATGTGAAGCGTCGCAATAAACAACAAAGTCTTCACTACCTTTAGGTAAGGCCAGAACAGGTGCACTACACAACTTCTCTTTAAGGAGTTGAAAAGCTTCTTCTTCCTTTTCTCCCCAGTCAAACTTGGCGTTTTTCTGGGTTAGCTTGGTTAAAGATTTGGCAATCTTTGAGAAACCGTCAATAAATCTCCTGTAGTACCCAGCAAGTCCTAAGAATTGGCGTATTTCAGTAGGAGTTGTGGGTGTCGCCCAATCCTTTATTGACTCGATCTTAGTGGGGTCTACATGTATGCCTTGACTGTCGATTACATGACCTAAGAATTGCACGGTAGGTATCCAAAATTCACACTTCGAGAATTTCGCATACAGTTCTTCCTTCTTCAACAATTCTAAGATTAATCTAAGGTGCTCTTCGTGTTCTTTCGCACTCTTGGAATAAATTAGGATGTCGTCAATGAATACGATCACAAATTTATCCAATTAGGGTTTACACACTCGGTTCATGAGGTCCATGAACACAGCTGGTGCGTTGGTTAACCCAAAAGGCATGACTTGGAACTCATAATGTCCATAACGAGTTCTGAAGGCGGTTTTGGGAATGTCTTCTTCTCGAACTCTTAGTTGATGGTATCCAGACCTTAAGTCGATTTTTGAATAAACACTCGAACCTTGAAGTTGATCGAATAAGTCATCGATTCTCGGGAGTGGGTAACGGTTCTTGATGGTTAGTTTATTCAACTCACGATAGTCGATACACATCCTGAAGGTTCCGTCTTTCTTCTTGACGAATAGGACTGGTGCTCCCCATGGCGATGAGCTTGGTCTGATGAACCCTTTTTCCGCAAGTTCCGACAACTGGTTTGATAACTCCTGAAGTTCCGTTGGAGCTAATCGATAAGGTGCTCTTGCCACTGGTGCGGCACCAGGCACTAAATCGATCTGAAATTCAACCTGTCGGGTCGGCGGAAGTCCTGGCAAGTCTTCGGGAAAGACTTCAGGGAATTCTCTTACTATTGGCACGTCCTCCAGACGTTTTTCTTCCCCTTCTTTTTCGTCCTCTCCGGTGACTTGTGCTAGGAAGATATGACATCCTTCCTCGATACACCTTAACACCTTAGTACAGGAAATGACATGCAATCTTGAAGCGTTTCTTCTGTCACTTCTGTCTCCTTCTATTGTTAGGACTTCATTTCCATAGGGTATTCGAACGAGTTTCTCGTCGCAAATGATGGCAGCATGATATTTTGCTAACCAATCCATCCCGACAATAACATCGAAACTACCCAATGCTACTGGTATCAAGTCGATATTGAATGGGTGGTTTAACAGGTTAAGGGTGCAACCTCTTATGATGGTATCTACCCTTTCTATGTTACCGTTAGCTAGTTCCACGTTGTATGCATTTCCTAATGCGGTTGGGGCAATATCGAGTAGTGGACTAAACGCATTAGAAACAAAACTCCTATCGGCCCCCGTATCAAACAATATGGATGCATAACGGTTATTTATAAGGAACGTACCCGTCACAACATTCGGGTCTTCCTGAGCTTCCACTTTGGTTACAGCATAGACTCTCCCACGAGCTCCTTCTCCATTTCCCTGACTACTCGTTTGTCCAACATTTCCCTAAATCCTGCCATTCCCATGGCTTCCTGGATTTCCTCGGTTTCCTTGATTTCCTTCACGACCTTGGTTTCTGGTCTTTCGGCATTCATTCTTATAATGCCCTTTTTCACCACAACCAAAGCAAGTTATATTAGCTTTTGGGTCCTGAGCTGGAGCTGTTTGAACTGTCGCCAATGATTTGGACCTGCAGTTCCTGGTTAAGTGTCCGATCTTCTGACAATTACGGCACTTAACAGTACATTGCCCCTTGTGATGCAGTGTGCATCGATTACACAATGGTGCAGTCCCTGAGTACGGTTTTCTTTCTCCGACATTCACTGCATAAGCTCTAGCAACATTTTGCCTTTTGTTTTGGTTGTTGTGGTTGTTCCTATTGTTGTTACCACGGTATTCATAGTTGTTGTAACCTTGAGAATGGTCATCCCATTTCCTCTTACTGTCAACCACTTTGTCCATGGAATCCTCAATCACTTGGTCCATGAGTTTGTTGGCTACTTCGATGGTTTCATGAAGATCAACAGCCTTAGAAGTGGTTACATTGCCCTTGATAGGTTGGGGCAATCCTCCGATGTATCTCTCCAACAATCGGGTCTCAGTGGGAACCATTTCAGGACACAATAAGGCTAGCTCTTGAAATCGTTGATTATAAGCAGCCATATTGGTGCCTTGAACCTTGAGGTTCCAAAACTCATCTTCGAGCTTCTTGATTTCATTACGAGGACAATACTTTCGAAGTACCATTTCCTTGAAGTTTTCCCATGGCATGGCATAGGCAACATAGATACTAGCGGATTTCAGAAAATTGTTCCACCAGGTCAAAGCAGCATCCGTGAAAGTGAATGATGCATATTTAACCTTAGAATCTTCTTCACAATTGCAGATTCGGAATACAGTCTCGAGCTTTTCGATCCACCTAGTCAGACCGACAGCTCCTTCGGTTCCACTAAAGCTTCCAGTCATGGTTTTACGAAAGTCTTGATAAGTACAAGTGCGGTTGTGAGTGGGTGGTCTTGAAGTTCCAGCATTAGTAGACGAGTGGTTTGCTGCAGCTAAAGCGGCGTTTACCCGCTCATTGACTAGTTGGTCGATCATGGCTTGATTCATGATAGGTTGGATTGGAGTAGCCCTAGCAGGAGTAGTGGCTTCAGCAGTTTGATCGGGTGTGACTCTGTTTGGAATAGCAGCATTTGCAGCTTGGTTGCGAGTGACTCTCGCTGGGATGGGAGCATTGGAGGCTCCACCAGGGTTGGTACGTTTTGATCTTCGTTTTGGCGGCATTTCTGCAGTAAGAAAGGTGATGAGATATAGAACCTTTTAAACAAGGTATGTGCCACGTAATAGTGTGGTTATTGTAGATAGATCATATGTGCAATCTATAAAAGTAGAGACAATTGGATAGGAAAATAAGTTTGTCATAGATAGGATTTCGGTTACAAGGTTCCTACGGTACATGATGAGATACTAGCTGGAGTACAACCGAAATACAACGGAATACAAAGGAAATACAATAGAAAACACCACTGAAGTACGAGGATAATAAGTAACACTAACTGTTATAGCTCAGTTTAGTGTACTACAATCATGCAATGGAATCTAAGGATGATCGGTACGTAATCGCTCTATGATAGCAATCAGCTCTCGCTGTGTATCCTCCAATCTCTCGATACGCCTCATCTGTGATGCCAACATAGACTCTAAACCAGTAGTCCTCTGCCATCCCTCTCTGACAGTATCTCTCGCAATCCACTGGACGCTCTCTAGCTCCTCTAGTCGTCCGTGTATCTGAGTCTGACCTCTACCCAAAGCTCGTACTCTGCTGTCCAACTCTCTGACGTCCTCAACCTGAGTCTCAACTCTAAATCCCAGTCGCATCCTCTCGTGTCTCTCGAGTCCCATGCTCTCAAACAACACATCAGTAACCCGGTCTAAACCCTCAACACGCTGCTCGCAAGCTTGCAAGCGTGTTGGATCGATCCTCTCTAGCTGATCAGAATGGACTCCTAGCAATGTCTCATGAGAGTCCAACTGAATGAGTATCCTCTCAGTGAGGGTCAGATCATCTTCTGGAGATCCTGACAAGTCTGGCTCGGTCTGTGCCTCAACTGGTGCAGCTTCCTCAATGGTCTCAAGCTGTCTAGTGGTGCGCTCAAGGCGCTCCATGTCTGCTGCAGATGGTACAAACGAAGGCGATGACGGGCTATAGCTCGGACTAGTGACAAGTGGTACTGAACTGATCAAGCAATCAATATCCCTCCAATCAATCTCACTACTCTCCTCCTGACTGTGGAGGAAAGCGGCTCTCTGCCCTAATCCAAATGGTGCATCAATATCCATGTCATCGTCTAATCTCTGAGCCATCCTGGAGCTCTGTCCTAGCTCCTGTGTACTCTGAACAATCTCCAGACCCTGTGTACTCACATCTGCTGCTATGCTAACATAGCCATGGACACTCTCAGTCGGTATGGGCTCTGGTAATTCCTCCTCAGGATCCTCTTCTGGATCTTCTTCCGGATCTTCCTCAGAGTAAGAATCAGTAGATCTCCTGAGTCTCTGATGAGGTGGTGACTCAGTGGGTGATGGTGTCGGTGACTCTGAAGTAGTAGGAGGACCCATGTAAGCAGCGCGGGTCATCCGAGAAGCTAGTGCAGGCACATATGAGTACCGCTCTCGATATCCAGGTACTCTCACAATCATACGGGGCTTTTGCCTGCGCGTCAACAGGGCTGATGGAGTGGTGGTGAGGGTAGGTATAAGTGGAGTAGGTGCAATAGCTGGCTGGACTGCTAGTGTGGCCTGTACATATGGATCAGTGGCTGAGTGTGCAAGCTGGCGGATGGTCGGTGAGTGAGCTAATAGGATGTCCTCCTGAACATCGTGAGGAAAGGCTGGGGAAGGCATAGTCTGTGACAAGACGGTGCATATGTGTAAGTATGTGGAAAAATATGCTCATGATGGATATGAAATAGTGTATAAGTAAATAGGAAATAAAACATGTAATCCTATTAATTGAACTTTAAATAAATTGGCAAGTAAGGCAAGCGGCAATCGGCGGTCGTAGTATGATATTTTTGGTGAAAAGTAGTTATAGTTTAGGGTTTATATGTACCTAGTTCTCTATAACTTAGGCTCTGATGCCAATCTGTAACACCCCCAAATTTGTTTAACGGAAGCATACGTGTTATTCGGGAGCGTTACGGAATTGGTGAATCACAACACAAGTAATAAAGAACGGAATACATACTCCGTTTGATTTTATAAAATAGTTTTAAAACGCTGTCTTACAACATAGTTTAAATAAATGGGTACATCCCATTAGTTATAGTGGTCCCAAAGTAAAAACATCATTTTTGTGTAAAAACACTTCTTTAATATTACTACGACCATACATCCGCTTCTTGCCTTGCCTTCATGAACAAATCTTAAACACCTGAGAAAATATGCTAAAAGGTCAGCTAAAAGCTGGTGAGTTCATAGGTTTAAATTAAAATAGTAAACTTGGACCATAAGCAAAGGCATATAATCATTACAACGAATATAATGATATATGTATGAATGTCTATTACGTTAGCTCTAAGTTCATGCAACCGATACTACGACAGTTTCTGTATGCTAAAAGATGTCATACAATATGGGGCCCATAGCAAGTGTTTTGTCCCTCAACACTTGATTCCGACATGGTATACGTTTCGCCTTGGCCTAAGCATGGCCAACCGAACGGAGGAGTCACCCTCAATAGATCTATTTATAACATTCGCGTTTCCCAATGGGGAATTGACGGTTCATGAAAAAGGGCATTCTCTAGGGACATAAGGGCTTAGGCTAAACCACGTAATAGTAATCATGTAATAGTTTTGGTCCATAAAATGTTTTGCATATTTCTCACCCCAAAATGTATAAAACAATTTATCAAGTAAAAGTGGGGCTATGAAACTCACCTTAGCAAAAGTGCAAATCCAAATGTGGGATTAGTGATGGTTGTGGAGCGGCACCGACACGCGACCTAGATAAGGAGTGAAATGTTTCAGTTCATTGTTTTAAGTATCACTTACT
>BPTQ01000006.1:205441080-205658456 GCA_019973895.1 Chrysanthemum seticuspe | reverse complement strand
TCTTATTCACATGTACAGAAGGGAAGGGTGAGTGCTGTTTTGGGTGAGTGTACATATGTTAAATTTTCACTTTTCTATTTACAAAGAACAGAAGAACGGAGTGTGTGTGCTGTTTGTTATACGTTTTCGTCTCTCATCTATATAGTTTAGAAGTAGAGAAAGTAGATCTTTTAACGAAGAGGAAAAGTGTGCGGAGGGTGGATCTAGCTTAGAGAGGTTTTCCTCTATTGGTTTGGATGAGTAGGTAGGATGGAAGGGAGAAAGCGTGGAATAAGTACATTCTTAAAGAAGGGGTTTGGATAGAACTACGCGGCGATGGAGGTTTCTTTAGGTTCCTCCTAGTTCAATTGGTGTTCTTACTTCGTTTAGAGGGTGGTTAGATAGAACTCTAAGGAAACCAAAAACCTTTCTTTGGTAAAAGCCGAAGTTTGTTCTCCGTTCTACATTTCTGAACCAGTTTCTGAAGGAGGAATAAAAGAAAAATATGATGAGCTCTCCGATTCCCGAGTGTGTTCTGTTTAGAGTTAGGTGGTGTATTCTTTTCATGAGAGTTCCCATATCACTTTGTCAACCCAAAGAATGAGCCTAAGCCTAAACCTCAAAACCCAACACACCTCGAGAGCTCAATCGGAAGTAGGAACAGTAAAAGCGGAGTGAACGTATTCCAATTAGAAACAAAGGAGGAAGTCTTTGACCAAGTCTTTACATCTTGCCTCTTGTTTGAAGCCGAAAATGGTTTCTTTCCAAAAACCAAAGGAATCTCAAGATAGATTGGTGGGAGATTTGCTTCATTCTTGTGGTTAACTTGATCCTCCTTGGATTTCTTTGGAGGTAGCGGCGCATCAAGATAGGTTTGGGGAAGAAATTCTTACATGAATAAGGTGCGAAAGAGGGAAGGTAGGATGGATGAGTAGGTTTGGTTATCTCCTTTTGGAGAGATTCGATCTAGGTGGGAGGCGTGTGAAAAGGAGAAGCAATTTTCTAGATGAAAGAGATGAAGATTTGATATATCTACTCTCTGCTTTTGCATATTGTTTGTCGTGTGTGTGAGGCAAGAAGACAAGAAACATTTATCTTTTCACTTTTAAATTGTATACATGTGAGTGGGTTTTGTCGTGAGTGGGAAGGGAAGACATGTACACTTATTCTTTTTAAGTCTCTTGTTAAGTGTATATTTCCTTTTTGCATAAATGAGTTAATATAAGGTAACATAAATAATTGTAAGTAAGGTATGTGTAGTATACTTATGATTATTTTGCGTAAGTATTTGTATGCGAGATAATTATTGTATAAAATGTATGCATTTACATTATAGTTATGTATGTTTGCACTTGAGTCTTATAACGCCTTTGTTTAAGTGATAATGTGTTTAAGTATTTGTGTCCCGCGAAGTCATATTGTGACCAAGGTATCATTGTTTGACAACTTTTTACCCGTGGTATTTTATTGTTATGTGTTTGAAATATTTTATCCTTGTAATATTCCAAGTCGCTGACATTTGTTAATTGTTTTAGCGAGTCCTTATCATAGTGTCGGTACGCGTGCCGTGTCGGTCACTGGGGAAAGCGAGATACCCTCTTGTCTTATAATTTAAAATCATAAGACAAAATAAAATATTCATAAAATGATATGAATGAAAAAGTGATGCAGTTACCTACTGTATGCGAGTTAACTACTCAAATGATCAGGCAAAGCTTGTGTATGCTTAATGACTTAGGCTTAGTAATAATAAATTACTAATTATCAGTTAAATTTTGGTGAAAATTTACCGTGTGTCACAATATACCAGATGAATATAAAGAACAAGTTCTTAAAATATTAATAAATGAAGAAACTAGTGAATCTGATATATCTGATTATGAAGAAAATGATTTAAATATAGTAGAAAATGAATCAAGCAGTAGTAATGAATCAGAAGAATGTGAATGTTTAGGTAATTGTGTTTGTGAATATAAAATAAATGCTATAACTAATGATAGTGAAGAAATTAAAATATTAATAGAATTAATGGAAAAAATAGAAGACAAAGAAATAAAAAAAATATATCTAGATAAACTAAAAGAAAAAATAAAAGAAAATAATACTATAGAAGAAACACAAGATTATAATTTATTGGAAATATTCAAAAGATTTAATGAAAAGGCCAAACCTATAACAATTCCAGAACTTCAAGAAGAAATAAAAAATGTTAAAGCAGAAATAGTCACTATAAAACAAAGAATAAATATATTAGAAAAAAGTAAAGATAAAGAAAAAGATACTAATAATAATAAAGATACAGGAACATCTAGCAATATGGCTATCAATAATATACAAAGTATTAGCACTCAAAGGTGGTACATTAAAATAAATATTGTAATAAATAATGATTATAGATTATCATTAATAGCTTTAATAGATTCTGGAGCAGATTTAAACTGTATACAAGAAGGATTAGTTCCAGTTAAATATTATGAAAAATCATCTCAAAGATTATCTGGAGTCACTGGAGATAAATTAAAAATAGGATATAAATTATCAAATGTTCATATTTGTAATGATAATTATTGTTATAAAACAAATCTAATACTAGTTAAAAATATGGGTTCTCAATTAATTTTAGGACAACCATTTATAACACAATTATACCCGTTTAAAGTAAATGAAAAAGGATTAACTACAAAAATTTTAGGAAAAAAGATATTATTTCCCTTTGCTATACCAATGATAACTAAAGAAATAAACATTATTGATAATAAAAAGAAACATATAGAATATTTGGTAAATGAAATAAATGATAAAAGAATAGAAAATCAATTACAAAATAATATTATAAAAAATAAAATAAAACAATTGGAAGACAAGTTTAAAAATAACGTATGTGCAACTATACCAAATGCTTTTTTGACAAGAAAACAACATATCGTTAGTTTACATTATATAAAGGAGTTTGATGAAAAAGATATTCCTACTAAATCTAAATCTATACATATGTCTCAAGAATTAGTTCAACATTGTAGAAAAGAAATACAAGATTTATTAGATAAAAATCTTATAAGACCTTCTAAGTCACCTTGGTCTTGTTCAACCTTTTATGTAATGAATAGCGCTGAAATAGAAAGAGGAGCACCAAGATTAGTTATAAATTATAAACCATTAAATAAAGTACTAAAATGGATTAGATACCCTATTCCAAATAAAAGAGATTTATTAAAAAGATTATATGATTCAAAAATATTTTCTAAATTTGATATGAAATCAGGATTTTGGCAAATTCAAATAAATGAAAAGGATAGATATAAAACAGGATTTAATGTTCCTTTTGGTCATTACGAATGGAATGTCATGCCTTTTGGTTTAAAAAATGCTCCTTCAGAGTTCCAAAATATAATGAATGATATAATTATTCCTATAAGTAGTTATATATATATATATATCTATACATTATATATAAGAGGAGGCATGCCACATAAAATGCCACTTGGCATCCCATAATGCCAAGTCATATTTCCATGTCATCACATTTAGTCCACCTAAGCAACCAAAATCCGAAATTAATTAGTACAAAAATTCATTGGAGAGGATCGAACTTGGGTTGTTTGTAGAATTAACACACTTGATAACCAATAGACCAACATATTTTTTGTTTTATATTTTGCAACACCTAATCTATAAACCTTCTGCGATTAATGATTTTTGCTAATCTGGATTATGCATAATGTAGCCCAATATACACGATTCATTCATTTAGAACCCTAATAATAGTTCCACAAGTCGATTCTCTCTATCTCTCTCTCTATTTTTTTCCTTCTAAAAACCCTAATATGTTGAAGTTCACACAATTAATGCTAAATTCATATACTGTAATTCTTATCAGGTAAATGCGGGCTTTGCTACTAATTCTAGCACGTACAACTGCTGCTAAAAAGAAAGATTCAAGTTCTGAATCTGATTCAGATGACAGTTCTGAGGAGGTAATATTTTGTTACTTTTATTTTGTAAAGGTTTATGTTTGTCTATTTTGGCTGTTTACTAATTTATGTTAATATACAAGAGGAAGCCAAGCATGCTGCAAAGAAGCCAGCACCAGCTCCTGCTAAGAACGGAAACAAAGCAGACAGAGATTTCTAAAGATGATAGTGATTCCGGGAAAGTGGTATTGTATTTTTTATTCATATTACCCTTATGCTTGTTATAAAAGTATTACCTTCTTTAAAGTTTAGTTAACTAAAGCCTTTAGTCAAATGAAAGACTACTTACATGACGTTGATGAGAGAGCAAATGGCTTGTAAAGATCTGCTATCCGAAGCATAATTTGAATCTTTCGATCAGCTTCGAGATACCATGCATTAAAAGCCCCAAAAAGTATTATGTTTGCATATTTAACTCCCTTCAAAAGAACAGCAAAACTGTTATAAAAAAGTGATATATAAACTTTCCTATGTTCAATATTTGTTAACACATTAGATCTTATTAGAGATGATCAATGATGAGAATACCTTTAAGGGAATTTATATAACGGACTGCCATATATCTCTTAAAGCTAGACATGGAATCAAAAAACAAAGGGTTGGTTGCTGGTATAATGGGGTTTCCCTGTCGGTTTCTTAATGGTTTATTAGCAAAGTAATCAAAGATGTAGTTCACGAAGCTAGAAATTTTCAATGGGTTTGACGTGGATGATCCGACATGATAAATGATCTTTGAGCAAGGTTTCTTTGTATGAGCCACCATCTCTACAATCATAGCATTAATCACCATATCTGCTGGGATCTGCATGTTTTACAAAATTGTCTCTGTCCCGTCATGATTCCCTTTTTATAATTCGCAAGTTTATAGAAAGAGATAACGACATGTTATCTCAGTTTTTGGTCATTTAAGTCCATGCAACTGACCTCATAATAGTGTACATGTACAACATTTTTGAGGTATATACCAGTCATATAGATTATGAGGTAAATTACCACGTCAAGTACTTTGCTAAGTTCTGCAAGGAAGCAAGATACCTTCCCTCTACCATATGTAGCAATGATGCCATCAATAGTTCTGGAAAATTAGTTTAATTGGGTTCATGATATTATTAAGAATAATATAGTGTAATGGTTAGCTAAACCGTTACACTAATTTTGTTGTGTACTGTAAATAGAATGTAATTTGATTTACTTGACGCCTTCAATCCATCCAGGAAACGGAAACGGTTCTTTATAAGTACTGGTGATGACAGTAGGACGTACTAAGACCAGTGACACATCTTGTCTTAATCCGTCGAACAATAACATCTCCCCGATTGCCTTGGTGAAAACATAAGTATTTGGCCATCCATGCAACTTTGCCCTTCAAACAGTAAGCATGAAAAATTATTACGATACTTGATTTCACTTTTATAATTTTAGTGAAAACCTCATATTGCACTGATTGTTCAAATAATACTTCAAATAAAAAACTTGTTTAGAACGAAAAGTGACAAACCTTTGGATACCAAATTCCTTCATTTCAGCTGAGATGGCTTCTTCATTAGCTTTCTTATCCGCGAGAAGTCTAAGTCTTTCTTGTATCACCTTCATCTCCTTCTTAATGTCAAGATTGTTTTTTCCATTTAGTGTCTCGCTCATCTGGAATGGTGTTTCCAATATGACTCCAGGCTGTTCACCGGAGACAAATGCTGAAACAAGACAAGTTAAGATCGAGATTATTGTGTTTCAGTTGTGTTACATTGTTTTATAATTTATATGTATGCCTTCAATGATTTTTTTAGATTCATTATAGATCACTACTACAAAAAACAATTTTCGGAAAGCCCTTTTGATAAAGCTAGGGAAGAAAAGCGTACCAAAACCGAAAATGAAGTAATAAAAGTAATTTCACTACTAGAAAGTTGACTTTCAATGACATATTTTGCGAGAGATAGATATCCGTCTCTAATTACAGTTAAGTTGTGGAGACTGATATAGGCTATGTTAAGCTATGACGTTGAATTACCAAGAGTACAAAGGTAGGACTCTGTGTGTGCAGTAGCTCCTTAGGATCCTACTCTTAAGTGATGCAGAAGAAGATTGACAAAGCTTTGTCAGGTGAGACAGAGGCTTTGAAGTTTTAACAGAGGCTTCTACAAAAGGCTTCATCCAGACGCTCTATCAGGCGGACATAGGCTCCTTGGCTATAACTGGAAGCATGGGCTTGCCCATAAGGAGTTGCACTTGGATTGTATTCTTGAGGAGAAAGCTATGGTTAGGGTTTCCACCACTATAAATACCCCCTCAATGTAATTGTAAACTTGGACCTTACGTATGTGTACCTCGTGCAGTTTGGCACAGATCCTGTGCAGATTTGCACATAGCTTAATAATATCTCTCTAGAGATAATGAATTGTGAATTTGTAATTTTTAGTTTAAGATTTAAATTTTTTGCTTAATATGGTTATAAATTTTCACACTACTACAGCTTATCATGATTCATCTGGAAGGCGAGGCTAGGAAGCAGTACTCGACATTCATGGACGGCTTCAAAGGCATAGGATAGAAGGAATTTAGAGAAGAAGTATGTAATTTGCAGACAAATTATATCCTGTGATTTAAATGAAGATTGTGTTACAATGGGGAAACATAGACCGGTAAGTACTTGCCAAAGCTTTAGCTGATCACATGGGTTCTGATGTTATTACATATGCTCAGGTATTAAATCATTGATCGATCTTTGACAAGAACGGGCACTCAAACCTACTGTGTGTGACTAACGACTTATTGCAAGTGCTTATCGAGGCTAAACATAGTAGATATGGAGTTTTTAACAAACACTCAAAATTGCTTAGAGCACACAAGCACTTACGTAAGCAATACCAAAAACCTTTAAATATATGTATAGTTAATCAGTTATTTTTAATTTGCAGGGTGTGATCAAAGGACTGGTGGTGGAAAGTCTCATTGCAAGTTGCAAAGTAAGGGAAAGCCATTGTTTTTTAAACATGAAACAACTTCTGAATTAGTTTGTTTTTATATCAATATTGATCATACACTGTTAAGTGAATAAATTAAGGGGGTGTTTGTTTTAGTGTAGTTACCGGGCTTATGAGCTTATGTATATTTGGAAAATATCATAAGGCTGCTTTTGCATCATTTGAGCTTACTTTTTGCTGTTCATCCTAATGGAGATGCATTCGGGAAATTGTGTAGTTTTCTGTCACATTAGGATATAAAGAGATACATGAAACCAGCCTTTGTTGTTTGTATTTTTATCATGCAACTGGTGTAAGGTATTTTCCGCTTCTTTAGAAAATTATTTATGTTTATTCTATAACTGTTAGTCGTGACTTTAGCCCAACCATTTGTATTACTACTACTTTATGCAGTGCTTTGTCCCAATTAAATGGATTTATTCCTGAAAGTTTGTGCTTTGGTTCCTGCTACATTGAGTAAGAAATTTAAATGAAGAAAGGGTATGATAAATGCGGTGGTGACCAGGGATACAATGAAGATGGTATGATGTAATTACGCGATTCCAAGTAACAACAAGGTGGCGGAAACTTAGATTTTTATCCGATTTGGTTTTAAGTTTTCTAATGGTTCTTGATCATGATACAGGTTGCTTCTATCATGACCGTGTGGAATTAAATGCAGCCTGCATATGCTTCTCACATGTGGAACGAAGCCTTCAACAAGCGACTTGGTACTAAGGTCTGCTCGACTTTTGCTAGAATTGGACATGTTTTTCGAGTGATAATTTTAAATCTAAAGACGCGGGAATGAGCAGGTTGGGTAATGGGTCAAATCGATTTGGAAAAACAATAGTTCTTTTATGAGCAATGGGTTTGGATAAACAATAGTACTTCGAAGCAACCTGTAAAAACTAAGCTGAAAAACTTTTATACGTTTAGCTATAGAAAAACGTTTAACAGCAATAAGTTGCTACTAACCTTTTCTTCTTCAATTTTTGGTTAGACACTTTGTATACAATATCAAGATAATGTATTCGTGATTTTTCATTTATGTCACTATTTTATGACCACAATAATTTTATATCACATACTAACCACACATTTCGTGTTACGCTATTCCGAGTAATTACGCGATTCCAAGTAACAACAAGGTGGAACTTGACACAATGCAGCAGCCAATTATCATAGCGATTAGCTCTTGCAGTGTATCCAAATATAGAGGTATTTACTTATTACAAATATTCTATATAACAATAGGCTAAGATTTACCATAACTATAATTATCATTTCAGATTATCAGTTATCAGCTACACCTGCGACTTATTATTATCTAAATCCAAATATAGCAGAGGCCGAACAATCAAGAGCAGAGTACACTTCTTTTATTCAGACACTTATATACATACAATATTTATACAAATCTAAATTATCTCAAAAACATCTTTGTTAACAGGTATACGGCAAGATATCAGATGAATCCACCACTCAAAATACGCAAAACAACATATAAAGATGAGTTGCTAGAGATGAAAAGAAATAGGTTTCCGCTGAAAACTCTGCTGCGACAAAATCCAGATAGCTACAAGGTTAGCTTCTCAATATATATAATAATATCAGTTACTCCTTTTAACAAACACAACCCTACTAATACATATTTAATTTATTAAAGGCTGTCAGGTTTACCAGTGACGCAAAAATCACTAGCATCGACATGGATAAAAATTGGTACTACAACTCATGCAACAAATGCAGCCGCAAAGTCACGGAACAAGATGATGTTTACAGCTGTCTAGATCATGGAAAACAAGAGAAACCGTTTTACAGGTAACTATTTGTCTCACACACTTTTACAATCCACTTTATATAACAAGAAATATTAAACTTATGAATTTTTCAAAATAAACTCAGATACAATTTTAAAGGGCTGATCACAGACCCATCTGCTACTGCACCAATAACGTTTTTCACACCAGCAGCCAACGATGTTGTTGGATACACATGTGAGCAGTTAGTTGAGAACCACAGTCCAGCAAATCCAAAACAAATGCCACCAGAAATCACAATAGTCAAAGGACAGCAACATGTGTTTCAATTCCATTTCAACACAACTGGTAGCAAAACAGATTTTATACGCGACGCGGTTTTCACCAACAAAAAAAGCACTCAAGAAACAACTAGCATGTCAATAGCCACTACCCCACAAACCACACAAGGTAATAATTTAGAAATTAAGTTATTGTTTACAATACAGAAAACTGATGATACAAAACAATTAAAGGGTTTCCCTCAAAATCACAATCACAACAGAACTTATGAGAGATACACGCTCTAAAAAACACAGAGATATTTGATATAATGAAGAGATATGATAAGTCTTCAGCTTATATACTCATGAGAATCCAAAGCACTCTTTACTAAAGATTGTTATTCATATTAGCAAGTGTAGCCTTTTGTTTGCATCAAGTGGTCGTATTCACGTGTAAATAATTGTCTCTTTTGGTCAATCAGGAATCCGAGTCCGAAGCAGAACCTCTCCAAATAGTCATTTCAGGTACATCTATTCATAATTTCTGAATCCATCAGTTTTCTTAGATTCATTCTTATAATTATCTAAAGATTATTCTTAGAAAAAAAAGGAAAATATAAATGAAAGATCAACTTCGATTGTCAAAAGTATAAGTATACAATAAAAGAGTGACAAAAAAGAAAAGAGAATTGTCAAATTGTGGGAAAAAAGATTAGGCATTATTACAGCCTCTTAGGAGAATTGTCATTTCTGTGTTGAAGTCAAAGAGTGTTTAGTTGGAGCAACATGTTGTGAAAGAGTTTTCTGTGTGTATACACATAAACACACATGTTGTATCTCTCCCACTCTTTTTTATCCCCGTTCTTTTTTGGAAGCCAAATGTATAAAGGTTGAAGTTTATCGTGTATCTATTTTGTTTACTTTTCTGCAAAGATGAAAGATTACCGAGTTATTACTCACCAAAAAATAAGTTATAAGACGTATTACCTCTTTATTACAGCCATAATGGGTCAAATTCTAAAATGATGATTAAGAGGGTGTTTGGGAATGCTTATTTATGTACTTCGCCTGAAGTACCGAGGAGATTAATTTTGATTGCATTATGCTTGGACTGCAACCTTGAATCTTCAGAGGTCATGACTTGTGAGTGTGATAAAAAGTTTCAATGTTTGCATGGTGATGGTGGCACACTTACACGAGTGGCTGCAATGGAAGCTGATGCCATGGTAAGATGGACCTATTTTTTTTAGTAACATGTCACAATGGTTTGTTAACAGCAATTGCATCATGTGTAATAGTAGATCGGGGCTCATGGAAATCTACTTATTTAATCATTAAAGGTTTGTATGCTTATTATTAGTGTAAATATTATTGTTATGCATCGTCATCAAATCAGTGAGAATGTTGCTTGAGATAGATTTTGGCCTAACCTCTAGCACTTTACTTCCTGGGCATAAACATTCTACGATCAGGTGACTTCATACTCCCTCAACTTCTCAGTGTGTTCGCAGGCATGGCGGGGTAAATTGGTAACATTACAGCCATGGCGCATTTATCCTCTTCTTTGCAATTGTTATAATATCTAAGCCTAATTGGTCACAAGGTATATTTGAAGCTGTTGATGATTATCTTTATAATTGTAAATCGATTAGATTATAGAACCAAATAACATACATGCTTCCACTGTGGTTTTTTGGTAAACAAGTGAAAGTAGGAATGGGGGTGTTTGAGCATTGAAGGAATAAATAATGAAATTTTAAAAAGTTCTTATCTTGATAATCATTTGACATATGGTGTCTTGACTTAATAATAAGTCTTACATCATAAATATACTTATTAGCAAAACCAGCTAATATATTTGACTATTTGAGTAAGTCTTTGACATAATAGTATACTTATATATGAGTTTTCCATGTGTGCTTCAAAAAGACACTATGTTGCCTATACAAAAAGCTTATGTTTATCCCTATGAGTTTATAGATTGTGATTAAATATATATCTTACTGTAGAGACACAATTGGTACATAAAATAGAATAAAACGTAGTTAAATATTTGGCATCATGTTTATAGGTAAATGTTTCGTATTCTTCTGGTATTCGAGATGAAGTAACACGTTTGCCTTTGATATGATAATCAGTATATGACATAGAAATATAGAATATGCATATGGAAAATACGAGTACTCGAAAAGTTGGGTGTTCCACAAGCCAAACTTAACGTGATAATTCTTTTATAGCCCTCAACATCTATTGATTATCATTCTTCTCGGTACATAGTTTGATATTTTGTGATAATTTTAATGTTGTGATCTTGCGTTCTTATTTCATATGAAGAGCCCGTATAGCAAAAGCTTATATTACTTAAAAAAGGTAATCATTATATAATTACTCTTTTCTTTATCTTAAGGAATACTTAGATGCTTGAAAATGGGCGGGTAAGTTAATTGGTGAATACAGATAAACGGGTGTCAAAATGGACGGGGTGACCTATAATTACCTTTTATGAAAGTGCTTATAGGGCTGTTTGAAGCCGATAGTACGAAATTATAATACCACACTTAAGTAATATTTCGGGCATCTTATCTTAATATATGAACATTACAAACATGTAAACAAATAGGGACTAGAGGTGTTTTTTTTTTTTTTTTTTTTTTTTTTTTTTTTTTTTTTTTTTAAATTCGATATATGCATGTTATTGTCATTGGTTCATAGGAACTGATTTTCACCATGGTGAGTTCGATGTTGGTTACGGTCCCGAAATGGCCAAGATTACATGATAGTAAAGAACTCATTGGGTGCATAATGGGGTGAGTCGGGTTGCTTGAAAATGGATAGAAACATTGCATATAAGGCAGGTAAATGTAGTATTTCAATGGAGCTTCATACCAAACCAAGATTGGTCAGAAGTGGTTTGCGACGAGTAACCTGCCTTGAAGCAACAATTTCTGTTGTATTTTATGAGTATTATGGCTACTAATCAACTTGGGGATGTTGTCCGTTCACGGAAGGTGCATCTTGCTGTGGCGATCACTACAATTGTTGCCTACATAATTACCCCGTGTGCAATATGCACCATGGTAAGTGCTCAAAGGCAAAAAATTGCGGAGATTGTGATGTTGAAATCCTTTTAAAGGTTGCCTCGTGAAATACATGATTGAAACGTTGTAATTTGAAATGATACTTATGTTTATTAGATTCTTGATTTGTAAATATTTCATTGATTAATGTATAGATGATACTTTATTCTGCTCTTTAGTTATCTTTATTGGAGCAAGGAATTTTTTGTTATCATGTTTAAATTTGATGACAATTTCATATAATGTTGGTGACAAACATCAAGTTAGTTGCACAAATAGCAGTAATAGAATGGTTAACCATGTTTTATCCATATTATTATGAAAATTTGATGACAGTTTCATAAAAATATTTTTTTACATCCACTTATTATTATCCATATTATTATGAAAATTTGATGATAGTTTCAAATTTGGAGATCCACGAATCATTTCAATGATGAGCGATACCAAAACATTATTCCCAAAATTCGTGCAGACTGTCTAATTAGCCTAGAAGAGATTCATGGACACCAAAGTGTGATATGCAAAGATGAGATTAGCATTGGGTTAGAATACCATCACGCCTCGGGAAGAAGTGCCAATAGAGAATCCTCATCTCACCGCGAGGACTACTATTTCACGTGTGTATTTATTTTACCCACACTATCATTTTACACCATTATGCACACATTTTTCTATCGGTCTAAAATGATATAGAAGCTTGTAACAATAAGCAAAGCTGATGGAATAAGTTTGCAACTCAGCAAGATCATTGGTTGGAAGTTCAAAACCTCCTAATAGAGCTTATTTACGGACATCAAGTAGCGGTCCAGCCTCGGCTATGCAGTCGAAGATGATGATTCTTCAGAAGACGAATCATCTTTTGAGATACCCAATTTAACTTTTAATTACTTTTTATTATATATTTGTTCAACTAAATCCTAAAATTAACAAAAATCAAAATATTTACCTGCTTTTAGCCGTTTTATGGATTATGGTAACATCAATTATAGATCTTAACCGTTTCATTTAAATTTTAATTACTTTTTAGTATATATTTGTTCTACTAAATCCTAAAAATAAAAACCACAAGTCATACCCGTCCATCGGACGGGTTTTGCCACTAGTATATATATATATATATATATATATATATATATATATATATATATATATATATATATATATATATATATATATATATATATATATATATATATATATATATATATATATATATATATATATATATATATATATATATATATATATATATATATATATATATATATATATATATATATTGATACTAGTTGTCGAAGCCCGCCCAATGGGCGGGCATGACTTGTGATTATTCTTTGAGTGTATTACTTTTCGAATAGTAATATATATATGTATACGAAGCTATTAGTAGCGTTAGAAGGCTGAAAATAAATGAACATCAACAGATTTATAGAACAATTAAAATATTCAAAGTTTTTTTAAACAACATAGTATATGATTTAAACTCAAATGAACGTTATGATTTATAGAAAAATTAAAAATTACAAAGTAAATTTACTCATATTACATGCAATTTACTCTGAATAAATATCTACAATTTTATCTTGTGTCGAAACAGGTCTTCAATATTCGATCTTCTAACTTCAATCATCTTTATCACCAAATAGCTCTCATTTCAACCATTGCTATCACTGCAACCTGTGTAGAAGCATAAGCTAAACAAAGTAAGTAACTACAGTATCACCTTTGTGGCGTAAAGCTGTATGCGGTTCCTCGGAGCTTCAATATCGATATCAAAGAATCAAAGCCTATAGTCTCCCTTGGCAACACCTATACAACATCTATACATTAGTAAAATGGATTAGGATGAAAGCAAACCTTCAGACCCTCTTCCAAACCACTCCCGTTTTTACGCATTACATATCGTACTAACACTTGACTATAAGTCCCTGTAAGGTCACTCCATTCACTATAAAAGGAGAGGGGAAATGATTTTATTCTCAGAATGGTATAGTTAAAAGTGAAGTACCTTAATAACACCGGCTAAGCAACTATTAGTTGGTCATGGTGCAGATGGCAAACTTTTTCCACCTTCAATCCTAGACAAGGATATGTCTGGTTAATATAACCAAATAAGCTTTACACGCGTATAAATTAAGCCATTATCTTCAACAAATATACTCCCATATGAATGCAGAAATACATTTATGCTTAAAATCCTTTTTGTTTTAAAAAATGGGTCTCTGATATAGTAAATGTTATCCATATCAGTTGAAAAAAGCAAGAGAAGGTCTTGAATTTTTTAACTCGAAGGAAAAGTGAACCCTGCCATCATACCTTCGGCTATGATCATGCCTTCGATGCCCCTTTCTTCAGAAGTACGGTGCGTGTATGAACTTCTGCTCCCTGCAGCTACGGCTACGCCTTCTTCTGGACTTACGAAATAGATGGGGTGCCAATTCCCTGACAAAAATAACAAACTCAGTACAGTGCAACATACATCAAACGGAAAACTGCCCAATCTTAGCACGCTAGTGTTTATTTAAGACGAAAAATAACTTAAACCAAAAATCTCGTGGCTTGGGTCAACCTAAAATGCTCATAGTGCAACACCTACTGCCTTAACATCTAACACATCTAAAACAATTCCCATATGTATGTATAAATGAGTAATACATTAGAATTTCTTTCAGTGTGACAATACTAATTATAAGTGGTTATGAGGTTTAAAAATGTTACCTTTGGAATGAAACTGGTACAATACCAACTTGGTCCCTTACCGAACCCCCTAATTCAGACTTTCAATGTACACACCACACATCCACCAACTGAACAACAGCCCTTCACAGAGGAGAGATTGTGTCCCTGGGTCGATAAATCCATGTAATGATGCTGTTGTTGTAGCAAGTACCAAACATCCCTTGATGAAAATTGCATGAAGAACACATGGAGTGGTTGCAGAAGCATAGTCATCTCTCTCACAGCTTGATAATTGCGCCAAAACAGAACGCATGGACAAAAAATCCTGTCCAGCCTGAAGATATGATACATCAAGTTAGAAAATAAAGGTGCGTTAAAAAATTAAATTAGGTTGGCATAATATATATTCATAAGAGTCCACAAGAATCTTGTATTTTCCCTTTTGTTGAACAAAAACGAAAAACTTATCGAATAAATGACCTGTGAACTTAGAGATGCAAACAGGAAACAGAAGTGTCAAGTGTTAAGAATGAATTTAGTTCATTAGTCACTCAGGAGATTGCTGCTACTGCTCCACAACAAATAGAAGATTTTCTCAGAAACTACATGCAGAATCATGCTCTTACTTTGCAACCATCTTCAAGTGTATCTTCTCATACTTCTATTTCGGATATGCAACATCAATTATATATGAAGATGAAGAATGATCCACAATCACAAGCTACTGACTCTGACTTAAAGCAAAATTTGAGAAATCTTCAGAACCTTCAGACTCTTGCAGACACAATGCTTTTTGCAAACGTGATCATGATGACCATCCCGATGATGATGTTCCTACTAAGCTGGAGAAGAAAGCGAAAAAATCATGTGGTCATGCTGCAAGCCTGCAAGTCAGGCCTGTCTTGATAGTGGGTGTACTTCAGCTGTAATAGGCTCATGCATATTGAGATCAACATCTAAATTTGGAGAATTCTCCCTTTAACCATTTTTCAACCTTTAGCGAGCTGAATCAGTTGACGAAAAGGAGAGTGACCGTGGGCCGACAACTGATGCAATGTCTTCTTTTTTTGTTTTGTTACAATGTATTGGTCTATGTTTGTAGTTTGGTGGAAGTTGGATTAGTTGTCCTTTCTGCTCTTCCTATGGAGTCCATCTATTTGCATGTTCCCTGGCTTTTCATCCGATTATCATCTATATTCAGCGAGTCACATCCAGTAACAACTTCAATATAGCAGAAGTAGTTAGAATGTAACCTTTCCTAGTAAGATTTCGTTAGTATATGGGCCGTAGACATCTGAGGTGTCGAAAACGTAACACCGGCTTCAATGGCTTGATGTATTAGGTTGACAACGTAACCCTTTTGCACAAAACCCACTTAATCATTATTTTTCAGAGAGTTAGATTGTAATTACAAACATTTCTGTAATACAGTTACAACAGTAACTACTTATGAATTATTTTCATAAGATAGATAAAAGAGTGTTTGCAGCCCAGCACACCATCTTGCCACCTCTACCAAAAAGGGATAGTGAAAGTGGGGAACTAATAGTCCAGCAAAGCAGGAGGGTCAAAGTTCTCTGGTAAAGGCTGTCCACATGCATCGCACTCACGGACATTCAACTGTAAAGGATGTAACGTCAAAAAGATGTCAGGAATTTATAAAGCTACTGAAATCTATAACAGAAAAAAGGCCTAATCTGAATCTTCTAAAAGGGTTTATTTAGTAGTATACTTTATATTTTCCATATCCTAATCATATTAAGAACTACCGGAACGTACACAATTAAGGTGTTTGGAATCCCCACATCTTATCAGTTTAAGCTGTATAATGGTCAGTTGGTCACTATGGAGGAAAAGAAGGAAGAAGGTGGGTTAAAATTTGAACGTCTATCCATACTTGAAAATTCAGTTTCAAATAAGCACTTCTCAAAGAGCTTAATTAAGATGTCAACCTTATAATTTAGTTGCCGCAATTAGTGCTTAGATTTAATTGAGAAGTAAGGCCTGGGATTGAACGAAGAACATGAAACTACTTTATGTTAATTACCAATACCAGTCCATAAAAGATCAAAACAATAGGATGGTTGTCCCATCTTTCATGACACATATTCACCATTCTAGGTATGCAAAAGCAACAACATGTACAGAATAAAAAGTAAGGAGGATTTTGTTTGTGAATTTGATAGTAGTGAAATCTACGGAAAAGTACAAACTTATAGTTTTAAGAAGTTAAGATTATGCATATTGCAATTGCGGGAGCACTTCCAAGTCCAGCAGTGCAATGTATGCAAGTTATTCCACCATTTCGATTAACAACTTTATGCAATTTGCTTACTACATCTGGAAGGCGCATCCGTAAATCAGTACCATCAAAGTCTATGCTCCATAGCATTTATGATCAAAGTTATATCAGATGATACTAATTCATGCATACATGACCCACATTAACCAGTCAAGAAATATCAGTAGGCTGAATATGCCAGTTCAGAGTTACCAATTAAATTTATTAAAAAAACAAAAGCTTTACCTTCCAATCAAAACTTTCAAATCCTTTCAAGAGGGTTGGTGTTATATAGAAGCAGAAAACACCACCATACCTCAAAAGGTTTTCTTCACACTCTCATCCCTAGTTTTTTTGTGAACGTTGATGTGGAAAAAGAGTTTATCCAACACTCGAAAGTCAAATGTGGACCTTTTTCTATGGAAGGATATATGATTTTAAGAGCTGTCCAATCTTAATTTTGGACGTTGTTATTATAGTTACAGGATCACTACACCCCCTTTTCAAACTTTGTTAGTTAAGATTAAAAATGTACATATATATATGTATAATAGCTAGAATGCATCTTACTTGAACCAAAGTCCTCACCACGCTTGGACCAGGTCAACAACTGATGTACTCATCAAGGCTGACAAGCCAGCAGCTAGATACTACATTGCTGAACGGGCTTATGGCAGTGCACAAGGTGCTCCATTTAAAAATACAACCCCCATCGCTATCTTGGAGTATAAAACCGCCAAAAATGCTACTTCAAAGTCCATTATGACATCTCTATCAGCATATAACGATACTGAAACCCTACGTGCCAATTTCTTGCAATTAGTTTTCTGTAAAAGAATGAAATAATTGATTCTTCAGGCCATGTTAGTTTTTCTAAGTGCTACGGAATAAACACCAATGGTATATAGAATCTTTACACACATCAAATGTAGATAATGTTTACACACATCAAATGTAGATAATGTGGTTGTGTATGAGGTTAACAAACTACCAATAGTATCAAGACAAGATCCTAGCTTCCCGGGACGCTCTGGCCTCAAGTTGGATGTATACCTCCTGCAAGTCAAACCACCCCGAGAAAAATGTCATAAACATGCAGTACTGATAACTCAATATCATTTGATACTTTTTATTTAATGATTGATTTTCCACTGGACCGGAATAGATAACGGGTCAAAGCAAGTAACAAACGGTAAATATTTTGTTGCATATCAACCTGGGTGTTCAGTCACATGTTTTATATGTCAGATAGGATAACGAATTAAAATAACTAATATGTTGTTGATTGGACACATCACCTGCTGAAAAAATCCTCGTGCAACCTTCCCTTCTCCACAATGTAATCAGACAACTTACCTAACTTGACATACTCCATAACAACATAGATATATGATGGTGTGTCTATAACCTCATAGAGACGGATAATGTGTGGATGCATAAACAACCTCCTCAAGATCTGAATCTCTCTTCTAACTGCAAAGCACAAAAGCAACATACATTAAGAAAGTTGTAGTATTGATATCATTGTAAAACAATCCATACCTTTTTATTTTGCGACAGTTAAGGATTTTCATGGCAACTTTGTGCCCTGTCAATGTATGTTCTGCAATTTTCACCTTCCCAAATGAGCCAATATCAAGTGTTTTCCCGAGCTTATAGTTGCTTGGAAACATTTCCACATTGTTCCTACCAAGCACTGATCCCTCCATAGCTTACCCTGGATAAATGGTTGACTGAATGAATCAATAACTATTGATCACTAAAATTATACACCACAAGCTTTCATAAGCTGCTTTTGTGGAATAAGTTGATTTAAAACATTGATGTAAGAGAGATTAAGATGCCAAGTCATTTATCAGCTAGTTCCATGTTGCCTACAAAATGAATAACTTTCTATATCTTTTCATAAAACAAAATGGTCAGACTAAAACCTTTTCTGGATGTGAAGGAGGAGGTTGTAGCGGTATCCCTAGCTCCAAAGGGGGTCTCATGGGTTTCTCCTTAGCATTCAGATACGAAATCAAACTGGTGTCACTGTTATTAAAAAAACATAAAGAGGAATTAAGCAAGAATATAACCGAATAAAAAAATTGCTACATACATACCTTTGTTCCAACAGGGAAAATCAGCTTCTATAAATCCTCCTACAAAAAAGATAATGGTAAACATCATGAATTATATGTTCATCTGAACAAAATCTTACGCCAAACATCAATTAGTTCTTCTGAAACATACCTTATCAAAGGAGCCCAATTTTCTAACTTAAAGACCAAAGATGAATATGACTGCAGAGTAAATTTCAACAATATAGACAACCCGATTGTAAAATACCTACAATAGTTGCAACAAACTAAAATCTAAATACCCACTCAAACACAAATTATATGAATATTACCGTAACGAAACGCTGTGAGACAAATTAAACCAAAATCACCTTAATAACACATCCATAAAATTGATTGTATATACTAAATCAGTAACTAAAATACAATGTCAATAGCTATGTAAAAAAAACATTACTTGGTTCCCACCTTCATGCATGTGTTCGACATAAGGATACGTGAGATAAGGATAACTGGATATGTAGACGTGCAACATATTCAATCACGAACTAATATTTAAATTAGGGTTTTTTTTAATATTGATAATATGTTTTGTATAAGATTATTATTGTAGATGATTTACCTAAATTTAATTAATTTGTGACTATAATTAAGGAATAGATATGCTCCAATACAGATTTCAAAATTTTTTATTAAATTCAAAATTCTTATTAACTTTGTCTTGCAAAATATAAAACAAAAATTGAATTGCTCTAGTGGTAGAGATGATGGTTAAGTTTGGAGAGTGACCAAGGTTCGGACCATACTAACTACATTTTTAAATTACAATTTTTAAACATTTAATCTAATAAAACATAAATAATTTTGGAAAAAATAAAAAAAAAATAGCCTAAAATTCAAAATTAATTAAATGTCTTCAAATAAAATAAATTTTAAAAATGCTTACATGGCAACAATGTGATGACATGGCTAATAATGAATTACTGGGCAATGAGGTGGCGTTTACGTGGCATTATCTACGTGTAACGCCTGTTATATATAATATAGAGATTAATATTTTTAAGTCTAAAGAGAAATGAGAATGAAAATATGACTCACAAACTAATTTAAATTAATATTTTTAAGTTTAGAGAGAAATAATCAAAATAACAAACTAATTTAAATTAAAAAAAACCTTTATACAAAGTAAACATTTAGGGCTCAATCCCAAACAACAATTTCTACCATTAAACCCAAATCCAAATCCAAAACCCATTAACCAACCGGGATATTGAACTTTGAAGTTGCAGGGTGTTCGCCGGCAGCCGCCACAACCCCATCTTCGATACTCAACTATTTTGCTTCACTTACAACAATATTAATAATTATTATTCAGGTGCTCTTCTTGTTAATTGTTTCTACTTTTTGATTGATTACTTCTTCTTTTCTTTTAATCATTCAACTATCTTATTTTTACCTTTGCGGTTGCTTATAGATAACTACTTATAATTTGCTTAGGATTTAGGCCATTAAATAAAACAAACTTTCTTGAAATTTAGCTCGTTAAAATGTGCATATATATATATATATATTTTTTTTTGTTTTGAAAAGCAAAAAAAAGAAAAATGTGTCGAATGCTGTCGAATGCTGTAAAAAGAAAAATGCACACTTTTTGAAAGTTCGTAACATTTAACAATACACTGCATAGTTCACATATTCAAACGGGAGTTTGAAGAAAGTTTGTTGCTATTTAATGGCCTAAACCCTTTAGGAAATAGTGTTTGGATATGCTTATGTTGTATATAAATGCAATAAGACCCGGGTAATAATTTATTATTTAGAAACTGCAAGTCGAATGGATTCTAGTTGACGCATCTAGGATAAAGCCATTTTCATCTCATATGTGCTTTGAAAGATTTGCCAAAGTGCTTGTTAAGCAGAAGCAGGATGTTTTATCTAACGAATTAATTATTTCGGAACACCTTAGGACATGTGCCTTTCGTTATCTGATACAATTCGTGCATTCAACAAAATGTACAATCTTCATGGGGCGTGTTTTTCGTCATCATGCTAAGCAAGTTTATAGAGTAATTATTTGATTTTTTTTATAATTAAATTAGCAACTGTTATATTTCAGGGGGTTGTTAGCATATATGGAACCTACTAAGGAGCGGAGAAGCAGTTTCTCACGAAACTTTTCTGCTCCACCCGCATCTTCGGTCCCTGGACTCAAGAATGGCTTAAATGGCACAATCTTTCTTTCGTCAGGCATACCGGATCTTGACAGTAATACCAATATACCCTTTTTATTGTCTTCTTAAAGTATTCTATAACCTTATTGCATATAAGAAAAGGAATTTGGTCTGAATCCTATTTCAAGTAACCAACTTTGTTTCAACCAACAAATCCCAAAACTTTTAATCTTTTTTTTGTTGGGTAACAATGTTTTCCAACTTTTTGACTAACTAACCATGTGGCTTGATCCCACCACCACACAGACTCAAACCTGTTAAAGCTCTCCCCATCCGGAGGTTGACGTGGCCACTTCAGGTTTGTTTGCACCAAGTGTGGTTTGAATTTGAGAGTTGAGACCTCTCATAGTTTAGTGATGATAGCCATAAGCTCTTGTCAGCTCGGCCACCTGTTGGTTGACGATAAAAATCCTTATTACAGGTCATTTGGACAATGCTGATGTGGCAGATGTCGTGTCAGTGGTTTTGAAATTGACTAGTTGCTAACATGCTATCTAGGTTAAAGATTAACGTAAATCATACATTTTAGTAAGTTTGAACTTTCTTTGTGTAAACACAAAGTTGCTTACCGCCATAAGAAACTTGACTAAAGTTTTAACCCTTCTTTAACCAATGTCCCCTGATGTGTTAACTCCTTATTATCTTCTCTAATTTTTTTACGTTTTTTGCAAAATAATAGAGATATTAGGTGGCGGCTTCCATTTAGGAAGTCTGGTGATGATCATGGAAGACACGGAAGCGCCTCATCATATGCTTTTGTTAAGGAATTTCATGTCACAAGGATTAGTACACAACCAACCTGTTCTTTATGCAAGCCCATCCAAAAATCCAAGAGATTTTCTTGGAACCTTGCCATCTATCTTAGTGTCCAAAGATGATAAATCTCGTAAAACTGATTCAGAGCCGGTACTTCTCACCTTTCGTCTTGCCATTCTTTAGGTAGCATGTATTTTTCTTTATATTTGCATTATGGAAATGATGCCTTTTTATGAACTTGTAGAAGGATTTGCGGATTGCTTGGCAATACAAGAAGTACGTTGGGGAAAATAAGCTTCATTTTGAAGAGCGAGGTAATTTGTATCTTCCTATTGGTTTTTGTAGGCTTCATACAGGGGAATTAGAGATTGCAAAAATAAAATAAAAAGGTATGTTGGGTAATGGTTTAGAACAAGTTAAAACTGGTTGAGTCTTGTTGGGTTGACCCTGAACACGTTTTGTCCAAAGTTCCCTGGCTAACAGTCTTGTTGTTTGACTTGTTTTCCATTAACCCATTATTTTTTATTTAGGGTGCGTTTGGTATGTAAAGTGTTGTTTGGTTTATAATATTTGTGGCTCCTCTACCATTTTGAAAGATTGAACAAATATTATAAAATTTTAAGTTTATTAGTATTATATCTACTAATAATTGCATTGACCCCATAAAAACAACTAAATAATTTAATTCCAAGTGCAAAATGAGAGAGAAAATCAAAATAACAATAAAAAACCAATTTTAAAGTCTAAAGATGCCTCTCCCCTTCTTTCATTCTATGAGTGTGGTTTCATCTTTTCATTTCCAAAAATGGGCCCCATTATCAAACAAACAGTTGAATGATACAATGATTGCATTCTTTCATTCCATAACCATGAAACAAACGGGCCCTTAACCTATTTGACCCGTAAAGGATAATACATAACCTGAATTGACCCATTCATTGGCATGTGTGTAAAATGTTGCTACCTCATAGTGGAGAATTTTGCACATTAGAGACCTAAAGGACTGTAAATCAGAATATTTCAAAAGTATGTATTACAAATTATAGATGCTGATATATTGTTAGTTTATCCAGTGGCAACAAAACAAACTATATTTGTTTAGTATGTGTTGTAATTTCATACCTGACTTAAAGAAGTTTTTAATTTCTACGACAGAATATCTGAATGCAAAATTTCGCTGTCATGGAACTACTTACTGTGTGGATTATGTACATTAATATTCTACAGAAATCATACTGTCATTTGGGAACTTCTGGTACATAAAATTTGTCTTCGTGTTGTGATGCAGATGGGAAAGTAGAGTACTGCAATGATTTCGACCTAAAGAAGCCCATAGAAAAACATTTAATAATGGAAAACCGTGTGGAGTGTGTTAGTCTCTTAGATTGTCCAAGTCTTGCTGGATTACGTGATAGTTGTTCAAAGTTTTTATCTCAACTTCCAAGGTACTAATGTTTAATTACCATCCCACCATGGTCAAACCACGTATGCAATCAGCCTATGCCAATTTTGTTGTCTCTTTCTTGTGACACATTAATGTAAATACTTGTTTCTTTCAATGTGTCTTAACCTTTGTCATTATTTTAATTAGATATGATGGAAATATTACAAGTGCAGGACGAATTGCCATCCAATCATTTTGTGCTCCACAATGTGAATACTATGATAAGGCAAGTAACCACATATTCTATCAATATCTGCACTTTCTCTTGTATAACCTTAAGTAACTATAGATCCATGTCAACTTATTGATTAGAGATGGTGACATACACGGCGAACGTAACATGTCAAAATGAGTCCATCTTAAAATGGGTCATTTGTTGTTAATCATTAATTTGTTTATTAAGATTACAATAGCTCTGTATTATTTAATGATAAATCTTAGTTTTGATGAAACTATTTCCGAAGTAGTATGCATTTAAACTATGTTTTGGGTGATTTTCAGCCTATTTGACCTATTTTACATGATCACCGTTTGTTCAAGTTGTTCAGCAGCTCTACTGTACCTTCAGTTTCTGTTATCACACCAATTTTTTGAGTGGTTGAACTTTCTTGATTAGATCTTTGACAACATTTTCTTATATTTTTTGTAGGAATGGGATATGCTTTCCTTCATTAGATCATTAAAAAGCATGGTACGGTCTTCAAATGCAGTTGCTTTTCTAACCTTCCCAGCTTCTCTTGTATCGCCATCAGTGTCAAAAAGATGGCAACATATGGCTGATACCTTATTGTCTGTTAAAGCAATTCCAGGTAAGTTAGCTTTCTTGTATCCATAGTTATATTAAACCTTGGTTTTGTAGCATGTTTTCACAAGTAAATCGTAAACAGACGAGGACAAGGAGCTTGCTACTCTCCTAACTGGTTACCAAGATATGCTTGGGCTTCTAAGTGTACAAAAGGTTGCACGTTTTAACACACAGGTACAATATTAATGTTTTGTTACAAAAAAATCTATTTGGTTTTTGGGCATTTGAAATTATTGAACTTTTAAGGGGGTGTTTAGATTATGCAAATTGGAAACTTCAAGCTGCAATAATCAGTTTTTTAGTCATTAGATAAACAGATCCTGCTTATGACTATCTGATTGTTGTCAAATAATCAGTGTATACTGGTGGCAACCAAATGAATTGATTAAGGGTAAATAAATTGACCTATTTACCCTGTTTAGCTAAGTTTGAGGAACTTCTCCTCACATTTAACAGAACGTCTATCTTCCTTTTTTTCACAAGAACATCTTATTATGACAGTTTATCTATGAAGTTCTTAAATTAGATTTGCCAAACACTCAAACATCTGTTTATAACTACTTCAAACAGCAGAAACTGGTTTAAGCACCGCAAGTATGCCTGTTTGATTAGTGCAGCTGTTCAGGTTCTAATTATTGAAGACCATATAAACGGCTGAATTCCTTTGTAAAGGCTAGTTTGTGTTGGTCATAGTAATTTAAAGATACAAGAGTTTCTGAAGCTCATAGGACTATATTGGAATTTCTTTTCTTTTTCAGGCAAGCCCCGTTTCTTGCTTTGGCTGGCCTGGAAAAGACTATTTAGCCACTGGCAGAGAATAAACTTTTTTTACCCTCAATTCAACAAGTGAATATGCAGTCATTAGATTTTTGTCGAAGAAAGACTGGTTCAATTCAATAACTTTTATCTTGAGTATGATTTTATGTTAAGATAACTTGAAATAGTTAATTAGATGTACGTTAGTGTCGTAGTAGAGGTCTTTAAGTAATGATGTGGAGACTACTGAAATGTTTCAAGTGGCCTAGCATGAAATTTTCAGCTAACATAGTGTAGAAAAGGTCTTAGTCTACTGGTAATACCAACTCTCCTTAAAATCTGTCATTCTAAAGAAGATGGCACACTTGTGGGTTTGACTTTGTATGTATGTATGTATGTAGAGGTGCCCATGGACAGTTTGGTACTTTAGGTAATTGGTTAAATCGGGGCCACCAGGTCAGGTTGACCCCAAAACACTTTTTGGTCATATTTTGAAAATTCTTCTAAACGGCTAATGTGTTGATTATGAGTACACCAATAATACTGTTATAATAATGATCTAAATCTTGGAATAAGACCATTTAAAAGGTTTATGCACTAACGATAAACTTCGTTTACTTCAATCCCATTTTCCCCGTTCCCTTTTTGCTAAGTTTTTTGTTCTATTTTACCCATTTGAGATAAAACACAACTGAATAAATCAGTCAGAAATTAATCTAATTTTATCATGTGATTTATATCTCTGCAGGTTCCAGTTATTCTGGATGCTACTACATTCTCAATAAAGCTGCAAAAACGAAGATCATTGGTTTTGGAATGTCTAAATCAAGCACCTGTTGATGGGTCAAGTGGGAGTTCTTATGGCACTTCTGGTAGCTGTTCCGGCTCTTCAAAGACTGGTGCTCTTGATTTTTGATGTTCTAGCACAACTTTAGTAAGTAGGTAATTCAAACAATTATATAAGTAGAGTAGCTGCTTGATTTATTAATGTCATGCACCTTCAAATGTCAATCCATGGCATAAAATTTTAAAGGTTTATGATCTGATGTTCGGTCTGACAGCCGTTCCTATTTCACCAGCTTTTTTTCTATGAAAATTAAGGTTGTAGGCAAATTTGGATATCAATTTCATATCTGGAAGCAGTACCTTTACCCTGGGGTGATGGTTTGATGGTCTACATAACTCCCTCATACGCTGCTCCATCGGGATTGGGTATTGTTGTTGAGATTTCAGTTTTATTGAATCCAAGACATCAGCTGACTTCTCTCTATGTTCATGAGTTCAAATGTTAATTAGGGGAATTGATAATTACACGGAGCTTTTTACTCCGTACACAGAAATTTGTTGTGAATTGACTATCCTACCCTCTACATTATCCAACTGAAACTTTCATCTTTTTTGTCGCTAAAGAACTGTTGTCTGACTTTGTTCACCTCAATCAAGTAATAACCCACCAGAATTCTTAATGAAAGACTAGCCGAGTACCCGCGCCTAACGGCAGCGGTGTCTAGTTTCGACTAAATTTTCACGGCGGATATTTTTTTTGGATACACTGTATTTTTAGCGTTAGATAATCCTTTTTGAAGGAATGTTTTTCTCATTGCTTGGTTGCATTGTTTTTTTGATAGTTATGATCTTTGTGTTAGGTGTCGTTTTCGAGTATTCACGTTTAACGGCAGCAATGTATAGTATTTGACAAATTCAAGTTTGCGTTTACCTATATGTGCATGCACATTTTTTGTTTTGAAACAACCATCATTTAAGCGTATTGTTCGTGTTGTGTGTAAATATTTACTTTCATTACAAATTTGTTCACAAATTTGACATACTATGTATCGTTTACATATTTTTTGATTTTTAAAACTTGTTCTACAATAGACTTGTTTAACAAATGTTAGCCTTTTAAGTGTGTTGTTACTATAATTTTTTGTGACCTTTATTTGTGACCGGTTAATGATTTTTTTTGTGATGACTTCAAAAGTTTTGAAAGTGATTCTCTAGGTATCCAAGCTTTATTGCCTTTTTACAAATCCCATGGTACTTCTACTTATCCCTTTATTTTAGTTTTTACAAGACAATACATCTACAACTTTTTCAAAAGTTTCAAACATTTTAAAATTTTCAGATTGTTTCAAACAACAAAGTTAGATGGGACAATTTATACAGACTTCTACATGGGGTTTCCATCATTACATGTATTGGAGGGTTGTATTGTGTGCATCACAGTGTTATATTATGTTCTTTGCGGTTTGTACGGTTGATCCATAAAGGGTTTGTATATAGCACTAACCCAAGTTAGATTTCAAACTCAAATGTCCTCGTCTCTCTTTAACTTGACAAAAGTTACCTAGCTCTACATACACGTCTGACAAAAGATAAAAAATAACATATAGATTCCCTTTCAAGTTTGAATACTTTTCTTTGTAGCTTTCAACTTTTTAAAGAAAACGTCTTTTTCGCATCTATTTTGATTCGGTGTCTGTGTCCTGAGAGTATTTTGTCGATTAAAATTGGGTAAACTGAGTGTCAAAGCTAAGTAAATAGAACCACTTGTCCAGAAAAGTATAGTAAAATGTTACATTTATTATTGTCATTTCGAATCCCGAGAGATCTATCCGTTGCAGGTGAGGATACTACAAAATAGAAGACAACGGTTTGAATTATGAATGTGATTGTTTGTAAAAACTTTCTGGGAACACACTTGTCCAGAAATATATCAATTGACATATCACCTGTAGCTTTTATTTGCCTCTACTGTCAGTTGCCGGCTGCTGATGCATTAAAACATTGTACACCATCTGACCACTCTACACGTTGTGCGCAGCACCAAGCTGGTGTGCAGAAGAAATAGCAACATCCGAAGAACCTGACGGTGTGCTCCGAATAATGCCACCAGCAACGTCTAGAATTTGTGGGCCAGAACTACATTCTGCAACAATAGTAGAGAAAGTATAAAGACCCACACTTCTGTGAAAAAATGAAAACCAGTATATGCAGTATGCTACTGACCCGAAAACTGGCTTTTTCCAGACACGCTATTTGGCGAAAGATCCTGCTGACACAGCTGTGATGATACACCTGCATAAACAGCCATCTCTTAATAACATGAGTTGTGTGATAACAAAATAACAAAGGCAAGCTGGAGATATGTAGTGAGAAAGATAAGGCAAAAAATGGTGGCCAAAAAACTAACCATATTGTGTACGATCTCACTTACACTACATCCGCTACCCAAAAGAGTCACTTACATTTCTGGATTAACGCTTTCATATTTTACGTTATATATTGGTAAAACACATGAAGACATGACTGATTTACATTGAACTTTGGCTTGATGATTCATGAGATATTGATCATTACCCATTTCCACCTCATTATATGCACGTTAACATTAACATATAGATTAAAAACTATTGATCAATTTACCCATTTCATATACCTATGCAGCCATTTTTTAAAAACTATTGATCGCATATGAGTAAAGCCTAGTTAGGATATAAATTTGCAAATGTTATATTGTAGTCTATATGTGTTCTATGCTAACATAATGTATTTTCTTCTACATAATTCATATAGTACATTGAAATCAGTGGTCAATTAATAAACTCAGTAGCAAACAACCAAAGATAAAAATTTTTGCCTTAGCTATAAATCATGTATTCTGCATAACCCATTTTCAAAAGTAAACCCATTATGCAGAACATATTTCAGTTCAAATCATACACTCACTCCCGTACTTATTTCACCAAACTGATTACCAAAAAATTAAAAATTAGAGCAAATTCAAGCTTAATTTGCTGCCATCGGCACAAAATATAAGTTGCAACCATAACCCATTTTCAAATCACCCAAATTACAAAACCCAAATCCCATATCAGATAAGACATTCAAATAAGTAACCAATTCATCAAAATCAACGTCCAAAAAGTCAAATTAAACATAAATCCGCTAACCTGAGTTAAAAATCCAATTCTAACCATAACCCATTTTCAAAATCACCTCAGTCACACAACCCACATCCCAATTCTTATAACACATTCGGATCACTACCCAATTTTTTTTTCAGGTTGTCTCAACCCTGCATTTTCAAATAATGATGAAGAGATGCATGAAAACGTTAATTACCTTTCGAGTTTAGAGCATCATACCTGAAGATAATACCTTTCCTGCAAATGTAGCTTCTTTTTAGAGGCGGTGATGTTTATCTTTGAATGGGTAACATCTGAAAGAATTTTTTTTTACCAAACAAACAATAGTTTGTTAAGTTGTGGCAAAAAAGTAGTATTATAATCTGTATAGAGAATTTGGTAACCATTTGTTTATTTATGTTAAGAGTCAAGAAACGATTTCTTTATTTCACTTCGCTAGAGGTATAAGATTCGGGAGAATATACCTTCAAGCTATAATATATATAGAGAATAATATTGTAATAAATTCACTAAAGCAGATCAACACCTCTAGAATCAAATTAATACATAATCAAATTTAACATTCTAATATCAAACGATGTAACAATAAACAAATAAGTCGTGAACACGAATTTCAACGGTCTAATCTCAAAACCTTTTACAACAAATAAATAAGAGAAATGGTAATTTGTGAAAGCTAAAAAGATACCCTCAAAAACTCAAAAGAACATGGTTTCTTTCAAACAATAAAACCTTTAATAACTTTTGTAACCAGCAAATGAAAAACAAAGATTGTTTCAAAGTGAAGATCTAAAAGATTACATACTTAAAACACAATCTCTCATAGTGGTAGTTCATAGTTATTTACTATAACCAACAACATCATTTACATAAACTTGTAACAAAATTTACCCGTAAATATTAAAAAGTAACCAAACGACAATCGAAGAAGTTTCCGGTGGATGTGTATGTGGGAACAGCTACTTCTGGTGGCGGCTATGCAAATTCTGGCAACGCAGAGATATATTCTGTCAGCGGTGGCTTATATCCATTAAAAAATCTTCGAAATTAAATACATTAATCTATAATAAAAACCATCAAAACTAAAAAAACAAACCTCAAAATATGAAAAACTCGTTTGTGATATAGAGGTTTATGTGGTGGTTAGCCTCGGATGTGGTGGGACTCGGTGGTGGCGTTGGCGGCGAAGGCAGTGACTCCAAGAAATCCGAGTGGTTTCAGCTTCTTTTAGATCCATATGTTCTTTCAAGTTTGACATTTTTTATAAAGCTGAAAACATGAAATATATTTGGATCTAACATAAAAAGTGAAAGAAACCTACAAATTTGAAAGAACCTTATTTGATGTGAAGGGTTTCAGTGGCGGTGGCCTTGTTCATGTGGTTTCCGGCAGTGATGAGTCTCAGTCGGAGTAATGGTCTCGATGGGGTTGAGGGTTCGATGAGGGTTTGATTTGGTGGTGTTCAGGAAATATGAGATGAGAGAAAGAGGCGCTAGTGTGTTTTTTGTGAGTGAGAAATAAGATGAAAATGAATGGGTGGATGAGGAGCTGCGTGTACTGGTTTTTATGTTTTTTGTTGGTTTGGAATTAAGTTAGGCTTGTGTCTTGGTTGGATGTGTGTAAATTTAGGTATGGAGTTTGGTTAGTGTGGCTGAATCTTAAATTTTAGGTTACGTATTAGGTTGTGTATATTGGTGTTTTATAAGAGAGTATAGATATATGAATTACAAAGCACTCGTACTCTATTCCGATATCGACTCTCATCGTTGGTTTTTTGAGCACTTACACAACATGTACATGTCATTTGCAGTTTATTCAGACCTGAATTAATCAAACCCGGGTTCTTCAAACAGATGTCCATGGAAAGGTAAAGAAAATAATCTTTCCCAGCACCAGTGGACCTCGATCACAGTCCATAAATAAACTTTGATCACAATTTTTCTTGTTTCCCTTTTTTGACGATAACAAAAAAATAGGGTCCGGCCATACTCATGTGAAACTTCGGATTTTTTTTATCTGAATATGCAGTTTACAACATTCCATCCACAATGAGCTATCGTAAGTATATCAGGGACGAGTGTTCTCCGGTGTCGGGTGATGTTGGGCCGGCAGTGGTCAACAAAATTATTATCAGGATTTGGACAGCGTCATTCAATAATTCAGATCCGTAGGGACTAACAAAGAAAGAATCAAATTATATCCAAAGGCTCAAATACATCATGCATACGTAGAACTAGAAAACTTACTCATCTTTTAAGTATGTAAAGACGAAACTTTTAAATCGAAATAGCAAGAATCACATAAAAAAGAGTTGCATCAGATGTATTATTCATGTGTGCTTGTTACTACGAATAAATAAAGCTAATCTCTTACAATTAGTTATTTATTTACTATGAAATTTCATTCCGTTTAACTCCTAATTTGTGTGAATTGAATTAGTTTGATATTAATGAAAGCATAAAAATTGTAGAAGATGTGAGGAAGGGGATGTTTTAATTGTAGATGATGGATTTGGAGTTAACACTTACTTGTAGGGAAAGCGGCAGTGACGGACTCAGAAAAATAGGATGTGGGGGGCAATTTTTTATTTTATTTTATTTTATTTTATTTTTATTTTTTACGATAGCAACAAAATGCGAAAGAAAAAATTAAAAACGTAATGATAATCGAGTATTTTTACTTAGACATGAAAGATTTATAAGGCTTTAAAAAGTTAAATGTTGGATTTTAGTATGTGAGTGTGGGGCAATTTGAGTTTTCGGTGGGAGTCCCTTTCGAAAAAAGGTCAAAATTAAATAAAAATTACACTAAAATATTAACTTTTTCGGCTAGCCATGGGGGGCGCCTGCCCCCTACTCTTACATGCTAGATCCGTCCCTGAAAAGCGGGTTAAATAACGTTAGGGGTATGCTTGTCTCGCATTATTTATTGGTCCCTCATATGGAACATTGATCCGTATTTTGTACCCATAAATCGAAGTTGAAACTATACTTTTTAGGCAGGACATACTCGTGACCCAGGTCACCAGGTGCTACATCAAAATTTTCTTTCTGGCGATCGGACACCATCAAGTTACCACAGTCGATGATCGTTTTTATTTTTTTTATTTTTTTATTTTTTTTAATTCAAACATTTTAAACAATAAATTCAAAATTCATTAAAAATAAAAACATTACAATACTAAATAAAAACATTAATATATTAAAAATAAAAACGATACGAAATCATAAATCATAAATCCTAATCTGAATGCTCCTCGCATGCAGAATCATACGAAGGAGACCGAGAACCAGCAAATTCCTCGATGCGAGCCAAATGTTCCTCGTCTAGCAGAGGTTGCCCAACAAATCTAGCAGACGAATTTTATGCACCATCGGTTTTGTTCTCCCGATAGCTCCAATTGATTTTGGTGCTGATGTTGTTCTGTATTTGTTGAACACATCCCCACAACATGTCAGCAATATTGTCGTCTTTGCGGGCTTCATCCATAAAAAATTTGTCGATCACAGCTTTTCGTTCAGGCGTAATGTCGTTGCAAATCGTGTAGTTTTCTCTCATACGTTGCTTCTCTGCCCTTGCCTGCTCAAACAGATTGATAACGTCTATAATAGCGTTTTTTCGAGCTACATTGTCTTCTTCGCATTGTTTTTTAACGTACATTTCCATATTTTCAACGGAATGGGGGAGACGGCAAGCCATAATAATCTTGTGTTGAGAAGTAGTTTGAGGTTGAATTGTGTGTTTAGAAGTGTGTTTGAGGTTGGTATTTATAGGATGTAAAAAGTGGTAAAGTTTAAAAAAAAAGATTTTTTTTTTTAATTTTATTTTTATTTATTTATCTTTTTTTTAATGTTTAAACGATAATAAAAGTAAGAAAAGAGTGTGTTTCAAAATCGGTTGAAAATCCAACCGATAGTGAAACTTTTGTGCCTCGACCGATTTGACGACCCATGCTCCACATCCGACTCGACCGACTTTAAAGTCGGTCATGGTGTTTTATTTTGGGTGACCGACCGACTTTTGTGATCCCACTGTGTCCAGCCTTAACTACTTGTAACAAAATTACCCATGAATATTTTCATAATGTAAATTACTCAAATAACCAAGTATTTAGTGGAATGAATTTTTATTTTTATTTTATTTTTATTTTTATTTATTTTTAATCCTAAAGGCATGAGACTATAAAGTTACACGCTCTTCTAGCAATGCTTATTGGTACTTAAAACTTATATTTTCCATAATTGATATCATGTTTACTTAACCTGTAATAATCGTGCGGACTTCTTAAAAAAGTTGTTTGATATGTAACACTAGAAGTAACCAGAGAGGCAGAGACCATCCGAAAATGATTCAACACTTCTTCATAATGTAAATTACTCAAATAACCAAGTATTTAGTGGAATGAATTTTTATTTTTATTTTATTTTTATTTTTATTTATTTTTAATCCTAAAGGCATGAGACTATAAAGTTACACGCTCTTCTAGCAATGCTTATTGGTACTTAAAACTTATATTTTCCATAATTGATATCATGTTTACTTAACCTGTAATAATCGTGCGGACTTCTTAAAAAAGTTGTTTGATATGTAACACTAGAAGTAACCAGAGAGGCAGAGACCATCCGAAAATGATTCAACACTGTTGAAATTACCTCGTGCACTATCTCGTCAACAAATATTTAAAATTATCTGGTTTAGTGCATGTTTACTAGATTAATGGTTGACACATACAAGACTCATGGGTTACTATGGAACCTTAAACAACACGTCATGTGTCATGACGATGAAACGAGGACCAAATATAATCGGGTGCATTTTATGTTTATTTTTTATTTGTAAGTATATTAACTAAATAATACTAGAACCACATTTTGATGGACCGGGTGTATTTAAGAAAAATCGATATTTTTTTACAAAAATTAACACTAAATCGAAAAAATCCATGGAGTTCCCGGAAACTCGCGGGAACCCGTTGGTTCCGTCCCTGCCTTTTGATATCTTGAACCCATTATACGTAAACCACTGTTTGTAGGAGTGACCGTATATATTTTAGTTCTCCTCGTTGCCTGCTACCCAAATAAGGAGACCATGAATATTTAGGTACATTCACACAAAAATATATGAATGTTGCACATATTCAGGTGCATTCACACATTAAAAAAATTGTAAAGTTATGATGTTGAATGAAGAAATCCGTCATGACAAGTTGCTTACTAATCTCTACATTTACATGTTTCCAGGTCTTGATGGGGAATTTCAAGGATCGAATTGATCAAACAACTTCATGATAACAACATACAAAGAATCGAATAAAAGAAATAAAGAAGATGGGGGTTGAACCCTTCTAATATGTGATATATAAATCTGGAAAAGGGTTGATTTGTTTACAGAATCCTAAACCTATTTATACTAGATGAAGCGGCATCATTGGAAGAGAATACCGTTTCACCAAAAGTAATCGACAACTAATTCTAACCGTTATACTGATCGGTGCAAAACAGTCAAGTTTTCTCACGCGAGCTGATCACTTGTGAATGACCAGCCGTAAGGAACTTAAAACAGCTCACACACCAATTGCAATTAAGATCAAAGGAGAGTATAGTGTTTTCCCAGGTCGTTAAGTCCCAACGAGCTGTGCGAGAATAGTCAAACGTAAAGTGATCGAGAGGATTTGAACGGGAAAGGATTGTGATTGATCTATACCTAAAGAGAAAGCCCATAAACTACAGGGGCTTAAATGCAAATTAAAGGAAATTAAAAAGATAAAAACTATTAAATAAACGCTATCACTATATTTAAAATGATGTTTTTGTTTTTATGTTTTTATAAAACTGAAATTAAAAACTACGTAACGTACAAATGAAAAAGTGAAACTAGATCAGTATTAACCCTAAAAATATGAAAATGATATTTTTACAAACCTAATGATATAAGAAAATTTTAAGAAAAAGAAAATTATTTTTATAACTATTTATCTAATTATTATTAATTAAAAACTAATTTTAACTATTAAATAATAACCTACAAGGCAAGAAAATAGGAAATAGAGCTAGAAAAATAAAAGTAAGACTTAAAAAAATCTAAAATATCAAAATAGAATTTTCAAAACTATTTTTGTAATTTTCTGATTAATTTTCTATTTTCTATTGATTTTAAAACTATTTAAATCTAATTTAAAATGTGAAAAATACCAAATAGAAGAGGAAAAATAAGGAAAAATATTTTTCATGCTTTTTATATTTATCTTAAACTGTTAAAATTGAAAAATTATTTTTTGGAACTTTTTCTCAATTAATTGCAATTAAAGCTATTTTAAAATGATTAAAAACTGATTTTAATAAAGAAAAATAGTGAACAGTGTCTAAAAATTATGAAAAATTCAGGGAAATCCTAAAATATTATTCTAAAGCTGAGAAAAATATAAAAACTAGGGTCTATGTGAAAGATTTGAAAGCTGCTATGTAAATGATCCTAAATAAGTACTTATTAATAAGCAAATAAGCACTACACTACACCAAACTGCTACAGAAGCTACTATATCCTATAACTACTCTAAAGAAACTTATGTAAGCTAATCCTAACCTCTAAAGTACTGATTACCAATGATAAAGCTAACTGTCACTATAAGCAAAAACAGATTTGGACCCTACTTTCTAGCACTTGCAACTGCTGATCCAATAAGCTTAAGGGAAGATCAAAAGTGGTAAGCTCAACACAACCAACCAGAGATCATTTATGCAAATAAGCAGCTAATAAGGACAAGTAAGGAAGAAATTAGAGAGCAAAACAAAAGTGACCATATTGAAACAGGTTGCTGATGCAGAAACAGACAAACAGGGAAGCTAGTTTGAGCTTATTTAACTACTTATCCAATAAGCTAAACCTAAAACCAGAAATGTGCACTTGAAGACTACCTAGCAGACTACAATTTTACCAAATTTGAGACCATGAAAAGCTGAAATGAACAGTGTGCACTAGCTGCAAGTTCTGCTAAAACACTGACTCAGACCTGATTTTGACTTTTAAAAACAGATGAGAAAGTTGACTTTAATGAGATTTAGAAGCAAATTATTAACTGATATGGATGAAATGTGATGAAATGAGACTACAACAAGCTGGTATTACTGATTCTAAGCCTATATGTGATGATGACAGTAGCTAGTTTCCAACAGTAAGCTCACAAGATCAGTTACCAAGTAAATTTGACTTATGAAGAGGACAAGCACAAATCAAGAACAGACATGGCAATAATAGACTATAACAAGACCCAACCAACTGATCTACTCCATAATAATAACCTCTAACACAGATTATAACACTAAACCAAACACTACTTTATGAATCAAAAATGCATTAAAACTACTAAACTTGATGAGATTCTTACTAAAACTGAATTAAAAACTTATATTAACATGAAACTCATCATTTTAACAAACTAAAACCAGAAATTAACATGAAATCGATTGACTTTTGATTTTTGACTTTTGTTGACCCTTTTTCCAAAACTGCTTGAAACTGTTCCCAAAGCTTGTCAAAAGCTATAATAAGCTCAAATAAACATGTTTGAGCTTAGAGTTAAGCTATTAGAAGCTTTATCACAAGACTTTGAAACTTAATTTTTCAACAGTAAACCTGAGATTTTGAAACTGAAGTAAAACCTTAAATTAGTACTTGAAATGAGTTTATAAAGATTGAGTGGCATAAGTTTATTACATTGAAGCTTAAATTTTACATCTTAAAACATTAATTAAGCTAACTACATAAAAACGACATACAAAGGAATTTTAAAAACTAACTACTTGTTCTTCTCAGCTTCTCCTCTCTCTTTTATAGCTTCCAATGGTTCCACGTGTCCTTCAGATCAAACCCCACCACTTCTTATAACCAATGGGAGAGCAGAGGCCATATTGGCCTTTTTGTGATTTTTGGCGGGAAATGTGGTTTTGACCACTGTAGACTGAGCTAGCACTAGGGGGGGGGTGGATTGTAGGGGTGATGATGAGGGGGTTGAGGTGTGGAAGAGATAAGGGGAAAAGGTGAGGTGATGGTGAGAGTTGCAGAGGAATCAACAGGCAAGTGGGGAAGAAACCCAACAGGGAGGGAAAAGGGGTTTGTTTGACTGGTTTGTTGACCAGGGGTCCAAAAGAGAGAAAGGGTTCAAATGGTATTAAGGCAGGGGTCAATTGCTGTTTTGACAAGGCTATGTTGTTCAAGGACTAGTTTTGTAATTTTCCAATTCTTGAAGGACCAATCCTGTAATTTTCCAAACTTGATACAAGGACTAAAACTGACAAACTTCAATAGTACAAGGACCAGTTTTGACAATTTCAAATTTCCAGGGACCAAACTTGACATTTTATGAAAGTTCAGGGACCTTTTCTGCCATTTAACAAAAGATTTATTCAAGGACCATTTTTGACAATTTTGAATATTTCAGGGACCTTGAATAACATTTTTCTTTATTTAGATTTACCAGGGACTGTTTTTGACAACTTTTGAAACTTGGGGGACTAAAACTGCCAATTATGCAAACTTTATACGTTTTTCACCAGATTTTGATATTTTTGCATTTAAAACACATAAAACACTTATTTGTGATATTTTTATCATTTTGATGCAATTCTGAGTGTTTTCAGATGTTTTTGCAGTTTAAACAGTACAAAAATGATGAGTATTTAGACACTCATCATATACCTATTCTAAAACCTAAATAACCATCTATGTATTGGACGATTTGGACCCAGCCCATATACACTTTGGGTTTACAAAATTGTTAAAACTATAATACATAATATATACATATATACTTTGGTAATCTAAGACATCAATATGGGCCAACAATTCCCTCCTAATGTCGTGATACCAAAGTCTTCATCTCAACATGTTTCTTCTTCAATTCGTATCGCCTTCAATTCTGACTTTTCCAGCCGTTTTGATTTCTGAAAAAACCGTTTTGATTTATGACTTTAACAGCCGTTTTCTTCCACTTCGAGACCATCACAGCCCCTTCATCGTTGAGACCTTCACAACCTCGCTTCATAGTTGAGACCATCACAGCCTTGCTTCATAGTTGAGACCATCACAGCCTCGCTTCATAGTTGAGACCATCACAACCTCGCTTCTTGATCATATCGCATGACCTTTCATGATCAAATCTCTTAACCATTCAATCCACCACAGATTCTTCTCTTCTTTGTAGTTGCTTCACACAAGTTGGCTTCACACAAATTTCTTCATGATTGCGTTTCAAAAAAACGCAGGTTTGATTCTTGAATGATGATTGAATCATGAATTGTTGTTGTTGCTTGATCCCTTCGGCTCTGATGCCACTGTTTACAGGTCTTTATGGGGAATTTCCAGGATCGAATTGATCAAACAACTTCATGATAACAACATACAAAGAATCGAATAAAAGAAATAAAGAAGATGGGGGTTGAACCCTTCTAATATGTGATATATAAATCTGGAAAAGGGTTGATTTGTTTACAGAATCCTAAACCTATTTATACTAGATGAAGTGGCATCATTGGAAGAGAATACCGTTTCACCAAAAGTAATCGACAACTAATTCTAACCGTTATACCTATTCTGTTAATACAAATAAGCCATAAAAACATTTATTTATATTTTACGATCTTCTAATGTTTTGTCGATAACAAACGTAAAATCATTTTAACGAAACAAATAAAATACGTAAATGGTTTGAGCCAATAGTTTTCTAACAAACTTACGTTTTCACATAAGACACTAAAACAAGTATAAGTGTTTTTATGATTTAGTAATACATATGTATAACAACTAGTGTTTACATATTGGGTGAATATATATACATAACTAGTATGTATTATAATGTGTGATACAATTGGGTAGAAACTTAAGTATTCGACCCATTGACCAAATACATTGAATATAGTTGGGTATAACCCAAAGTCCATGACCCATAACCCATTGCATGACATCATGCATAAGTCATATATGGATAATATCCATGGCCCATACTTTTAATCCATGACCCATTGTTTTAATCTATGAACCATGGACTAGATGCATTGCATCTTGTAGATACATTGTATCTACTTAGATACCCATGATCCATAACCCATGACCCATGACCCAAAACCCATGGGCAAAAGGGAGCGTCCCATGGATCCCCAGTAATACACTGGACGGATCCCTCAAGTGAGGGATCCGTGCGATCCGTGGAACAGTAGCCATTTTCTCTCTATAAATAGTGAGCCATTTCTTCATTATTACTTACCCATCTCTCACATATTTTCTCTTTGAGTTATAAACTCTCTAACCTCAGATCCAAGTGATCTATGTATGTAGTTTTGTTTTTGTGTGATTCTCTAGGTTCCTCTTAAAGGCGAGATCACCATCTTTTGAAGACGAGCAAGCTCAAGTCCATGAGTTGCCATGCTTCGTTATCATCAAGAATACTGAGGTTCTCTTGTTGATAGTTCTCTTCTTTCTCATAAGAAGTGTGGTGTTGAAGACATTAGTGAAAGATGTCTAAAAGAGTCAAGACGAAGACATTAGTGAAGGGTGTCGATCGTCCGTATTGAAAGCACTAGTGAAGGGTGCTTAGAAGTCAAGGCTAAAGGCATTAGTGAAAGGTGCCTTGAAGATCGAGTCAAAGGCATTAGTGAAAGGTGCCTTGAAGATCGAGTCAAAGACATTAGTGAAAGGTGCCTTGAAAATCGAGTCAAAGGCATTAGTGAAAGGTGCCTTGAAGATCGAGTCAAAGGCATTAGTGAAAGGTGCCTAAGGTGTACATTCGATATGGTGTGATTCGATGTACAAGATAGATTAGTATTGGGTCAAAGGATATTGATATCCTTGTTGATGTTGTTAAAAGGAGTAGATCTCCTTTGGGGTTAGATGTTTTGTAGTGTTTGGGTAGTAGTTCCTCCATTGTAATGGAACTCGGTATCTAGCCTAGTACCGGATAAAGGGTAGGCGACGTTGTGATAGGTTTGGTTCTACCTCGTGGAAGAACCCGGTATCTAGCCTTGTACCGGATAAAGAGTAGGCAACGTTGTGAAGGCTTCTCCGCCATAAGGATTTGGTGTCGTGTAGTGATTACGAACTCTCGAGTAGGTGACTCGGGGAGTGGAGTAGGGCAAGGAAGGTGTCCTTGTAGCCGAACCACTATAAATACTCGCGTTGTGGTTTTGTGCTTCTTACTCCTTATCTTTTCATTACATACTTATATATGCTTGTCTATCAACATCCAACACACATGTTTAATAGATTGACATAAGTCGATCTAAATAGTTTAAAACCAAGTTTTAATCGGTAAAACTATTCAACCCCCTCTTCTAGTTTTCCACATATTTAAAAACCTAAATAACCGTCTATGTATTGGACGGTTTGGACCCAGCCCATATACACTTTGGGTTTACAGAATTGTTAAAACTATAATACATAATGTATACATCCATATACACTTTGGGTTTACAGAATTGTTAAAACTATAATACATAATGTATACATATATACTTTGGTAATCTAAGACATTAATATGGGCCAACATTACAAATGTCAAGAGATCAGATATATTTGTTACTTAATATATTAAAGTTTGTAAACTCTAGTGTACATAGCTCTAAGTTAGTTTTACTCAGTCATATGTTTAAGCTAGGTTTACAGTCACAGCCTTATATGTATTGCATGTTTTTTGCAGGTAATATTTGCTCTACTGACAACAATCAAGGCCCTCTTTGCAACATTTGGAAACCCAAGGTTATGATTGCAACTAACCCCAAATCTTAGACTCTTAAATGCAATAAACTAAAGTACCATTTCCATGAAATTAGATCATCTATACAACACGTATCATATGCTTTCACTTAATATGGAGTCAAAAATGGAACCTCAAAATCACCAAGAACACATCGTCTATATCGCATCATGAATCTCAACCCTTCAAACATGATTTTTCTTCTAAATTTTTAAACTTTGAAGCAAATACAAAAAAATGACATACTAAGGACATAACTGTATGCTGATTTGTTTCTCCTTTGTTATGGTCTCGCTAGCTAGTTTGTTATGTGTAAGATTTCTTTGTCATTGATCAAAAGAACTACGTAACATAATGTCATTTGAATCACCTCCCAAAACCATACTCATAACTGGTGCAGCTGGTTTCATAGCCTCTCATGTCACAAATCGTCTCGTTTCAAATTATCCAAATTACAAGATTGTTGCTCTTGATAAACTTAGTTATTGTTCAAGCCTCAAGAATCTACAACCATGCTTCACATCTTCAAATTTCAAGTTTGTCAAAGCTGATATCGCAAGTTCAGATCTCATCAATTATTTATTGGATGCAGAAGAAATCGACACAATTATGCACTTTGCAGCTGAAACTCACGTCGATAATTCATTTGGGAACTCGTTTGAGTTCACTACAAATAATATTTATGGAACCCATGTCTTGTTAGAAGCTTGCAAGGTCACTAGACGTATCAATCGATTCATTCATGTGAGTACCGATGAGGTTTATGGTGAATCGGATTTAGAGACGGATATAGGGAACCCCGAAGCATCACAATTGCTTCCCACAAATCCCTACTCGGCTACAAAAGCGGGTGCCGAGATGTTGGTCATGGCGTACCATAGATCATATGGGCTACCAATCATCACCACGAGAGGGAACAATGTCTATGGTCCGAACCAATTTCCAGAGAAGCTAATACCAAAGTTTATATTGCTTGCAATGAGGGGTGATCCGTTGCCAATTCATGGTGATGGATCAAATGTTCGGAGCTATTTATATTGTAGGGATGTCGCGGAGGCGTTTGATGTAGTACTTCATAGAGGCGCAATCGGACATGTTTATAACATCGGGACAAAGAAAGAGAGGAGTGTCTTGGATGTAGCTACAGATATTAGTAAACTTTTTGGAATTGATGTCGAAAAAACCATACGTTTTGTTAACGATAGGCCGTTTAATGATAAGCGCTACTTTTTGGATGATCAAAAGCTCAAGAAACTCGGGTGGGAGCAGAGGACCCCATGGGAAGTTGGGTTAAAGATGACTATCGCATGGTACCGCAAAAATCCTAATTGGTGGGGAAACGTGGGGCCTGCGCTCCACCCTCACCCTCGGATCCCAACCACGGTCACATCACAAAATGAAGAAGAGTTCTTGATGCAACATAATATTGTAAGCTCCAATAATGAGCTTAAGTTTTTGATATATGGTCGGACGGGTTGGATAGGGGGACTACTGGGAAAACTATGCATGGATAAAGGAATCGCTTATGCTTACGGGCGAGGAAAACTTCAAGATCGGAAAATGTTATTAAATGACATACGAACACTACAACCTACACACGTGTTTAACGCGGCTGGTTTAACGGGGAGGCCAAATGTAGACTGGTGTGAAACACATAAGGTCGAAACCATAAGTACAAACGTCGTTGGAACCCTAAATTTAGCGGATGTTTGCAACCAAGAAGGTATCTATATGATAAATTTTGCGACTGGATGCATATTTGAATACGACAAGGACCATCCTCAGGGTTCAGGTTTCGGATTCAAGGAAGACGATAAGCCTAATTTCACAGGATCATTCTACTCCAAGACAAAGGCTATGGTAATAACAACCTTCATATATATACCAAGAGGTTCTAATTTAACAACTGATTATATTTCTTTTTACCATTATTTAGTATAAAGCATCTTTTTATCAGTTAGTTGTAGAGTATAACTGTATGCTTTATTTGTGTGTTTAGGTTGAGGAGATGTTAAGGGAATACGACAATGTTTGCACACTAAGATTACGGATGCCAATATCATCGGACTTAAGCAACTCACGTAACTTTATAACAAAGATCACACGTTACAACAAAGTTGTTAACATACCGAATAGCATGAGTGTACTCGATGAGCTCCTACCAATTTCAATAGAGATGGCAAAGAGGAAATGTAAAGGGTTATGGAACTTCACAAATCCTGGGGTTGTGAGCCACAATGAGATTTTGGAGTTGTATAGGGAATACATAAATCCGAATTTCAAATGGGCCAATTTTGATTTGGAAGAACAAGCCAAAGTGATATTAGCTCCAAGAAGCAACAATGAATTGGATGCTTTTAAACTCAAGAAAGAGTTCCCAGAGTTGTTGTCTATTAAAGATTCTATAATTAAGAATGTCTTTGAACCCAACAAAAGATCCAAGTGAATGTTCGAACCAAATTGGCCATGACTAGTCGAAAAGATCAAGTATTCGTTACGATCTTGGACTGCCCGGCCACATGTCCTAGAAAGAAAAAGAAGTGTGTGGTACGATAAGGCGTGTAAACCTCTGTCTCACTGTCTGATACGATCAGTATTTACATTTAAATCTCTTTAATTGTCTTGTTGCAAAGTGAGGCTTATATTCTTTCCATTAGGTTATAAAGATACAATGAACGAGAAATTTTGTAGCAGTTAGTAAGGTTGTTTCTACATATGAATGAGTTAATAACAACCAAGAAGCATGTCACTACAGCTACACTCGTGGTCTTTAGGGACGGAACCAGGTGCATTTACGAAAAATTATACAAACGAAAACACAATTTCTTTAGACCAGATGCATATAGAAAAAATCGAGGTTTTTTACAAAAATTTACACTATGCCGCAAAATTCCATGGGTGTCCTGGGACCCACCCTGGTTTCGTCCCAGGGTCTTTTCATTTGCAGTAATATGTTGAACTTAGAGGTAAATTGAGTTTCAATCTTAAGCTAAATCAGGAATTCACAAATTAGGTATGAACCTCTCTTTTGTATAAATATGGTTTATAGTTACAGCGGCATACATGTTTTTAAGCCCTCTTAAAATAACCTTTTTCTTCGATTGTCGAGGACATGAAAATGTTGGACCCTTACGCTGATGTAAATTGTTCATGATGGATTATATATAATCCGGGTATGGATCCAATGAGAAAAAAACATAAAATAAGAAGAATGAGAAATAACTATAATCACACATTTGAGATGCATCGACTTGAATTAAATGCATCTCTATTCAATTAGATGCATCTCAATTAGTTTCGAAAGTGATTTTGAAGTGAACACGATACGAGAAAGTACTAGCAACAAATTTGACCCGCAGGGGATGAAAAGTACATAGGATTTTCCTAAATTGATAAAATGCATCTAATATATGTATATGCATCTAATTTTTTTGCTAGAAAATATATTAGGATGCATTTAAAAGATTAGGGGTGCATCTAATTCAAGTCGATGCATTTCTAATGTTTAGTTATAGTTATTTTTCATCATTTTCATTATAAGATATCTTCTCATTTGATCCTAAGTCTAATCTACTAATCATATTAAAAACATATAATCAATCACAAATATGCAACGAAACCAAAGCTCAAATAGTATAAAACAATTAACTTTAAAAGTGAACGTACCTTAGGGTTTATAAGAAATCCCCAAATCAATCAAGAACACAATAAACCCTAAATTAGGGTTTATATAAAGGGCTAATGGCTTGATAATCAATCATAGTTGCTATGATTTCTTTTTATATGTATCGAATAATTTTTTTGCTGTTTTATGTACTAAACTTGTTCTTTTTGTATTTTTTGTGTATTTTATGACCATTTTGCCCTTCATTTTATTAACTCAGGAGGGGCAAAATGGTCATAAAATACATAAAAAATACCAAAATTATCGGTAAAAAAATAATTTTGGTAATTTTGTTCGATACATTTAATAGGAAATCATAACAACTATGATATATTTAGAGACCATTAGCTCTTATTTAAATCGATAAGATGTAAAGTTGATTACTTCACTACCAAAAATCCAAATAGGATTTCTCTACATTCTCGCACACACGTTGCTATAGCAATTCAATTAGATAGCTAGTTCTCGATCAGGAAACAAATCAATCTCTAGTTTCCAACAACCAAAATCGAAATTCTTGCCTTTCTTTGGGAGGAGATCGATTGGCTATAAAGGAGAAGAAAAGATAAACTTGTTAAGTTTTTTTCAAGTTATGAGAATAATAAAGCCTGAAGGGGTTCATTATATAGGTTTTTATAGCTAGTAAAAACCATCTTTTCACCGATGTGGGATAAGTGGTTTTTTCGTGAAATAATTAATATAATACATTATTAATATTAATTATATAAATTGAATCTTTAAACGTAATGCGTGCGATCCCATAGGCTCAAGTTCGATTCGGACATACATTTATAAAATATGTTCACAATCCAACAATTCCCACTTGGACATGTTTTAATAAACGTAATGACATTAGTTAGCGCCTAGCAACACGCCAATGCCCCTAGAATAACTAGAGTGTGGTTTCATGAAGCATAATTAATGATTCATCATTATACTATCTTTTTGTTTCAAATACTATTTTTAAATATGGATATGGATCTAAGTCATTACATAATTTAACTTTTCTGTTTCTCGTTATATCTGATTGATCAAAATTACCAAAATTATCGGGACATATCCAATTCTCATTTGGGTACGGCCGCACAAACATCTGCTCAACCCTACGAGGGCCCAGTAGTATTATTCTTCAAAACAATTTCGAAGGAACAAATTTTTTCTTAACTACAGGTGTAATCCGTGAACTTCACAACACTTCTGAAAATAGCCCTTATGACCACCAGTTACGGATAACCTTCACGGAAATGGGCTTCACCCACGCCATTCCGGCTTGTGTCTCAAGTCTAAGGATAAATAAAGTTTATCATTTACATGATTTACTTAATGACAAAGATCCATAAAGTACAATCATGTCAGTTGAGATAGTCTGATATGCAATCTTTTGGATATCATGTGAGTATGGTAGAACCTTCCTTCAATATACAAAGTATATTTTAACCAATCCCTCAGATTTGTCTTAATTCAATCATATTCTCATATGACTGATCGACAATGAACATTTAGAATAACATAAGTTATTCATAGAGTTAAACATGCAAATATAGGATACAACTTATTACAAATGAAAACAAACATACCAAGTACTTTAGTTTATTAAATAATAATCATTTAATACATCCCTTATCAAATGTAACACCCCCAAATCTCGGACAACGGAAGACTTAATCAAGTTTTCGGGGCGTTACAATTGGATTGGTATCTCACACAAGTATAGCAAACAAGATAGTCATTTAACATTCAAAACCAATCCCAAATTTAAATATTCAAAACATTAATCCCAAAGTGTAAATATTAGGCCCAAACATGATTTAATAAAATAGGTCCCCATAAATTATCAGAGTCGATTATGATCCTTGACCATGCCTCCTTGCCAAGCTTCCACCGAACACGCACTCCAAACATCACTCAAATACCTGAGAAAGCATGCTAAAAGGTCAGCTAACGCTGGTGAGTTCATAGGTTTAAATTCAAGTAAAAGTAGTGGACCTGTAGGAGTTAATTTGCTATGCGAGACTTAAGATAAATACACACATCAATCACAAACCATATCATATCCGATATCACAACGGTCCCCAGCGACTCTAGCCAGCACTGTCGTAGCAAAGTCTAGAACGATTGCTAACCCTGGACTAGGTCGAGGTAGAAGTCTACTCTTAGCTAGGCAACGTGTTATAGCAATTAGGATTGCTACCATAGACTAAGGCAACAACTACCACATATCTATCTAAATAGTCAAGCACATAATCAAATCCAAATAGTTTTAAAGGTCCAAAAACAGTAGCATGATTCTCACCCCAATTTAGTTAAAAACACTAGCAGAAGATAACAGCTAATCAACGCACAAATAAACACTAGCAGAAGATAACAGCTAATCACGGCTCATCAACTATCGACTCGGTACAACCTATTAATGTAAACTCATTTTAATATATATTTCCCAAAATCAACGTTATCTACCCCAATGTATTCTGTTTCTTTATCTCCAAAAATTGTCTTGTTTCACCGTTTAGTCCTAGTGTTTGGTATCCTCATGTGGGTGTATCGACTCAATATGATGCCATGAATGCACTCAAATAAGCAATATGTGACTCAATGCAACACAATGAGACGTCTAAGCGATAAGCTCCATAGTCCAATAAGTTTCGGAATAAATAGTAGACCTTATCGAATTCGTCAACTCGATAAACTCAATTATTTATTCGTGTCGCTTATTATCCCATAAACCGGTCGCATCCTAGAGAGTCGTAATGATAATTCACCCATTAATAACGTTATCCTACGTACCTAGCGGTCTCTTATTAGATTCATCAACCTAATAAGTCTGCTACCCACGTGGATCGACGCTATTAATGTTAGGTCATCCGTAACCCATGCACACAACGCAAGTAAATAAATACTTGAAACTAGTATTAAATGCCCATAATTGGCATATTTCGATAAACGTGCACTCGAAACATTAATTACTTACTTATTAGAAAACCTTTCTATTTTAGTCGTTAGTTTCCATTTTAAAATAATAAATAACAAGACAAGTCTTGTTATCGATATTTTTGGTATAAAAGCCTTGTTATTATTTACGTTTCATAGTTTATTAGCATTTTCATATATATATTTCGTCAAATTTCAATATTAGTTTCATATCGTTATTCGTTTCGAGTCCACAAGCACGAGTCATGACTTCTCGGCTTTTAAATCAATCAATAGTCCAAACTATACTAAAGTCCATGTTACGGCGTTGTCGGGGTCAACTATTGACTAAAAAGTCAAAGTAACACCGACGTTGCTCAAAGTTGACAATTTATATATTAAGTCCAAATAAAAGTCATAATAACGCAATTCAATCTCAAATCAACCCAAATCGATCTCGCCAACCAATCAACCAACCAAATATATCCGAAACCAATGTTATGACCCTAATGGTCATGACACGGTCACGGTTAAGACCACGTGAACCAAACAAGCTCTAGAAGCTTTTCGGCTCCACGCGTGTTAGGAATTAGAAATTCCAGGTATTGAAGAGTCGGTCACCTCAAGTATATGTAATCGTTAGAAAGCTCATAGTCGTAGTTATTTTAAGCTAAGTAGTATTTTGTTAAGTAACACCATGGAGGACGGACGGGTCTTTACCCACTGCATGCCTGATCCACAGCCCGTTGTGTGGCGTTTTATGTAAGACTATAAATACTCTTTACCTTGCTAGGTAGAGAGTTGGAGCTCATAATAAGAATTTTCTTTCTCTCACTAAAGTTCCCTAAACCTCTAACTTTCTTTCTCTAGAATTCCACTTATACGCCACCTTGTTGTTATGGTTTGATGTGTATGTGAAAACTAATATCTTACAATTGGTATCAAGAGCCATGGTTAGATCATATCTTGCACATCTTTGGATTTCTAGTGGTTTTTAGGTGGTTTTTGAGTTTGAAAAAGTTTAGTGGTTTGTGCATCATTTGGTTGATTTCTTGTGTTAAAGCTTGGATTTTGTTAGTACTTTTATGTTTAGAATCATCACAAGTGTTTAGGTTTTCATTTGGTAAGCTTGAATCATCTTGGTTGGGTTGTTTTTGGATTGAAAAGTGATGTTTTATGTTGTTTTCTTGCTAGCAACTTGACATACGGATTTGTTTCTCAGTAGCGACTTGCTTTACAATTTTGTAGCGAGTTGCAGTTTTTGGAGCTAGCGACTTAGGCCTAGCGACTTACAGTACAAGTAGTGGACTCTCCACTATGGGTAGCGACTTGGTGTTAGCGACTTGAGGCTTAGCGAGTTGCTATTTAGCGACTTGAATCTTTAGCGACTTGATTAGCGAATTGCTGCCAAAATTTTGCTAGCGACTTGAGGCTTAGCGAGTTACTATTTAGCGACTTGCCTTTGTTTAGCTACTTGGGACTTTAGCGACTTGGTTGTATAGCGAATTAGGTGTTAGCGACTTGGTGCATTATCTTCTAGCGACTTGGGTGATTTTTTTATGGTTTTCTCTTGATTTAGTAAAATCCCGTGAAAGAATCTATTTCCCGGTTTAATCATAAGAGTTATAAAATCCTGTATAATCTGTTAACATGTCTACCAACGTTCCTACTATCATCTCCACTGTTGCCGAGGATGTTCAAGCAGCTGGTTCAGATACTCGTCCACCCATGCTTGACAGAACTGACTATGATTCTTGGGCTCAACGAATCAGATTGTACTGTCTTGGAAAGGATAATGGTGTCAACATTCTCAAATCCATTGATGAAGGACCGTATCGAGTTGAGACGACTAGAGATGTACTTGATACTGCTGAAGATGGAACTCTGATTTACGGAATGGACAGACCAAAGATGTATGATGAGCTTGATGATAAGGAGAAAAAGAGATTCGATGCTGATATCAGGGCTTCTAACATTGTTCTTCAAGGTCTTCGTAAAGACATCTACAAGCTGATCAATCACAACACCGATGCAAAGGCAGTATGGGATAACGTCAAGATGCTTCTCTCAGGTTCTGAATTAACTATGGAAGACAGAGAATCACAACTCTATGACGAATTTGAACACTTCAAGATGAAACCAGATGAGAGTGTCTATGAGTACTATGTGAGATTTCATAAGCTGGTGAATGATATGAGGAACATCAGAATGACTATGCCTAACATTCAGCTGAACTCTAAATTTGTGAACAACATGAATCCCGAATGGCACAAGTTTGTTACTTCTGTGAAACTCACTAAAGGATTGAAGAATACGAATTATGAGCAACTCTATGCCTTCCTTCTTCAGAATGAGAGACATGCCATGTTTGAAAAGATGATTCTTAATCAGTTCAAAACCAACCAGGGAGAGACTAGCTCATCTAATGACTCAACTGCCTTCTACTCAAACATCGAAATCACAACCAAAGCCTCACAAGTCATACCCATGGGTAATGGTAATCACAAACTCATTCCTGATCCTATGTTCAAACAAGCTGATGCTGATGCACACGTGGGTAACATCATTAATCAACTAGCTCTTCTGATTAGTCAAAACATGAATTCTCTCCCACAAACCAACAACAACCTCAGAACAGCATCTAACCCACACAATCAAGCTACTGTTAAAGATGGGAGGATCGTGGTGCAACCAGTTCAGGAAAGACAGTATGAACAGGGAAGAGGTGGAGCTGGTAGAGGTTATGTTGGTAATCAGAATCGAGGAAGGAATGGTAATCATGGTCAAACTAAGCCGATCAAATGCTACAACTGTGGTGGTGAGGGACACATTGCAAGGAACTGCACATCTCCAAAACGTCCACAGAATGCTGATTATTTCAGAGATAAGATGCTGCTTGTACAAGCTCAGGATAATGGTGCTGCTTTGGATGAAGAGGAGTTGTTGTTTCTTGCTGAGGGAAATGCCAAGACCTATGATGCTGATGTGGATGAGCAGCCTATTCAGGAAATAGGTCACAATCATCAGAATGCCTTTCAAGTCGCTGATTGTAATGCATACGACTCTGATGTGGATGATGGACCTACTGCACACACAATTTTTATGGCTAGCATTTCTCCAATGGTTTCTCCCAAGGTCTCATCTTCACCACAAGCTGGCCCATCCAAAGACAAACTCATCTCAGAGGTATTAAAACTATACGATGATGCTGATGTGAAAAAGATGCATGACAAAGTACAATTAACTGAAACTATTGAATCAAATATTGAAAATATGGATAATATCAATGTTGTCCCATATGATCAATATGTGAAACAAAGTGAAAGTGAAGCTGTACCAAGTGATGCATCTTCTGCAGTCAACAATAACTATGTTTTTGATGAATACACTGCATGTGCCCCTGATGATTCTGTAATTTATGAACTAAATGCCTATAAAGAACGTGTTGCTATCTATGAACAACGTGCAAAATTTGAGTTGACCTCTTGTGAGCAGGAAATGGATGACCAAGTGCGTACAATCATTAGAAAAAGTAATTTTCGAGAAGAAGTATTAAAACAAGAGTTAAATTCCTTGCAAGAAAAGCTTTCTAAAACTGCTAAGCAAAAACAAGAACTTCAAGAAAATGTGAAAATGCTTAAGCAAGAATTTAATGCAAAGGAATCAAAACTCTTGAAAGATTTTTCTAATCTGAAAACTTTGAAAAACAAACTTGAAAACAAGTTGTACATACAAGGGAACACCATTCAGACTGCTCACATGATCACTAAACATAGAGTCTTAAGCGATAAGCATAGCATTCCCCTTATTGAGGAACCAAATCCAGAAGTTATTAAAAAGGCTAGAAATGCTCATAAGGTTCTTTATGATGGCAATGAAATCCTTAAACCTAGACAGAAACCTAGTTGCGTTGAGTGCACTGAGGAAGATAAGAAATCAGATGAAGTCACTAGGGAAAAGATGAACAAGAAATTAGATGATCCTAAATGTAAAGAGAAGAAAATAAAGATCACACCCCATGATTACAAGAAGGAAAACTGGATTTCCTTGAACAAGTTTAAGCCTCAGACATTGCTGACTCCCGAACAAGTTTTTTGGAAAATAGATCTAGATAAGCAAAAAGCTGAAAATATTGTTGAAACAAACCCTCCCCTTTGGAAAATGCCTAGAGCGACTGTGTATCCTCCTAATACACCAATGCATCTTGTTCCTAGAACAATTGCCACTAAAAGCAAGACCTTAATTAGCCAATATGTTATATTTCAACTATTTGTTGATTTTGAGAAAACTTGCAAGAAAAGGATCACACCCACTGGTATAACTGAAGGAGAAAGGGGTTTTGAGCAAATGAAAGAATGTTATTTAACTGAGGTCATGCCTTTCTTTAAACTTCTAAAAGATCACTTTGAGAGTATTAAAAAGGGGATAGAAACTGATATTAAGGGAATGGAAAAGGAATTTGATGCAATGATAGTTGAAGTTAGTGACTATGAGCGAGCACTAAAATATAATGAGATTGAGAGGAAGAACTTGCATACACTAAACGAGAACCTGATTTCTGAATGTATTGCTCAAGATGTGTTTTTCACTGCTACAAATTGTTCCATTAATGCTTCCAAATTTCATGAATTATCGGTTGCCCTGAAAGTCTCCCATGATCGTGTCATTGAGCTTGAAAAAACTAATTCTGAACTAAACGAGAAAATTGAACTGGATGATCACGACAATTTGGTTAAACATTTTTCTAAACTAGAAGTTGAGCATTTTAATTTACAACTAAAATATCAACATCTTAAAGAAAATGTCAAAACTTCAAATATCAAGACATCCTCAGATGCTCCAGAGTTTGATGCAGTTTTTCAAATTAACAAACGTGATGAACAGATTCAACCTCATTGCAACACGATCAGAAAGTTGAAAGCCCAAAAATCTCAATTAAAGGGTCAAACGAACAATATGACAGGCTCCCCAATACCTCCTCCTTTAGATTCTCAGAATTCTCAAACGTTTCATCTTCAAAACCTAGTTAATGCATTACAAAAGGAAAACGAAAGTTTTCTAGAAGAAAATGAAAAGGTTAAAAGTCATTTCAATGAGTTATTTGAATCAATAAAGGTCACTCGTAACAAAAATAACGAACAAATAGCTTCATTGCAAAAGAAAATTGAGAATCTGAAGAGTCAGGTAAAAGGGAAAATGCCTATGACCAATGGGGAGAATGGTGTATCAAAGGTTCACTCTTGTAATAAATATGCTATGTCTGTGAAATATGTCCCTCCTCATCTCAGGAACAACAAACTTGCTGTTCAAACATACTTCTCATCCCTTAAGGATTGCCTAGAATGTCTGCGTGAGATTGTTGAAGAGGATAAGTTAGAGAAACCTCATGATAATGCAATTGGACATGCATGCTTATATGCCAAACGATCTCAAGAAATCCTAGAATGCTTGATCACAATATGCCCAAAGTCCTTAGGTGAGAGAGTTAATCCTTTGATTCCATGTTCGATGCCTAATGCCAAGTATGATATTCATTCGATGCCCAATGTCTTGAATGTGAAGCTTAGTGTGCCTTTAAGTAGTTCAGATTCCAGATCTGTCAATGCTATGAAAGAGAACTCAAGTGTGCCTTCTAGGAGTACAAATCCCAGCACTTCTAGTTTTAAGAAAGTGAACCTTAGTGTGCCTGCATGTAGTTCAGATCCCAGCACATCTAAACAAGTGATGCAAAGAATAGTAAAACCAACTAATGTTCCCATTCCCTCTACAGGAGTAATCAGTGACATTAAAGGGAGCAAGTCAAAGTCTCAAGACAATACAAGGAATGATAGGACCTCGCAAGCTAAGAATGTGCACTGGAAAAGAGTAGAAGAACAATCTAGGAACTTTAAGCTTGAATCGAATAAAACGAATCGTGTTGATTCTAGTATTAGCCGTAGGCGTACTGTAATTAATTCGAATTCTGATACTATTTGCAAACCTTGTATTGATGTCTGCTTGAATTATGTTTCTAATCATGAATGTGGTGTTAATGTTTTGCCTAATGATGTTAATTGTCCAGTTAATATGGTTAATGCTAAAATTCATGCTAAAAAGGCGAAAAGGCAAAACCGAAAGAAAGTTAGAAAACAGTGGAAACCCACAGGAAGAACATTTAGTAAGATAGGCTATTATTGGATACCTGTTGGTCATAAGAATAATCAAACAATGCCCACTAGAAAATGGATGTCTACTGGTAGAACTATTCCCTTAAGAAGTGAGCACACTGTGAACAGGGCTAATACAGACACTAGTACTGCATCTATTCACAATGATTCTAGTGCCTTAATTTATGATATGAATGCTTCTTTTTCTGATGTGGGTGTTCCAACCATTGTTACAAACCAAATGGAACCCATTCTTGCATGGGGATCCCAATTATCCAGTTATCCATTCTTGTCTGTGTTCAACTGCAGATCGTTCAAATCGTTCTGTGGTACATGGACTCAGGTTGTTCCAAGCATATGATTGGCGACCGGTCACAGCTCATGAACTTCGTGAGCAAATTCATCGGGACAGTTAGATTCGGGAATGATCATTTCGGTGCTATTATGGGTTATGGAGACTATGTTGTTGGCAAAAGTGTTATCTCCAGGGTTTACTATGTAGAAGATCTTGGTCACAACTTGTTCTCTGTTGGTCAATTCTGCGATTCAGATCTAGAAGTAGCCTTCAGAAAACATACATGCTTCGTTAGAGAACTTGATGGTAAGGAACTTTTAAGAGGTTCACGTGGTTCAAATCTATACACCATCTCTATCGAAGATATGATGAAGTCTTCTAATATTTGCTTGCTGTCAAAGGCTTCTAAAACAAAGTCATGGTTATGGCATCGTCGTCTCAATCACCTGAACTTCAGCACCATCAATGATCTCACCAGAAAGGACTTAGTTGTAGGTTTACCTAGACTCAAGTACGAAAAGGATCATCTTTGTTCAGCATGTCAATTGGGAAAAAGCAAGAAGTATGCCCATAAACCCAAACCTACTAACTCTGTCACAGAAGTTCTTCATATGATTCATATGGATTTATGTGGACCAATGAGGGTGCATAATATCTTTGGGAAGAAATATGTGTTAGTTGTGGTTGATGATTACTCCAGATTCACCTGGGTCAAGTTCTTAAGGACAAAGGATGAAACTCCTGATATCATCATCAAACTCATCAAACAGCTGCAGGTTCGACTTAACAAAATCGTCAGAATTATCAGAACAGACAATGGAACTGAGTTTGTCAACAAACAACTTAGTGAATTTTATGAAAGCGTTGGAATCAGCCATCAAAGAACTGTTCCACGAACTCCTCAACAGAACGGTGTAGTTGAAAGACGAAATCGAACTCTTGTTGAAGCCGCTAGAACAATGCTGATTTACTCAAAGGTTCCAATGTTTCTCTGGGCTGAAGCTATTGCCACTGCATGCTACACACAAAATCGTTCCCTGATTCACACTGTTCATGGAAAAACTCCATATGAACTTGTCCACAACAGAAAACCTAATCTCTCTTTCCTTCGTGTGTTTGGTGCTTTATGTTATCCAACTAATGAGGGTCAAGACTTAGGCAAACTTAGAGCTAAAGCAGACATTGGAGTATTTGTAGGATATGCACCAAACAAAAAGGGATACCGAATCTACAACAAAAGAACCCGAAATATCATGGAAACAATTCACGTTACGTTTGATGAGCTGACCGGTCAAATGGCTCCTGGACAATCCAGTTCAGGCCCCGCACTTCAAAACAGTCCCATTGGTTCATCTCTTGTTCCAAACTCCTCTCATGAAACTCCATATGTACCTCCATCTGAAGATGATTTAAAGAAATTGTTTGATCCTATGTTTGATGAACTTTATGATCCAAGTACTAATGAGGTATCGATCCCTACAACAGAGGCTGCTCATATTCCTGTGAATGAAGTAAATCCCTCAGTCTCAATATCTTTAAGTCAAGAAGCGCCTACTGCTGATCCTTCAGTCTCATCAACAAATCATCATTCTTCAAATGTACATCATGGAACTGTTTCTGGCATCAATGATGAAGTTAATCCCTTTGGTACTCCTGAAGATGCTCCATTTGAAAACATATTTGCTCCTGAATCATCATCAGAACCATCTTCTTCAGGAGACATCGACTCTGATACTTCAGTCCCTCAACTACTGCCACATGAACACCTTAGAAAATGGACTCACGATCACCCACTAGACAACATCATTGGAAATCCCTCTCGTCCTGTATCAACACGGAAACAACTTGCAACCGATGCCTTATGGTGCTTCTTCAACTCCGTACTATCTAAGATCGAACCAAAAGATGTTAAAACCGCCATGAATGAAGATAGCTGGTTCAATGCCATGCAAGATGAAATTCATGAGTTTGATCGACTTGATGTATGGGAGTTAGTACCTGCTCCAGAATGTGCTATGATTATTGCTCTTAAATGGATCTTCAAAGTGAAACTTGATGAGCATGGTGATGTGTTGAAGAACAAGGCTCGATTAGTTGCTAAAGGATACCGTCAAGAGGAGGGTATTGACTTTGAAGAATCTTTTGCTCCAGTTGCTCGAATCGAGGCAATCAGAATCTTTCTGGCTAATGCTGCTAGTAAGAACATGGTAGTCTATCAGATGGATGTAAAGACAACATTTCTGAACGGAGATCTTAAAGAAGTCGTCTACGTCAGCCAACCTGAAGGATTTTTGAATCAAGAGCATCCTACTCACGTTTATCGTTTGAAGAAGGCTCTTTACGGTTTAAAGCAAGCTCCAAGGGCATGGTATGATACACTGTCAAAGTTTCTTCTATCTACCGGATTTAGCAAAGGAGCAGTTGATCCAACATTGTTCACCAGGAAGTCAGGCAAACATTTAATTCATGTTCAAATTTATGTTGATGATATTATTTTTGCCTCGACAGACCCAATGGAATGTGATCGTTTTTCAAATGAAATGAGTTCAAAATTTCAAATGTCAATGATGGGACAAATGTCATTTTTCTTGGGATTACAAATTTCGCAAAGTCCCGGAGGCATTTTTATAAATCAATCCAAATATGCAACTGAGACCTTAAAGAAATTTGGATTTGATTCAAGTGACCCTGTTGACACTCCCATGATTGATCGAACCAAACTAGATGAGGACCACTCAGGGATCATGATTGACCAAACAAAATATCGTAGTATGATTGGATCCCTGATGTACCTCACAGCTAGTAGACCAGACATATTGTTCGCTGTTTGCATGTGTGCTAGATACCAGGCTAAGCCTACTAAAAAGCACCTTGAAGCGGTTAAACGGGTCTTTCGGTATCTCCAAGGAACCATCAATATGGGTCTTTGGTACCCGAAGGACACCGGTATGTCACTAACAGCATATGCAGATGCTGATCATGCAGGGTGTCAAGATACTCGTCGAAGTACATATGGAGGTGCTCAGTTTTTGGGTGATAAACTTGTGAGCTGGTCTTCAAAGAAGCAAATGAGTACTTCTATTTCCTCTACAGAGGCTGAATACATAGCCATGTCATCCTGTTGTGCTCAAATCTTATGGATGAGATCTCAATTATCTGACTATGGCTTTGAATTCAACAAAATCCCTCTGTACTGTGACAATAAAAGTGCTATTGCTCTCTCATGCAACAACGTTCAACACTCAAGAGCAAAGCATATCGACATTCGACATAATTTCATCAGGGAACAAGTGGAAAAAGGTGTGGTAGAACTCTATTTTGTGAGGTCTGAATATCAGTTAGCAGACATCTTCACCAAAGCTCTTCCAAGAGAACGTTTTGAGTTTATTCTTCCACGTCTTGGCTTGAAAAGCCTTCAACCAGAAACACTCAAACGTCTTCAGGAGGAAGACGAGGAGTAAAGGTTTATCTTCATCTATCTCTTGTAAATACTTATTCGAAAAACAAAATACAAAATTATAAAACCTTCAAAAAAAAATCAAATAGAAAAATATAAAACTTTCAAAATCCATAAAAATTTGAAAAATTCGAAAAATCTTCAAAAAATATTGTCATTTTTGTCATGTTTCTCTCGATTCGATAATATCTACGGTCTTGATGTTGTCATTCAAAGAATGACACGGGACTTTAGATGTTGTTCAAATTTTTTTATATAAAAAAAAAAAAAAAAAAAAAAAATTGAGAGAAAGAGAAAAATGGTTTATTGTCATTTCAGGCAGTAACCCGCTTTTCAAAGAAAGATCAGAGCCATGCTTTACCATGTTTTCAAATTCCATGCTCTGATTCTATAAACATTTATCTGCTGAAAACTAACTGCTTTGAAAAATAACTCGGTCTCTATTTTTGATAATCATCAAGACTTATTTGTCAAAAATCTCTATCTCTCAATCAACAACCTATGTCATTGATTGAGGGGGAGAATGATTTCAATTAAATTAAAAAGTTATTTGGCATTAAATTGTTTTCAAAAGATATTCATGCATGTTTTTATCAATGGAGTTTAAAGTCTTAAAATCCGATCCTTATCAGTTAAAACACTTTTATAATCAAGTCACAACTCTCCTTAAAAGCTTTCAAAATCAATTTAAATCTATAAGAGATCACAAATCTCAAATGATTTGATAATTGTGATCGGGGGAGAATGTGTGATTTAAATTGGATTTAAACTGATAATTCGGTAAATGGTTTTATAAAAATGTACATGCTATCCTTCCTACATGTGACAAACGATTTCAAATTTTCCATGCACATGTTGAGGGGGAGCATCTATCTTAAACCTATGATTTGAAAACCTCATCCTTCCCAAAAATGCTTTATCTACGTGACTTGATCAAGGAAGTGATGGTGATATCTTTTAGAAAATGATAATCAAAGAAGTAATTTCTTCCTCTTGCCTCCGTGTACAAAACAATTTCAAACAATTCATGCACATGTTGAGGGGGAGCACTTATTCTAAAAATGTCAAAAACAATTCAGGTACAAAATGTTTTGATAATATATCACAAGTATCTGGATTGATTTTCAAATGGTTTTCAATTGGTTCCAATGGCAGATGAACAATACCAAATAGACCGACCAACTTTACTTTATGTACGGTGATATAAGGATGATAAGGTTAGGTATGTGTTCCCATGATCCGCCAGAACCGGAGGGATGTACCCAGGGACAATCCACTAGTTAGTGTAGAAGTCCTTAGGTATGATGATAAAAGGAGAAAAATGAGATATGGGAAGAGTGCGGACTGAGACTGAGCTAGTACTGGAATAAACCCAACAAGGTTCTAGCTATGAAGTATCGGTAAGCACTGAAGGGGTTGAAGAATTAAAAAGAATTGAATGAGAAAAGGGTGAAAACAAATAGCCCTCCATATATTCAACCTTAGGGCAGAAACCGGGTTCAATTCATATGCTACTGATGGTAACATCGGTATTGAAGACAAGACGTCATGGACCCAGTGACGCACTGCACTTCAACTTTCCAAACCACTCAAGTTCCTCTTAACAGGACTTGTTTCATTCTCACGGGGAACCGACATTATCTATCGACTTTCTCTTAGAGATTGTTGATATTGAAGAAGGAGACCCTCTCCCTAGTCTCCGGCACAGGATCCAAATATGCACAAAATTGAGTCTAGAGCCACGAGATCATCAATAAATCTCATTAGGGCACTTTCAATGAAGACTCTCTGTTTCACACAATGTGAAAAGAGAGATTATATCTTGAGTCCTACGCATTATCCTTGTGGTATTGCCAGAACATCTGAGTGATGTGTAAACATATTCACAATGAAGATGGAAAACCTTCTGGAGCCAACATCTAACAAGCTCCTGGTAGGTGGCAGGTGAGATCTATCATATAGATCAACCATGTGACAACTGAACAGAAACAATGGGGCGATTCAATCTCTTGAATCAATCCTGGTTCAGGTTATGGATTGACGGATACCTTTGAAAAACCGGTCTTTGTGCTTAAAAACTCTTTTCTATAGCACATCGACCGTGTACTAATTTTTCAAATCAAAAGGTGTTTTATGATTGATAATTGATTTTCAATAAAACCTTCGTTGTATTGCTAAAAACAATTTCTATTGAGCAATACACGACTGTTTTTCAAATCTCTTTTCATCAATCAGTGGACTTAATATCGCTGGTTCACTCACTCCGTGTTGTCTTCTTTGAGATGCTCCGGTTTGAGAACAGCTAGAGCAGCTGCGAAACCCTGTCAAGGAAATTCTTCGGAATTATACCTGATCACAGGCAGTACTTGTACTAATCAACGGGGAACCGTGGGCCGTGTACCTCAATTCAACGAAAGTGATCAAAGACACTTTCATGCGATTTATTGCTAACTGTTGTATGTAGGTACACCCGACGTTTGCAGCTGATCAGAATGAAGCGGTCAATCCATAGCCGCATGCTCACTTAACACATTCATCTCAAAAGAAATCATGATTAGTGCATCAATGACTCTGATATTTTCACTCCATGCTTCTGCTACGCTGCTGCCAATATCATGAATCAACGAAAACTTCCGTTACTCTGATGAGAAGATATCATGATCCAGAATGTGAGCATGTAGGTCCGAAAGTCACAACATCACATAATACCAACACCACAATGGATGTCTCAGAGATTTTTGATAGCTGATGATCTCAAAAGCTGGCTCAATATTATTATCACGTGGATCAGTAAAAGACCTCCACTTAGATTAACCAAACATGCAATGAGAAGAATCAATGACTACGAGCTTCGGAGCAAAGTACTACATCAAGAATGCAAGAACAATTTTAGTGTAATATCTGTTTGTATTCAATGTAATTTTAGTACATAATTGAGGTGACCTCCCTTAGGGGGAGATTGTTAGGAATTAGAAATTCCAGGTATTGAAGAGTCGGTCACCTCAAGTATATGTAATCGTTAGAAAGCTCGTAGTCGTAGTTATTTTAAGCTAAGTAGTATTTTTTTAAGTAACACCATGGAGGACGGACGGGTCTTTACCCACTGCATGCCTGATCCACAGCCCGTTGTGTGGCGTTTTATGTAAGACTATAAATACTCTCTACCTTGCAAGGTAGAGAGTTGGAGCTCATAATAAGAATTTTCTTTCTCTCACTAAAGTTCCCTAAACCTCTAACTTTATCTCTCTAGAATTCCACTTATACGCGACCTTGTTGTTATGGTTTGATGTGTATGTGAAAACTAATATCTTACAACGCGTCTCATCTAAACACCAACAACATCAACCCACAAGCTACCACAACGACCCGACCCAGACCCTTGGTCCAAGTGGGTCTCGTACGCCACCCATGAGCCACGTACGAGTCCCTAGTGGCTCGTACGCCTCATCACTAACATCCAAACACTACCAAATCACTTCCATTACAACCAAACACAATCAATCAACCTCCAATCATTAACCAAACATCAAACCCATCATCTATTGCTAATCAAAAACATGAAACATGACCTAAAATGCAAAAACCCAACAATATGATACACCACATGATACCAAATCACTAGCTACATGTTCATTTAAGTGTAAATTAGTTTTAATCCCAAGTTTAAACCAAAAGACCTAAAATTCGTCCCATGTACGAATCAAAATAGAGCCATTCATGGCTTTCCATGGAAAAAACAAGCTTGACCCATGTTCCATTTACATTTTTACAACCCGATCTACAAGATTTAATGAAAACCCTAGAATCACGAATCTTATTTTCAAGATTTGGAGGTGTTAATGTAGGCTTTTATGAGAGTTCTATATATGGATGGAAAGAGAAAAGAGAGATCTACAAGATGGTGGTAGAGGTGTAGTGTTACTCGCCGAAATGTGGCTGAAATTTGGCCGTATGTGAGGCGACGGTGGTGGCGGTAAATTAGGGTTAGGGTTTGTTCTTGAGGAGAGAGAGAGAGAGAGGTTAGAGAGAGAAAGTAGTGTATGTGTGTGTTTTTAGTGAGAGAAAGTAGAAGTAAAAATGAGGGTGAGTGGGTTTATATACATAGGATCTAGCGACTTAAAAATAATTATTTTGGGGAGGAAGGGGCGCCGGCCATATAGAAGTGGAGGGGCCGAAGCCGTCATTTTTCGTAGACTATCCCGTTTACCCATTCCAGAGCTCGTATATTGTCCCACGAGTGTCTCCCAACGTTCATTCGACTTTCTATTATCGTTATTTATGTTTTTCCACGAGTTTTGACTATTTATTTGTCAAGTTTCGAGTTACGGTATAAAAGTTACATTATTTCTCGTTTTAGGCTTTTATAGTGCCGAATCGAATAGTGCCTATAAAAAAGAGTTAAAACTCACACGATAACTCATCCAATAATAAAATAATTTATAAAAACCAATAAACGATATCAAATCAAGTCATGGTCGATGAAAATAATGGTAAAGGCAAAAGCTCGGTTTAGTTTAACGTAATGCGGTTACCTAAAATAGACTCCCTAAATTGCTAGTTGTCACAACCTCCCAGCCTCAGAAGAAACCCGTCCCGGGTTTTACTCCGAGTTGCTTGGTGTCATAAAGAGTCTAGGATACTTCCTACGGAATACATCTTCACGTTCCTAAGTGAACTCCGGTCCATGTCGGGAGTTCCAATGAACTTTGATAATTGGAATACGACTATGCTTCAGCCGTTTAATCTCACGATCCATGATCTTAATCGGTTCCTCAACGAAATTCAATTTCTCATCAATTGGAGTATCTCTTAAATGCACAACTATGTTTTCCTCCGAAAGGCATTTCTTAAGATTACTAACATGAAAGACATTGTGTACACTGCTCAATTCCGATGGTAGCTCAAGGCGGTAAGCTACTGGTCCGATTCTTTCCAGGATTGGAAAGGGACCAATATATCAGGGATTGAGTTTTCCACGCTTTCCAAAATGAATCACTCCTTTCCAAGGAGAAACCTTTAACATAACACGATCTCCAACTTGAAATTCTAAAGGTTTACGTCTCCTATCGACATAACTCTTTTGTCTATCTCGAGCGGTTTGCAAACGGTTACGAATCTGAACTATCTTCTCAGTGGTTTCTAGGACAAGTTCGGGACCGGTAAGTTGACTCTCGCCAACTTCAGCCCAACAAACAGGAGAACGACATTTTCGGCCATACAGTGCTTCAAATGGAATGACCTTAATGCTAGCATGATAACTATTGTTGTAGGAGAATTCAGCCAAAGGGAGATGTCTCTCCCAGCCTTTACCGAAATCAATAACACAGGCATTAAGCATATCCTCTAAGGTCTGAATGGTTCTCTCGCTCTGACCATCGGTTTGAGGATGATATGCAGTGCTCATATCCAAGTTTGTTCCTAACGCTGACTGTAAGGATCTCCAAAAGTGGGATGTAAAATGGCTATCTCGATCAGATATGATAGATATCGGTACTCCATGACGCGATACTATCTCTTTAAGATACAACCGAGCGAGCTTATCGAGACTATCGACCTCGCTAATGGCTAAGAAGTGAGCAGACTTAGTCAAACGATCAACGATTACCCAGATAGCGTCATTGCCGCTAGCTGTTCTTGGTAATTTGGTGATAAAGTCCATGGTGATTCGCTCCCATTTCCATTTTGGGAGTTCGGGTTGAACTAAGAGTCCTGAGGGTTTCTGGTGTTCGGCCTTTACCTTAGAACAAGTCAAGCACCAACTGACATACTGAGCTATGTCGGCTTTCATGTTAGGCCACCAGTAGAGTTTCTTCAAGTCCTAATACATCTTATCGGCTCCGAGATGAATAGAGTATTTTGACTTATGCGATTCGTGCATAATCAACTCACGGATTACACCATGAAATGGTATCCAGCTTCTGTCTTTGAAGCATAAGGTTCCGTCGAAACGCTTTAAGAAGCCGTTTTCACTTTCTACCATTCCATGCAGATTCTCATAAGGACGGTTCTCTTCTGTCAATTCCGTAGCTTGGGCGGCTAAGATTTGAGATGGTAGAGGCGAAACAATGGTCATTCCTAGGGATTGAACGAGTAATGGTGGAATGTTCTCCTTACGACTAAGTGCATCAGCCACAACATTAGCCTTACCAGGATGATAACGAATCTCACAGTCATAATCACTGAGCAACTCTAACCAATGACGCTGTCTCATATTCAGTTCCTTCTGATCTAAGTTATGCTTCAAGCTCTTGTGGTCGGTAAACACTACACACTTGGTTCCATACAGATAATGTCTCCAGATTCTAAGAGCAAACACTACAACACCTAACTCAAGATCATGGGTGGTGTATTTTTTCTCATGCTTCTTAAGTTGTCGGGATGCATAAGCAATTACCTTCTCCCGTTGCATCAAAATAGCACCTAAACCTTTATGCGAAGCGTCGCAGTACACGACAAAGTATTCGCTTCCTTCAGGAAAAGCTAGGATGGGCGCACTACACAACTTCTCATTCAGAAGTTGGAATGCTTCTTCTTCCTTTTCTCCCCATTCATTTAACGTCCTTCTGTGTCAGTTTGGTCAGCGACTTAGCTATTTTGGATAATCTCTCAATGAACCTCCGGTAATAGCCTGCTAAACCTAGAAACTAGCGGACTTCTGATGGGTTCTTAGGGGCTGCCCATTCCTTAATAGCCTCAATCTTAGCTGGGTCAACATGAACTCCTCGACTATCTATCACGTGACCTAAGAATTGCACGGACGGAATCCAAAATTCACACTTAGAGAATTTGGCATACAACTTCTCTTCTCTCAACAACTCTAAAATGAGCCTCAAATGCTCTTCGTGCTCCTCTCTACTCCTGGAGTATATCAAGATGTCATCTATGAATACTATCACAAACTTATCCAGGTATGGCTTACACACTCAGTTCATGAGATCTATGAAAACCGCTGGCGCGTTGGTCAAACCAAACGACATCACTTGGAATTCATAGTGCCCATAACGAGTCCTAAACGTCGTCTTAGGGATATCCTCCTCTCGAACTCTAAGTTGGTGATAACCAGATCGTAAATCGATCTTGGAAATAACACTAGCTCCTTGGATTTGGTCGAATAGGTCATCTATTCTAGGTAACAGATATCGATTCTTCACCGTCAACTTATTCAATTCCATATAATCAATACACATCCGAAACGATCCATCCTTCTTCTTCACAAACAACACTGGTGCTCCCCACGCTAACAAACTTGGTTGAATGAATCCCTTCTCTGACAACTCTGCCAACTGTTTAGACAGTTCCTCCAATTCTCTTGGAGCAAGTCGATAGGGTGCCCGGGCTACGGGTGCAGCACTGGGTATCAACTCGATTTGGAATTCCACTTGTTGGACAGGTGGAATCCCTGGCAAATCGTCGGGAAACACATCTTGAAACTCTCTAACAATGGGTACATCATTAAGGTGTCTTTCACTCTTCTCCTCGCCTTTCTTTTCAGAAATTCGAGCCAAGAAAAGACAACCTCCTCTATCGACGTACTTCCAGGCCTTAATACAAGAGATGATGCTCAACCGGGAAGGACTTCCACAGTCGCTCCGATCTCCTTGTATGCTGAGAACTTTTCCGACATATGGTACACGCACGATCTTCTCATCACAGATGATGTGTGCACCGTTCTTCGACAACCAATCCATTCCGATAATGACGTCAAAACTTCCCAAGGTAACTGGGAATAGGTCTATGCTAAACGGGTGGTCTAGGAAACTTAAGATGCAACCTCGGACTACAATGTCTATCTTCTCCCTATTTCCATTAGCTAATTCCACATCGTAACTGAACCCTAGAGGTGTTTGGGAGATTCCTAGTAATGGCATAAAGTTGGTGGATACGAAACTCATATCGGCACCAGTATCAAACAGTATGGAAGCATAGCGATTATTGAGAAGGAATGTACCCGTAACTACGTTAGGGTCCTCACTAGCTTCCTTCCCAATAGCATACACATGCGCTGTTCCCATGTCTCTCTGCTGATTCCCAGCACTCTGATTTCCCTGATTCTCCATAACCTCACGCTTCACAGGGTTTAAGCCATTACTTCCCACACCTAGGTTAACAAATCCTCCTCCATTACTGGGATTTCCTCTCATCTACGGCTCTCGGCACTTATTCTTGTAGTGCCCTTTCTTTCCACATCCAAAACAGGTGACAGTAGCCTTCCAGTCCGCTCCTTGTGCAGTTTGAGCTGCAGCAAGTGGTCGGGACCTACAGTCCTTGGCCATGTGTCCTACCTTAGAGCACTTCCTACACACAATCGGGCACGGTCCATGGTGGTGTCGATTGCAACGACCACACATGGGTCTACTACCTTCATAACCCTTCTTCTCTCCATTTCCTATGGCAAACACCTTGGCTGTCTCTTGCCATTTGTTGCCATTTCCTTTAACAACCTCATTCCTCTTCCTCTTATCACTCCTATCACTCTTACCCTTGTCTCCTACTTCCAATACATAAGAGTCCATCAAACGCTGAGCCACAGTAATTACCTCATGCAAGTTAACTGGCTTCGCAGCGTTGACATCATTTCGAGTAGCTAAAGGCAATCCATCAGTATACCTCTCAATCTTAAGAGCTTCAGTGCGAACCATATCAGGGCAAAGCAACGATAACTCTTGGAAACGACGATTGTAAGTCGTCATGTCGGTACCCTTAACCTTATGGTTCCAGAACTCAATCTCTAGCTTCTTAACTTCATTCCTAGGACAATAAGTCTTGATCAGGAGAGCCTTAAACTGGGTCCAAGTCATGCTATAAGCTACATCACTTCCTACGGATCTGTGATAGTTGTTCCACCAGGTCAACGCTTCGTCCTTCAAGGTAAATGTTGCATACTTAACCTTACAATCCTCTTCAAAGTTGCTAACGGTAAACACAGACTCAGTGTTCTCCATCCACCTAGTTAGGTAAACTACTCCCTCGGTTCCTCTGAACTCGATGGGACCACAGAATCGGAACTCTTTGTAGGTACAACCTCGAGTTCGATTCAGCAGTGGGGTTCCACCAGAGGTGTTAGAGAGATTAGTCTCAGCTAGTAGTTTAGCTACACGCTGTGTCACAAGCTGGTCAATGTGAGCTGGGTTCGAAGGTGGAGGGTTTTGTGGAACAGGACCATTCTCAGCACGGTCGTTCACATTCGGGTTCTCTACAGCTGGGTTATCAGTGTTCAGGTTCTCAATAGGTGGAGTAGTCGGGGTCGGACGACGACCTCGACGGACAGGGGCAACCACAACAACAGGGGCTGCTCGGTTGTTCCTAAGCGGGTTTCGTCTTGGTGCCATTACTCTGAAGGCAAGAATAACAGTTTCATAAGTTCACAATTCACGCTCTAAAAACAGAGTTGGGTTCCAAGGATCACCAAATAACGCTCGAATACATAATCAAGGTCAACAAGGATAATGTTATACCATAACAAGACAATTAGAGACCGAATCATAACCAAAGGATGCACGTTCCAATAACCATAACTCAGAGGTTTCAAAGTGGAATACATGAAAGGATACGGAGAAAAAAAAAACGATCCTAACAACGATACTAATAAGATAACTAGGATATATCTACATCTCGAACTAGAGACTACTCAGTTTCAAGATGGTACAAAGCCATGAATCTAACACTATCTAGCCACGATCACGAATACCATTAACAGATCTCCTAACATCGTCAACCTCTCTCCATAAAGATGCAAGCTCAACACGCCGAGCATCGCGATCACTCTTTAGATCCACGACCTCTCTCTCTAACTCACCTATCCTGCGCCATATCGCTCTGTCTACATCTCGGGCTGTCGCGAACCCCCCTCAGCAGGTCCCCAACCTGCTCCTGGAGCTCCGACATACCCTCTCACAGAATCGTAGTCCTCCTGACTACAGCACCCGTATCAGCTCTCAGATCCTCTATACTAGCCCTCGATACTCCAACCAACCGATCTGTCAACCTACTAACCCTAATACCCTGAGATGTAATCCTTTCCCACATCAAACCCGTCTCCCCATACTCCTCGGGCTCTGAAGCAATCTCCGATGGTATCTCAGATCCTAATGGGCTACCTATCTCAGGTGAATGTGGAGGTGAACCAAAATCAAAAGGCTGCTCAGGAGAATCAGGCTCAGGCAAAGGTAAAGGAGAGCCTGGTCCTGGAGAATGTGCAGGACTCTGCAACGGAGGAGTACCCACATCTGGGATATCCTCATCATCCCCCTCCTGAGGATCCTCATCCTCATCTACATACTGCTCCTCAATCTCATGCTCCTCCCCGATCTCATGCTCCTCCTCGCCCTCATCTTCAGAGGGAGAGTCCATGAGTCAGAGTCTCTGTGTGGGTGAATCCTGAGGTGGTACAGTAGGGGATTAGGGCTTCTAAGACATGGTGATGCTGGTGGTGATGACAGAGGAGAGTGAGCTGCTAGGTGAATAGGTGATGATGGTGGTCGCACGGACATGCGGGCAGTACTACGAGCAAGTCTAGGAGTCTGGGCTCGTGCTAAGACCTGATGTAAAGTAAGCTGCCTAGATGAGCTAGGGCGATCTGATGATGATGCACTAGAGTGACGGGTAATCACATAGGGATCATTCTGCGCAACAGTCATGAGAGTCAATGCTGTGGAACTAGCAGCAGCATGGACATCCTCAGACACATCAAAAGCTAGTGAAGGCATAGTATGTGACAATGGCATAGGGTAGGTATAAGTGTTCGAAAACAACTGGTTCTAATAAGCGCATCAACTCAACCAAATCATATATCACATAATGAAAGCTTTAAAATAGAGGTACCACATTACTCAAAATATGCCTTTAAATAAAACACGTAAGTTCAGTTCCATCACATAATCCCATATCAAATTAATCATATAATCAAGCTCAAAATCCCAAAATCATAACATATCGATAATCCAAATCCAATCCATAATATCTTGACAATCGAATCACATTTACCCAACACCAATAATCATATCTCAAAATATGACATCTCGATAAACAATCCGCAATTCATAATATCTCATAAATCAAATCGCAGTTCATACCATAATCAAATAAGAAGCTTCGGCTTGACAGGCGGGCATGTGTCGGTCGAGGATCAATTTTCTTAAAAAGTGGTTATAGTTTAGGTTTTATTAAATACCTAGTTCTCTATAACCTTGAGCTCTGATACCAATCTGTAACACCCCCAAATCTCGGTAGAACGGAAGACTTAATCAAGTTTTTGGGGCGTTACAATTGGATTGGTATCTCACACAAGTATAGCAAACAAGATAGTCATTTAACATTCAAAACCAATCCCAAATTTAAATATTCAAAACATTAATCCCAAAGTGTAAATATTAGGCCCAAACATGATTTAATAAAATAGGTCCCCATAAATTATCAGAGTCGATTATGATCCTTGACCATGCCTCCTTGCCAAGCTTCCACCGAACACGCACTCCAAACATCACTCAAATACCTGAGAAAGCATGCTAAAAGGTCAGCTAACGCTGGTGAGTTCATAGATTTAAATTCAAGTAAAAGTAGTGGACCTGTAGGAGTTAATTTGCTATGTGAGACTTAAGATAGATACACACATCAATCACAAACCATATCATATCTGATATCACAACGGGCCCCAGCGACTCTAGCCAGCACTGTCGTAACAAAGTCTAGAACGATTCCTAACCCTGGACTAGGTTGAGGTAGAAGTCTACTCTTAGCTAGGCAACGTGTTATAGCAATTAGGATTGCTACCCTAGACTAAGGCAACAGCTACCACATATCTATCTAAATAGTCAAGCACATAAGCAAATCCAAATAGTTTTAAAGGTCCAAAAACAGTAGCATGATTCTCACCCCAATTTAGTTAAAAGCATAGATAAAAGTGGGGCTATGAAACTCACCTCAAGCAAGCAACGCACAAATAAACACTAGCAGAAGATAACAGCGAATCACGGCTCAGCAACTATCGACTCGACACAACCTATTAATGTAAACTCATTTTAATATATATTTCCCAAAATCAACGTTATCTACCCCAATGTATTCCGTTTCTTTATCTCCAAAAATTGTCTTGTTTCACCGTTTAGTCCTAGTGTTTGGTATCCTCATGTGGGTGTATCGACTCAATATGATGCCATGAATGCACTCAAACAACCAATATGTGACTCAATGCAACAAAATGAGACGTCTAAGCGATAAGCTCCATAGTCCAATAAGTTTCGGAATAAATAGTAGACCTTATCGAATTCGTCAACTCAATAAACTCATTTATTTATTCATTTCGTTTATTATCCCATAAACCAGTCGCATCCTAGAGAGTCATAAGGATAATTCACCCATTAATAACGTTATCCTACGTACCTAGCGGTCTCTTATTAGATTCGTCAACCTAATAAGTCCGCTACCCACGTGGATCGACGCTATTAATGTTAGGTCATCCGTAATCCATGCACACAACGTAAGTAAATAAATACTTGAAACTAGTATAAAATGCCCATAATTGGCATATTTCGATAAACGTGCAATCGAAACATTAATTGCTTACTTATTAGAAAACCTTTCCATTTTAGTCGTTAGTTTCCATTTTAAAATAATAAATAACAAGACAAGTCTTGTTATCGATATTTTTGTTATAAAAGCCTTGTTATTATTTACGTTTCATAGTTTATTAGCATTTTCATATATACATTTCGTCAAATTTCAATATTAGTTTCATATCGTTATTCGTTTCGAGTCCACAAGCACGAGTCATGACTTCTCGGCTTTTAAATCAATCAATAGTCCAAACTATTCTAAAGTTCATGTTACGGCGTTGTCGGGGTCAACTATTGACTAAAAAGTCAAAGTAACACCGACGTTGATCAAAGTTGACAATTTATATATTAAGTCCAAATAAAAGTCATAATAACGCAATTTAATCTCAGATCAACCCAAATCGATCTCGCCAACCAATCAACCAACCAAATGTACCCGAAACCAATGTTATGACCCTAATGGTCATGACACGGTCACGGTTAAGACCACGTGAACCAAACAAGCTCTAGAAGCTTTTCGGCTCCACGCGTCTCATCCAAACACCAACAACATCAACCCACAAGCTACTACAACGGCCCGACCCGGACCCTTGGTCCAAGTGGGTCTCGTAAGCCACCTATGAGCCATGTACGAGTCCCTAGTGGCTCGTACGCCTCATCACTCACATCCAAACACTACCAAATCACTTCTACTCCAACCAAACACAATCAATCAACCTCCAATCATTAACCAAACATCAAACCCATCATCTATTCCTAATCAAAAGCATGAAACATGACCTAAAATGCAAAAACCTAACAATATGATACACCACATGATACCAAATCACTAGCTACATGTTCATTTAAGTGTAAATTAGTTTTAATACCAAGTTTAAACCAAAAGCCCTAAAATTCGTCCCATGTACGAATCAAAATAGAGCCATTCGTGGCTTTCCATGGCCAAAACAAGCTTGACCCATGTTACATTTACCTTTTTACAACCCGATCTACAAGATTTAATGAAAACCCTAGAATCACGAATCTTATTTTTAAGATTTGGAGGTGTTAATGTAGGCTTTTGTAAGAGTTTTATATATGGATGGAAAGAGAAAAGAGAGATCTACAAGATGGTGGTGGAGGTGTAGTGTCACTCGCCATAATGTGGCTGGAATTTGGCCGGAAGTGGGGCGGCGCCGGTGGTGGTAAATTAGGGTTAGGGTTTGTTCTTGAGGAGAGAGAGAGGGGTTAGAGAGAGAAAGTAGTGTATGTGCGTGTTTTTAGTGAGAGAAAGTAGAAGTAAAAATGAGGGTGAGTGGGTTTATATACATAGGAGCTAGGGACTTAAAAATAATTATTTTGGGGAGGAGGGGGCGCGGCCATGTAGAAGTGGAGGGGCCGGAGCCGTTATTTTTCGTAAAATATCCCGTTTATCCATTCCCGAGCTCATATATTGTCCCACGAGTGTCCCCCGACGTTCATTCGACTTTCTATTATCGTTATTTATGTTTTTCCATGAGTTTTGACTATTTATTTGTCAAGTTTCGAATTACGGTCTAAAAGTTACATTATTTCTCGTTTTAGGCTTTTATAGTGCCGAATCGAATAGTGCATATAATAAAGAGTTAAAACTCACACGATAACTCATCCAATAATAAAATAATTAATAATAACCAATAAACGATATCAAATCAAGTCATGGTCGATGAAAATAGTGGTAAAGGCAAAAGCTCGATTTAGTTTAACGTAATGCGGGTACCTAAAATAGACTTCCTAAATTGCCAGTTGTCACATCCAAATACTAAATAGAATAATGCATGATAACTCTAGTTGATGAATTATGCCTCAAGTCATGACAATCATACTTGTTGACAAGGCATAAATTCAACTAGCTTTGATCTATCGGAATTTTGAGAATACTTATTTCAAGAATTCAATTAGTGAAGTTCTTGTATGTGTGCATACAAATATCTTGATATTGCTACATAATATTTCATAAGGTGTGTGACAACATCAAACACCTATTAATGACAATCATCTTTCAAAAATCTAAAGTTTAAAGTATTCCTATTCTTTAATGTATAATGCAACTATGCTCTTAGTTGAGCACAACTAGTCCACATGGTCATCATCAAGAATGAAATCATACCATGACTAGTATTGAGTTTCATCTCAATTAAACTAGCATCATTGTTTTTCACACAACAATATGGTCTTTGAAAAATCCGTAAACAATGAACATTTATTTTTTAATGTTTGGTGCCTTCCTAAATTTTAAGTTTTTTGGCTATGACAATTACACAACAATTATCGTATTGTACATCCATAGAATCTGGGAACAGCTCCGAGCTGAGGAATGTAATTCCAAATCCAAACATATTTCATTAGAAAATTTATTACCATAGTTATCTAATAACTTTCAATTAGATATCAATGTTGTTAAATCATCTTGCATTCATGCATGGTACACCAATCTCTCTATACAACATGATGTACATGATGAATCATTGAGTCAGACATAAGATCTCATTTATGTTCTATCTTATCAAAAGATATATATCCACTGAGACTTTCTAAATGATACATCATGTTCTATTAGACTCATTTACCATACATGTTTATAATAATAAACATATATTCCAAGGTTATATGTTCTACTTCCTAAATATTTTAAGTTAAGTTTCATTCCAAGCTAAAACTTAACATTTAACTTAGATGGAATGTTACTTCCCATATGTTATACAACGTATATGATTTAAGAAAATGAACATAATACTCCCACTAGCTTTTAGGAATACTCAGGAGTTATCTTAATTTTAATTATAAATCAAAACATGGATTTAATAATTAACATAAGATTCATCTTCTAGATACATGCATCTATCCATACTTGGATTATTGCAGTTTGTACACTTCCAAAGATTATTTGGATACATAAAACCCATTTAATTACTTACCGTCCTCGCAAAAGTAATCACATAAGGAAAAAAGAGTTTAGATATTCTATTGTCAAATTTCATATTAACGAAAATAAGTATGACAATTATCATCTTTATATATTTAATGTGCATAGGAAAGAATATTCAATCACAGTTAATTGCTTAACTATGATCAATAATCTTGTCACAAGAAATGCATTAAATATGTGTAAAATATTGTCCGTATGAGCTCTTCACAAAGAATCAAACCACTAGGGTTTTCATTCTCTTTGAAGAAACTCACCTTCATTCTATAGTCTAACTATTTAGATTAAGATAAATCAAGTTTCCAAAAATTGATAATCTTTATGGACAAAATTCATAGTATGAGTAACTTATTGAATTCGATATTCAGCAATGCATCATTATGATTTACAACTTCACTATGATCTTGTAACTTATATTCCTCAGCTTTGATTTGAAATAAATCAATCAAGTGATTGAGTTATCCTTGAGGATCTATGAATGAGAATCCCTTCATCCCGAGGTTTAACATTTACATGTTTAGCCTTATCATGACATTCACTTGTGTGTTTTAGAAGGTTATGTATTTTGTAATAGTATCTCTTCAAGATCTAAAGAAACTCCCACTTGCTTTTTGTAATTTAAAGACTATCTATAAATACTTAGCATGTAGACAACCACTAAATTGTTCTCTTTTGGGATATTACAAAACACATTGACAGTTCCTGACTCTAGTTTGTTAATAACCTGCTTCATAAAAAGTTTAACAAATTCAGAACTTCAATTTTAAGACTTAAAGTGATTCACCACATTCCATAATATAATGGTGTCTTATTACCTTCTAGGTTGGAGTCTTATTGAGTATATACAAACCATACTCAATTTCTAATCTTGATAACTTATGGAAGAAAAGAAATTATAGTTATCTTGAATCAAACGATACTAATAGAGTTTGATTCTCCTAACTGAACATACTAGAGAATTATGGTATTTCATTGGCATTAATATTGTGATACAATATAACAATATGTAAGATAAACATATATTCTTTGGCTTACCTATTTACCAACTAAGTCAAACTAAATGGTATAATATAATTTCCAAGCCAATTGCATGCTTTATAACACAAGTGCTCTTTGACCAAATCAACGACTTCATGTCAAAGTCTCAATAAGAAGACATAAACAGTTATAATCCCACTATACCTTATAAGTCATTGACCAACTCAATAACTTCTTGTATATGTCTTAATAATAAGACATAACAAGTTAACGTCTTACTTTATATTATAAGTATTTTAATAATTAAAAGACTTCATGTTTGTGGCTTCAAAAAACTTAAACCTATTTAAATAAAGTAATCATGAACACCAAGTCTTGGTTTCAATAATAATTTCAAGTTGTTTAATTACTACATTTATTTATGTCATTCCAAGAAGACATAAATATTTAAATTGAAGTAGTGTTTGTTATTATCTTGACACATGTTCTAAATAGGGCAATCTTACACTCTATGTGTATAAGTTCTATTAGAACGTTAGTCTATGTAACACCCTGTTATTTTCAATGTAGCAACGAAAGACTAATCGGGGTATTACTTCATAGATCACAATCATAATCATAGAAAACGACTCGAATGAGACGTTTTAGAAAATTTGTTATCATTCAATGAAAACTTAGGTATCCAAGATTACCAAGAAGAGGTTCCATATTTATCAATCTTACACCAAAGAAGATGTTAAAGTTTGAAGTGAATGATAACATATTGGATGCCGTCCAAAAAGGCCCTGTGCCAACTCCGTGCCAATTTTGCCTTTTAATTACCTGAGATAAACATGCTAAAAAGTTAACAAAATTATCGAGTGGAATTTATAGGTTTATAGTTAAGCAGTTGAACACAAGATATAGTTGATAATTGCTTCGAAGTACAACTATCAAGAAAAACGATATTATTGCTCTAAGCTCATGACACTCAAAACGTTAACAGTGTATCATAATAATGATATAAGTGATAATGCCCCCGGTAGGTAGTTGCCAATTACCTAGTGGATCTCAAATATAGTGCGTTTAGTTACCATTCCGGCTAACAAAAATGGGATGCGTCAATTTCAATAGATCTATCCATAATATCCGCGTTCACTCGCAAGTGATTAATGGTTCATGATGGTGAGGGACTTGTGGCAATAGGTACTTAGGAAATAATAAAATAAGGAATAGCATACATTTGTAAAATTAGTTGTGTTCAGATTTATAGTATCTCCCCCACTGGAATTTATAAAAAATGTAAAAGTGGGGCTATGAACTCCCCTCATTGGTATAGTAGTCAAGATATAGCAATATCAAGTGTGTAAGGGAACGGCTCCAACACGCAACCTAAATTAATATGGCAAGTCTTAGATTCGTTTAATAAGTTGAAAATCTTTAAGTTTTGTATCATCGTTGCATGTGTGGCAAATGCTTAAAGTTCAAAAAAATAAATAAAAAATAATAAGGTTTTCTATATATGATTCAAGTTGTGTGTATCGTATTAAATATAATATATATATATATATATATATATATATATATATATATATATATATATATATATATATATATATATATATATATATATATTATATAAGAGGAGGCATGCCACATATTATTCCACGTGACATCCCATAATGCCATGTCAATAATCCATGTCATCATTGAATACATGACATTTTTTTTAATACATGTGGCAATTTTTTTAAATTTGATTATGCTTAGCTAAAATTCAGATCCAATTTTAGTGTAAAAACAAGTAGGTGATCCCGCGCGTTGCTGCGGAAGTGTTATGGCTCCATTATATTTTTATGTAGCGGTCCACTAAAGTTTAATTATGTTACATCGTTAGTCCTCGAAGGACCTAGTTTGCAAAGACAATTAAACCTTAGGGACTATTTTCGTTAAATGGTTATACATAATAATTAATGCTACAAAGGACTTAGTTTGCAAGGACAACTAAACCTCCAGGACTATTTTTATCAAATTGCTATAGATAATAATTAATGCTACATCATATTTACTGTAGCAACCTCCCCAATCTTTAGTATATATATAGAATTAATTGTACAGTATTTGAACGTCTTTTAGACCACAAATAAGCATGATAACCACTAGACCAACATCTTTTTTGGATTATATTTTGCAAGAGAAAATCTATAAACCTTCAACCAATTAATGACCATTTTAATGAGATAAGTATAAGAAGAGATGTGATAGAGATACCTAAATAAATAGGCCTAAAGGAGACCTACCGCATTAATTACTTGTACATTTAAGCAAATGTACAAGTATTACTTGTACATTTGCTTAAATGTACAAGTAATTAATGCGGTAGGTCTCCTTCAGGCCTATTTAGTTAGGTCTAAGAATCCCTACAACTTAGGTGATAATCTTGGATACAATCCCAAGTTTTATTCATGAGTAAATTACACCGTTCGTCCCTGTGGTTTGCTCCAAATCTCTACCGTAGTCCCTGCTTTTTTTTTTTTGCTTTTTTGCTCCCTATGGTTTACATATTGCACGCTGTCAGTCCTTATCGCTAACTGCCGTTATCTTTTTCGTTATCTCAATGGCACCGTTAGTCCTAACCAAACGATCACTTGCAGCGTTAGTCCTTTATACTAACGACCGTTAATAACTCAAAAAATTTATTAAAAAAAAATATTTTCTACGCGGTTTTTATCGTTTTCGCCCGTTTTCTTACGTTTTCATGCGTTTTCGTCCGATTTTATACGTTTTCATACACTTTATTTTTTCCGTTTTTCTTACGTTTTTGTCCGTTTTTATACGTTTTCCTTCGTTTTTTACACTTTTGTCCGTTTTTCTTACGTTTTTGTCCGTTTTTATACGGTGTAATTTTTTAAAAAAATGACGTTTTTTTTAATCTGATTAAAATTTTTTTTTCCGATTAAAAAAAATACGTTTTTTTTAATCTGATTTTTTAAAAAGTTTTTTCCGATTTAAAAAAAAATTACGTTCTTTTTAATCTGATTTTTTTAAAAAGTTTTTTCCGATTTAAAAAAAAATACGTTTTTTTTTAATCTGATTTTTTAAAAAGTTTTTTTCGATTTAAAAAAAAATACGTTTTGTTTTAATCTGATTTTTTAAAAAGTTTTTTCCGATTTAAAAAAAATTACGTTTTTTTTAATCTGATTTTTAAAAAAGTTTTTTCCGATTTAAAAAAAAATTACGTTTTTTTTAATCTGATTTTTTAAAAAGTTTTTTCCGATTTAAAAAAAAATACATTTTTTTAATCTGATTTTTTAAAAAGTTTTTTCCGATTTAAAAAAAATTACGTTTTTTTTTTAATCTGATTTTTTAAAAAGTTTTTTCCGATTTAAAAAAATTACGTTTTTTTTTAATCTGATTTTTAAAAAAGTTTTTTAATCAGATTACGTTTTAAAATTGGAAAAAACTTTTTTAAAAATAAAGTTTTTTAAAAAATTACGTTTTTTTTTAAATCGAAAAAATCTTTTTTATAAATCAGATAAAAAAAAACGTAATTTTTTTAAATCGAAAAAAACTTTTTTAAAAATCAAATTAAAAAAACGTATTTTTTTTAAATCGGAAAAAACTTTTTTAAAAATCAGATAAAAAAAACGCAATTTTTTTTTAATCAAAATTTTTTAAAAAAAAATCAGATTAAAAAAAACGTATTTTTTTTTTAAATCGGAAAAAACTTTTTAAAAAATCAGATTAAAAAAAATGTATATTTTTTTTAATCGAAAAAAAAAATTTGAAATTAGATTAAAAAAAACGTCATTTTTTTTAAAATTACACCGTATAAAAACGGACAAAAACGTAAGAAAAACGGACACAAGCGTAAAAAACGAAGGAAAACATATAAAAACGGACAAAAACGTAAGAAAAACGGAAAAAAAAAGTGTATGAAAACGTATAAAATCGGACGAAAACGCATGAAAACGTAAGAAAACGGGCGAAAACGATAAAAACCGCGTAGAAAAGATTTTTTTTAATAAATTTTTTGAGTTATTAACGGTCGTTAGTATAAAGGACTAACGTTGCAAGTGATCGTTTGGTTAGGACTAACGGTGCCATTGAGATAACGAAAAAGATAACGGCAGTTAGCGATAAGGACTGACAGCGTGCAATATGTAAACCATAGGGAGCAAAAAAGCAAAAAAAAAAAGCAGGGACTACGGTAGTGATTTGGAGCAAACCACACGGACAAACGGTGTAATTTACTCTTTATTCATTCACCATAATATCATTCATACCCTACTTTTATCATTCATTCATCCTCCTGCATAATGATTTGATAATTTTTATTTTCCTTCTTCAATGATTTATTATGTTCAATTACACATCCTTTGTATATATTTCTACTTACAGGAATAACGGGATTGGTGGTTACCCCGTTGAAACCTTTCTTTATTGTTGTGGTACCTTGCAGCATTGTTATTTGTATGAACCTGGTTCCATTATGCATTATTAATTTAACAGAACGATCATGTGGAGGTAGCGGAAGAGCATCAAAAAAAAAAAAAAAAAAACAAGCTGTTCTATATTCATGCATTAGAAGACTGGGATGCTGGGTTCTATGTAAAGATCAATGATGAAATTTATTTGAATATTGGTATGCATCACAATTGCACATGATGTAATATATTGAACATGTTAAAAAAATATTTGAAGTTTTTATTTGTTATGCAGATGCCCTTTGTGCTATTCTTCCAAACCATGTAAATAAGCCCTGTGCATATATTGGGTGTATGAAATCTGGTGGTGTTTACTCCAAGCAGTTTGTTTGTTTTTTCAAAGAAGAGCTTTTTTCCTCTTTTGTCTGCAGGCGCGCAGACATTATCTTTGAAGACCGTTTGTTTTTTTTCAGACATAAGAGGATATAATCACTTCTTTCCTCTTCACCAATGCAGACATAATTTAGGTCTTTTTTCCACTTCTTTCCTCTACATCAATGCAGACATAAGAGAAAAAAATGAAAAAAGTACTTCAATAGCACAAAAAACAAACGGTCTTCTTCTTGCAGATGAAGAGCTTAAATGTACCTCTTCTTCTGCAGACATGGTTTGCAGATGAAGAGGTAAAAGCTCTGAAAAAACAAACGATGCCAGTTAAAGAGATTTGTATGATATTATTTTCAATTTCAAATCTTCATATAAAGTAGTATCTTACCTCTTATTGAGGGTTTTCAGGAGGGACAAATGGTATGAACCCGAGTGGTGGAAATTTGGAGATAAAAAATCATAAGTTTATGTTTCTAATAATATTTATCACTGCATGGTGTTGATGTTTTGCCTATTAGACTGATGTGTCTGTGTAAGCATGTCTTTACTGATCAATTCAATTTGTTGCAGATATTTCCGACATGCTTATGGGGAAATAGTTGTTGTATCTCGAGCTTTGGCTTAGTTTTTTAGAGTGATGAAATGCTCCTTGTGTACTGTTTGGATTTTTTTATTGAAGTTTAATACGACACTTCTTATCGTATTTTGTACGCATTAACTATAATGAAATTGTGGATATACCGTTATGCAGATCTGTAATGTTGTTCTTGCTGCAAGAATTATGAATGCAACCCTTGTGCTGCCTGAGTTGGATGAAAATTCCTATTGGCACGATGACAAGTATTACTTTTATTTACTACTGGATTAAGCTTATTGATTTTGTGAGTCAGAGAGTGGTATAAATTAGAGAATGGGTTGATTAGAATCTGATCTTTTAGATCAGATTTGTTGTTTGCGATCATTTACGGTCAAGATTGATATTTGCTATTGAGAGCTGATGTGTATTAAGGAATGGTAACAATTAGGCGAGAAGATTGTTACTCAAGGTGGAAATGGGTGTAAATGAATCAGTGAGTGGTAATGTGGCATCGGGCTGCCTTGAATGAACAGGTGGTGGGATCAGATAGCTGATTACCTGAACCTGATCTCGTGATATCAGTTGTTGGTATCTTTTGGGCTGAACTCATGCATCAGAGAAGGGTAAACTGTTATGGGTCTGTTGACTGAGCATGAGAGTTATGGTTGTGATCAGGGGTGATAAACATCAGTAGTGTTCTTTTCAGAGTTCAGAAAGTTAAGTCTTTCGGATTAGATCAGAGTAGTGCAAAACATGTGTTACCTGACTCTAAGATGTGCCTGATAATACCAAAACCAAGAACACCCCCTAAACCAAGACATGATGGTTCAAAGCATCCCCTGAACCTAAGTTGTTAAAACCCAAGCCCCTAAACCAAACAACCTGAAACCAAAACCAGACTCTGAATGCTTAAATGAACTTTGAATCAGTGGGTATACTTTGTATCAGGGAGAATGGGTATTTGACCAGGAAGTGAAAAGAATTAGCATAGCTGAAAAACCGTCCCTGAAAACCAAACCCGAGAGGTTTCAAGTATTTGAGCTTAGTCAAAAATAAATGTGTTTATTTTTTAGGGACAATTATGGTGAAATTCATTGTTCTTTGTTGGTTTTTATTATGTATGATTTTGATAAAGGGAGGTACTTAGAGGCCGTGTCACGAATATGTTGGATGATGAAGATAGTTCCATTGACCTTCTTAACAAGGTATGCTTACTTTATTTGTTTTGTGGGTTGGTTGGTAGCTTGATCAAGCTGTGTTGAGTGCTAATTACTATCATTTTCTTTTCATTAGATGCGTACATCCCTTGAGTTGAGATTAAAATCAGCTCTAACTAAAAAGGAGTTGGCGTTTAGAAAAAAAAGGAGAAAATGAATACGCACTTGCGGACCACGAAAACCAAATAGAGAAGGTGGTAGAAGAATATTATAGACTCAAAGAAGAAACTTTGGTGAACAACAAGGTGATCATAATGTAACATAATAGTTGATTAATGATACTACGTACCAATCTTAAACTTTTTTTTAATAGCTCTTTGGTTTTGTTATAGTTGCAGAAGATCCTTGATGATCGTCACCAATCAGTTGAACGCCCGTTCTACAATGGGCAATCCATGTCATCTAGCTTATATAGTCGGCACGTCGTGTCAGCATATGTAACAGGGTAAGACAAGTGGCGGGTGAATTTTTCAATAAGAATTCACAAACTTTTAACAAAACCGAAACTTGAGTGGTTAAACATATTTAGAAAAAGTAATCATCTATATGTTTTTGTTCTGTGATGATTATTTGTTACTAATCTTTTGAAACTTTCATATGTAGGCTGGTGGGTTACAAAGACTTTATGAGTCATGGGAAGACAACTGACAGATTGGATTTATGACCATGAAGGTATTTCATATATTCCTATATGTAATTTACTCACTCTTTAAAATAATTTTTTTTGTGTCTCTAAACGTCATCTATATTTATTGAAGGGTAGTGGTAGGGCATTTTCTTCTGGTGGAGACATGGTAACCATCTATGGTTTGCTTCAAGAAGGTAGACATTCCATTTATTTATTTTATTTATAAATAGTTATATGTACATATACAAATGAAATTATTGTTTATAATGATTTTCCGGTTGACATATGTACATGCAAAGATGCAGAATGCAAAGAATTTTTCAGGACGTTATATCAGTTTATATACCTTGTAGGGACGTATTTAAAACCAAATGTGAGTTTCAAACTCTCTTCCTATTTGATAATATAATAGTTCTGATGTTAAACCCAACATATGTAACATTTTCTTGCTGCGAGATAGATAGTTTGCATATATCTCCGAACAACGGAGTATTAGAGTGTTAGTGACATGAATTATTGTTGATATTATCCAAACAATGCTAAGTTTATTGCTTTAAATTTTGGATACATCATGTGTATATATATTCTATACGGTGATTCTGTACATATATATTGAGACTTAATAGTGCCGAGATGACAATATACATGATAATTAAAAGAGTATACGAGTTTACTACATTGATGTTATTTTCTATTCATTGACATACCTTTTTCATAGTGTATGTAAAGTATGGTGTTTGACTATTGACCTAATTGACAGTTGACTATCTTGGATGGTATCACGATGGGCGGTGGTGTAGGAATAGCAGTTCCTGGAATGTTCGTCATAGCAACCGACAAAACTGTATGAAGTATCCTATTTTCATCAGTCTTTGCTGAAACTTGTTGACTTACAAAATAAAGTGACTGTGTTTGAACTACCCGCTTGCAGGTTTTTGCAACTCCATAAGTTCAATTGGGCTTCCATCCTGATTCAGGGGCTTCATTTTATCTTTCTCGTCTCCCTGGTTATTTAGGTAACTTTTGGAACCCAAAATTATTGTAGCTTTCACTCAGTTCCAATATTATTACTAATGCTTATTATTAATCATCTCTATATTGTTTTTTGTAGGTGAACTGGCTTTGACTGGAGAAAAGCTTAATGGGGCTGAATTGGTTGCATGTGGCTTGGCTACACATTATTCACTAAATGCGGTATGTCCTGTTTACTTCTGAATGGGTCAAGTTGTGTTGTATTCTATCCTTGGCGGGTCATATGGGTCAATGTGGTAAAAACTCACCCAAAGTATATTTTTAATCCTTACAGCCGCATCAGTTTTGTTTTAAAAAGTTCGGTTATATTTGTTAAGACATGGTGTTCTTGTAATCACATTCAACACTTTTAACTATCTGAAAAAATTACCCATCCCGGCGATATTGCCACCTCTTAGCTATGGAGCTAAAAATATTTAAACTTTGTTGCTCTCTATGATGATATACTGTATTGATCACGACAGAAACTTTCTTGGATTGAAGAACGTCTTGGACAATTGATGACATATGATCCTTCTGTCATATCAGAGTCTCTTGCTCAGTATGGTGATCTTATCACAGTAGATAGACACAGCGTTCTTCACAAGCAATGTTCTATTCCGCTCTCTATCTCATATTATCATTTGGTCATTTCTATATATTTTTAAGACAAACAGCTTTTATTGATTTATACTCGTATAATTTGGTTCTGTTAATATTAACTTATGTTTCAGAATTGACAGAATAGACAAATATTTCTGTCATGACACCGTTGAGGAAATTGTTGAGGCTTTAGTAAGTTCCCTCCACCTCTCTATCTCTATATCGTCTTTGAAAATACACGCTCTAACTTGTGCCATTATTGGGCAGACAGAAGGAGAGTCTCCTGATGAATTTTGCTCAACCTACCTGAAAAGACTGAAGGAGGCCTCTCCTTTGAGCTTGAAGTTTACTTTGCAATCGGTGAGTCTGCTAATCCGATATTAGATTTATATGAAATATTCAATATCGTACCAATAGGTTTTTATCAATTTCCTTCCAAACCAAACCGTGTAACTTATTGTGTCCATATGCAGATAAGGGAAGGTAGATTCCAACCTCTTGATCAGTGTCTGGCTCGAAATAAACTGGGAAAATCTTAAAACATGTTCACTAACAAATGGTTAGGGATTTTGATACACACCTTATCATATTAGTTTTGTTGTGCCTACTCCTAAAGTGATTATTAAATGTCTCAATAAGGGCCCTTTTAATTTTAAATGTACTGAACCAGGTTGCCTTTTTGTCTCATACGTTTCAAATAAAAAATTTAGCGAAAAAGGGAATGGGTCAAATGGTTTGAAAATAACTAAAAAGTCTTTCCATGATGCATACTTACATTGTTTTTACTCATAGATTTAGGTTTTATAGAATTATAAAAAGTAGATGCCAAAGCGTTAAAGGTTGGAACCAACTCGACGTGTTTTACTTAGCATTAACAAATGACCCGTTTCAGCTTGACCTGTTTTAAAATGTTTCCTGAACCAACCATCTTGCTATCTTACTCATTAAACAAACAACTAAAATATCAATCTTTTTTTAGGCGAGTTCTTTTATGGGGACTTTCCGTTCCCCATGATGACAAAGCTTCTCTTCCTTTCAATTCAGACTTGAGTGATTACAAAAAAAGAGCGAAATCACTATCCTACCCCCATAATTGCACTGCTCTTGGTTGCTTCATTTCCATAGTTTTTCACCCTTTGCCCCTTCCAGTTGAAACAAAACCCCTAAAATTTAATGACCTTAGTGATTTTAAGTTTCAGATGTTGCAAAACTAATTGAATGCAATTCCTAACAGATCCAATCCTCACAAATGCAGCATGTGTGAGCATTATTTTCCCAAAGGTCCAAATGTCACCTTGGGGTTCCCGAAGTGGAGATATGCTTACTGGAGTTCCTTTACGTAGTCATGTCTTCCATGCACCAAAGTCACAAAATGTGGACCTTCCGTTTACCGTTTCTCATGAACAATGGGTTTTGCCTACATTAAAGAATGGGTTCTCTGTTCGTGAGGATCCACCGTCATCTAAACCACGTGGCGTGTTCATGTGGGAAATTGTGTTGAAAGGCATTGAGTGCACCACCTCATAATTCTATGTTTCTGCTTAACTTGCACCATAAACAAAATAGTTTGTCATTGAAGAAAAGTGGAATCTCACTATATACACATGCTTGATCAACAGAGCCAATTGCATGCCAGGCGTAGTTAAAAGATCAGAGGTGCAAGGAATTTGAAATAGCAACAAAACAATCCAACAATAAAGTAAGCATAGAATCTCGAGAAGATAAGTATTCGAAGGAATACGCACATTACCTGATTAATGGTGCTCCCCATGTACCGGGGACTGTAATTTCCAGTATTGTTTACAATAAATTCGGTTGTAACAGGCTTCAATAAATTTGGTTGTTTTACTTTACCAAAAAAATTATATATCAATTACATACATAACCCCAAATTGACCCATTCCTAACTGAACGGGCCAGAGTTGCTACGATATATCTCTAAATAAAAGATGTGGTATCTAAAGCATTTAAACCATATAAGAATCATTGTTATGTAGGTCTTCTTAAGGTTAAACCATTAGACTGAGATTTGTCCCACGAATGTTTCTGAAGCTTATTAAATTCTCACTAGCTGATCACCCAAGCTTTTGTCATTAACATTGTTGTTCAGGTCATATATTGGCTGAAAGAGAATAGGAAGGAAAAAAACTTTCTGCAATTTCTGATTCTCATTCTTGAATGACTGAATAATGATATTGAAAATGTGTATGGGTTTTGGCCTTTTTCGCATTGCTTATGCTATTGATTTATGATGCAGGCCAAGTTTTTACTGAAAATTTGAGGCCAGATATGTAGTGGCACAGTTGGCATTACTGAAATTAGTGATATATTTGCTTCTTACAACAAGTGTTCGTTCCCAGTATGCAGGCCGTGTTATGAGTACTAAAGAAGAGAAGGTAATCAATCATGCCCGAGTACAAGATTAGATACAGAAGACTCAAAGGTTAGCGTAGCATAGATTTTCAGTCTTCATGAACGATAACTATAAAAATTCAAACTTGCATCAATGCAAATGATTCTTTTATCAGGAACCCGATAGTCGATGGTCATGATGATGAGGGTGATGTTGATGCTTGGAAAACGAGTTTAGCTATCCTCAAGAAAATAGCAACATGGGACAGGAAATGGGCATGAAAGTCATAGAGTTAGTAAAGGCATACGTGACGCCTGAAAATTTTGAACTGATGGTTGTCTAAGCTAGAGGTGGTGAAATGGGCACTTTGTATAACGTGTCAAAATGGTAACTTTATGATATTGTGATTCCAAGTATAAAAATATTTTTCGAATGAATTTCAACCCATGTGGATCGTTTTATGTGTAGTTGGAATGGACTTAATCCCATTTTGACCAGTTAGACATGATACATACAACATTACGCATTTGTAATTAGTGTGGTTTTTTGTAAGCTTAAATACCCTCCGTAATTTCTCCTGTTATTCTTTTTTCAGGATGAATATGAGATGAAAAAAATAATTCATGCATACAATCTAGATGAACAAAATATATAACCTCTTCAATATGTATTGGTTTGAGGCTTTGGGCTAACATGCATACATTATGAAACAAGTTGTCTATATTGCATCAGCATTGCAGATTCTAGCCGTTTTTGTAACACCGAGTGTAAGTTCATGTCTGTGAAATCTCCTTTTTGTGCATATGACAATTTAATTCTGCTTAAATACTTTCTGATTTATTTCACTTACGCACTATCGTATCCAAACAAGCTGGCCCTACCGAGCAGGTAATTTGTCACATTAATTCCACGTCAATAGTAGGCATTGAGTGTAAGTCTCCTTATACGCAGCCCATTTTGTTATAACTGAGATTGTGTGATTTTGATTATTTCATATCACATAAGTTTGGATTGCTTATTCAAACTGCTTATTTTAGTTACAAATAATTAGCAAGGCAATCTCAAACACCCTTATGTTGCTTATCTTCTGTATTAGAATGCAATAAGCAATCCTACCCACATCCGTAATCACTTTTAAAATGCACATACAAACACCTCTATTCTCTGGTAGCGTGGCTACTAATAATGTACAATCATGGTTTTGTTTAATTTGTTGACGAGTTCTTTTTATCTATCTTTTCAGGGCAAGGCGCATGGGTGCATTACAGGCCTAAATTCATTAGCCGGTATCATATCTCCATTGGTTTTCAGTCCTCTAACAGGTGAAAGAAACGCTTCAAACATATGCTGTTTCATGATTAGACTGATAGTAGCTAACAAGGTTCTACATTCTTTTTTTTCCGCAGCTTTATTCTTGTTAGGGGTGTTTGGATTGCTTATTCAAACTGCTTATTTTAGTTACAAATAATTAGCAAGGCAATCTCAAACACCCTTATGTTGCTTATCTTCTGTATTAGAATGCAATAAGCAATCCTACCCACATCCATAATCACTTTTAAAATGCACATACAAACACCTCTATTCTCTGGTAGCGTGGCTACTAATAATGTACAATCATGGTTTTGTTTAATTTGTTGACGAGTTCTTTTTATCTATCTTTTCAGTTTTTTTTCCGCAGCTTTATTCTTGTTAGGGGTGTTTGGATTGCTTATTCAAACTGCTTATTTTAGTTACAAATAATTAGCAAGGCAATCTCAAACACCCTTATGTTGCTTATCTTCTGTATTAGAATGCAATAAGCAATCCTACCCACATCCATAATCACTTTTAAAATGCACATACAAACACCTCTATTCTCTGGTAGCGTGGCTACTAATAATGTACAATCATGGTTTTGTTTAATTTGTTGACGAGTTCTTTTTATCTATCTTTTCAGGGCAAGGCGCATGGGTGCATTACAGGCCTAAATTCATTAGCCGGTATCATATCTCCATTGGTTTTCAGTCCTCTAACAGGTGAAAGAAACGCTTCAAACATATGCTGTTTCATGAGTAGACTGATAGTAGCTAACAAGGTTCTACATTCTTTTTTTTCCGCAGCTTTATTCTTGTTAGGGGTGTTTGGATTGCTTATTCAAACTGCTTATTTTAGTTACAAATAATTAGCAAGGCAATCTCAAACACCCTTATGTTGCTTATCTTCTGTATTAGAATGCAATAAGCAATCCTACCCACATCCATAATCACTTTTAAAATGCACATACAAACACCTCTATTCTCTGGTAGCGTGGCTACTAATAATGTACAATCATGGTTTTGTTTAATTTGTTGACGAGTTCTTTTTATCTATCTTTTCAGGGCAAGGCGCATGGGTGCATTACAGGCCTAAATTCATTAGCCGGTATCATATCTCCATTGGTTTTCAGTCCTCTAACAGGTGAAAGAAACGCTTCAAACATATGCTGTTTCATGATTAGACTGATAGTAGCTAACAAGGTTCTACATTCTTTTTTTTCCGCAGCTTTATTCTTGTCGGATCATGCTCCGTTTCATTTTCCTGGTTTTAGTGTTATGTGTGCCGCTTTAACTGTGGTATGGTCTCTATCGCCACTTTAACAAGGTTTTATTTCCTTGTTTTACATTTGGTATAAAATCCTCAATGCTTGTGCCAAGAAAGTGCATTACAGTCAATTCAAAACTGTTTGACCCGTTTAACTTGTTTCATCCTTCCGATCTAAGAGATAAAACATATATATATTCCTTCTAAAGATTAAAGAAATTTTGAATTCCATGTGTAGATGATAGCATTCATCCAAAGCATCCTGATGAAGGCAGGCCCGGCTCCGTCTCACATTCCGGTTTCAGATTCACAAATCGACGAATATGATTCAGTGGAATTGTAAATATGCTTCCCGAGAAGAGTATCAGCAACAAGTATTTTTTTTTTCGTTACAGCCTCATTGCCAAGTGTTTATCATTCAAGCATCTCTTTGATTTTTTACATATTAAAGACTGGTGCAAATTAGTTTTCTGTGAGGTTATTGGTTTGTTATATTGTCTTTCAATATGTTTTATTTTGATTGTTAAAACTTATGGCTAGATCAGATATGATGGTGGTGTAAAAATAATTTCATGCATGTTATTTTATTTTTCGGTTGTTATTTTATCTTTGTTTTGATCTGAAGTAATTCATGTATTATATCTCTTATGGCATGTACATAGATATTTTATCAAAATTAAGTAATTCGCCAATGACATTTTCAAGACTGGATCTTACTAAAGTTGGACCAGCAAAGACAAAACATATCCCTAAACCCAGATCAATATATCCACTGTCGCTCTTGGGATTCGTTATAGCTACAAATGAAGCCACTGACGCTCTTGGGATTAGTCACATTCTCAGCATTCCCATCCGCGCGTACAACTGGATGCTTTATAGCTACAAATGAAGCCACTGACGCTCTTGGGATTCGTTACACCCCACCTGATCCAACCTTACCTGAACTATGAAAGGGTTTAATTGATGGGAGTACAGAAGCGAAGTACTATTGGAATTATTGGTACGTTGTGGTTTACTGTCCAAACTTTAGTCCAGAAAGTGATTCACTAATCAAAAGTTGCGACAAAGTGCTGCAAGAAACACCAGACACTAGCCCATACACAATACCGGCAGCGTGTGAGGATTGGAAAATACAAGACGCATATTCCAGTTTCATTTTGGGAAAGAGAACAAAAAAGGTCATCCAAAATTCATAATGGATAAAGCAACGCCACAAACACCCCTGCCGCTAGGGCTACCTCCTCTACATCCGTGGTGTTACTAATTTGCCCTTTCCCATAAGTTCTGCGGAAGGGCAATACAAAATGGTGAAGTATGTTTACAATTTATCTCAAAAGATGACTGGTGATCCTTGAACAAATGAAGATAGGGAATCAATACTCATAGATTGCGTAGAGAGTGAGTTTTTTGGCAAGTAACTTGGTACTCATAATATATTCTTGTGTTTCTGATTACTAATCATTTTGTACTTCACAATGAGCAAGGGGCCCATTACAAGGTCATGACATGAACACAACAGTATTTTACTTTAACTTTAAGATTAGGGTGAAGGCTGAGAATACGTAACAAACTTTCTCAAATATACCGAAGTACGTAACATACAAATTTTATTATTTTTGTACGTAATATACTTTCAAATTTGGAACAATGTACGTAATATGACCGGTAACTAACAAGTTACCATGTCAAAAAGTTTGAAAAATGACATAAATGGTCCCTGTGGCTTGCGTTGACTTTCACAGGTCATCCATTGACTTTATTTTCGGTTAAAAAAGTTTCAGTAATAGTCCTTATGGTCATTGGCTTTTAGATTTAGTCATTTTGTTCCGTTTTTCTTACGTTTTGTCCGTTTTTATCGGTTTTCATCCGTTTTTCTTACATTTTTCTTAATTTTTTGTCCGTTTTTCTTACGTTTTGTCTGTTTTCTTTCGTTTTTGCCAGTTTTCATCCGTTTTTGTCCGTTGTTCTTACGTTTTGTCCGTTTTCCTTATGTTTTTATCAGTTTTTCTTACGTTTTGTCCGTTTTTATTACGTTTTTGTACTAATTAAACATATTGAAAATTTATTCCAAAAAGAAAAAAAATTTCCAAAAAAAAAAATTGGAATTTTTTCGCAAATTTGAAAAAAAAATTCCAAAAAAATTTTGAAAAAAAAATAGGAACAAAATGGAACAAAAATTTTGAAAAAATTCAAATTTGGGAAAAAACGAAACAAAATGACTAAATCTAAAAGCCAATGACCATAAGGACTATTACTGAAACTTTTTTAACCGAAAATAAAGTCAATGGATGACCTGTAAAAGTCAACGCAAGCCACAGGGACCATTTATGTCATTTTTCAAACTTTTTGACCTGGTAACTTGTTAGTTACCGGTCATACTATGTACATTGTTCCAAATTTGAAAGTATATTACATACAAAAATAATAAAATTTGTATGTTACATACTTCGGTATATTTGAGAAAGTTTGTTACGTATTCTCAGCCTTCAGCCTTAAGATTATTGTGTTTAACTTTGAAATCATAAGCAACTATTGAGTATTTGCCTTGCTTGACATTAATATTTTATGATTCGTTTGTTTTCTTGATGTTATACATTTAGTAATTGTCATAATCTGTCTAGATATTGCCCTCCAAATTGTGAATGACTGTTCAGAACTTGCTGCAATTGCGTCTTTACTTGAAGTCTTCGCTCGAAAGCCTGATGCGTTTGAGACATTAGAAAAGAATATAGTCACGAGAATCCTATATCCAGGTAACCATTCGTATTATATTTATATATAGGACTCACGGGTTCTCCTACATTGTGTTGAATTTGACTGTTTGGTTGTTCTTTATTTGGTAGTTATTACCCCGGTCTTTTGATTTTTCCATATTAAAGTACAACCTACAATTCAGGAGGATACTGATGCATTGAAATTACTGAAAATCATTTGGAGACGTGTTTTCGAAACAATGCACATTGATGAAATTGGGGATCTGCTGAAAGAATCTCCTAAAATATTATTTGTTGGTGTAGAAAAGGGCAACACCAGATATATAGTCGAATTTCTTAAAACCTATCCGGATATTATGTTTGATAAAATTGATGATGGGCTAACTATATTTCATATAGCTATTATGCACCGTCATCAAGGTATCTACAACTTAATGTATGAGATAGGCTCAGTTAATAGCGATATATGCCTAGAAACAGACACAATGGGAAATTATATGCATCATTTAGTTGGAAAGAGTTCAAAGGAGATGGCAGCTAAGATGACTGGAGCATATATCTAGCATCTATACACGAATAAGAAGTTAGGGTACGTTCCTGTGATACTGTGTTAGATTTGTTTGACGTTTTTGTATTTATATATATTAGATGTTCGAATAAAGAAGTTAGGGTACGTTCGGTTCATGCCCAAGTAATCACTATGATATTGTCTTACATTTGTTTAACGTTTATGTGTTAGTTGTCCATAATGAGGAATCCCATGATCAACAAGAAAAAGAAAAACATGTTCGTAATCAAAGTACTTACCTGCTTTTAGCCGTTTTATGGATTATGATAACATCAATTATAGATCTTAACCGTTTCATTTAACTTTTAATTACTTTTTAGTATACAATTGTTCTACTAAATCCTAAAAAGAAAAACCAAAAATAAAATACTTGCCTGCTTTTAGCCGTTTTATGAATTATGGTAACATCAATTATAGATCTTAACCGTTTCATTTAACTTTAATTACTTTTTAGTATATATTTGTTCTACTAAATCCTAAAAATAAAAACCACAAGTCATACCCGTCCATCGGACGGGTTTTGCCATTAGTATATATATATATATATATATATATATCTATACATTATATATAAGAGGAGACATGCCACGTCATAATGCCACTTGGTATCCCATAATGCCACGTCATAATTCCACCTAAGCACGCTTTGAATGAACTAAAATTCGGAATATACTTGGTGTAAAAATAACAGTCATGGGATTCGAACTTGTGGTGTTGGTAACATCAAGAAACTTGATAACCACTAGACCAACACATTGTTTTTGTTTATATTTTGCAAATCCAAAACCATAAACTCTAAAAATAAAACAACTAATTATTTACTTTAATGAGAAAATTTGGCCCAACTCTCCAACCCTAAAACACAACAAATCATTCGATATTTTTCTTAAAACCTCATTATTATCTTCACACAGTCTCATCAACCGGTCATCATGTGATATTCTACCATCTTTGTGCCAACAACATCCTCAGTCACCATAATAAGATCTACAACAATCCGTTAAGGTTTACTATTTTTTTATTCCAATCTGATTTTGTCGTATTGATATGCATGTATTAGTTAATTGAATGTTATAGTGATTATGTAAGCCAAAATTGTATATGCTTGTTGGAGTATATGATTTAACTATATCGATGATGATGCTGGATTTTTTTTAATTGTTTTGTATAGTTTTTGTTTAATATCAGTCATTATATCTTCACATGATATTCCAGTCTTATCAACAGGTCATCATGTCGCCACCTTTGTCGCCAACAACATCCTCAACCACCATAATAAGGTGAATACTTTTGCTTTTACAGGTACCTATTTACATATCTATTTTATGAATACTTTTGGCTTTGTAGAACTGTTGTGCATGACACATGATTAGAATAACGTTTGCAAATTATTATTAGTTTTTTGTTTGATTAGGGTCAGAGTTAGGTTTTAATCGATTTTTTCGCAACGTAATTAGAGATAGTGATTCTTTATGAGTAGATTTAGGGTTTATTTGAGGTTGATGTTTTTAGTTTTATGTTTTATTTCAGGTTTTTAAATGTGATTAGAGACAATAAATTGATGCATTAGCTATTTGAGGTTTTAGCATAAAGACGTTAGGATTGGATTTATATTTGATTGAATTGATGCATTAGCTATTGCGGAGAGGTTGATGTAATTAGTCTTTTACGTTTTATTTGAGGGTTTAGTGAATTATGATTAGTTTTATGGTTTTTGAGGTTTTTATAAGTGATTAAAGACATTGATTCAATAGCTATTTAAGGTTTTAGCGTAAAGACGTTATGATAGTAATTCTATACGAGTAGATTTAGGGCTTATTTGAGGTTGATGTAATTAGTTTTTTAGGTTTTATTTGAGGTTTTAGTGAATTATGATTAGTTTTATGTTTTATTTGAGGTTTTTATTGTCATTAGAGACAATAAATTGATGCATTAGCTATTTGAGGTTTTAGCATAAAGACATTAGGATTGGATTTATATTTGATTGAATTGTTGCATTAGCTATGGCATCATTAAAGATGTTACCAGTTTATATGCAAAGATCTCATCTTCCCCCTTGTCACTTTAGCTTTGTCTTTCACAGTTTGATGTTTGCCGCAATACCGGGGCAACCACTGAAGCGAAAAATAAATAAATCTTATTTTCATATTTGCTGTTATGATCAGTATCTTTCTATATATTATTTTGAGTTCTCAGTTTGGTCCATGTCATTCTTTTTCTTTAAATTGACGTCTACCATTTTGTTATTGTAAACTGTTATAAAGATTAATGTAGTCGTCAAACATTTCTGAGAATGCAGATATATTGCAGTCACACGTGGCTACTAACAGAAGCAGTTTGCAGAGCAGTATGGTTTATTTAAAAACTGAAGTTAGGTTACACCAACGCAACTTTAAGGGAAGAATTTAAGGTCAATTATTTACACTTGTACCAGAAGGCCACTCAACTATTTAACTTCATTAATTAAGGTCCTAACTAATAAAACTACTTTATAGGCCAACGATGTATGTACAGGTTTTGTTCATCCTAGATCTGAAAAAAAAAAAAAAAAAAAAAAAAAACCCTCTGAGTTTTGAAAGAAAATACACTGTTTCGATTAGTCATTGCTTTAAGTTATTCCAAATTAGTTCTAAATGGGCAAATAAGTATGGTAAGCAATACCAAACACCCCCATATGCTACAAAGATTGCAACTTCTTCCATTTCATCTTATTTTATATTTGATTTATGTGTCGATTTGAGGGTTTGGTAGTACTGGAGCAATCACTGAAGCAAAAAATAAATAAATCTTATTTTCATATTTGCTGTTGTGATCAGTATCTTCCTATATATGATTTTGAGTTCTCAGTTTGGGAGCATCTTGAAGAAGAAAAACAAGATTTTCTGACCCAACAACGTATTATATGGATACTCATGATAGGTAGAACACACTTAATATCAGGAGGAATGATATGTACCCATCTATCTCAAATAGGTCGAATTGGGTTATATTGTATTACTCAGTATTTATATATATTTAAACTCTATGTACCCACCAAAGTCCCCGATACTGAGTTTTTGATTAACATATCTGATCCTTAATCCTTAGTCATTGCTGATGTCCCTAATACTGGATCAGTCGTTTCTTGGACAGACACTCCTTTTCCAGTCGGTGTCTTCAAATATGATTCTTGAATCAACCTGTTTATAAGATGAGAAGTACAATAGAAAGCTAGAATATGGATTCTATTCTCTTCAGTTAAGGAGTTGATGGTTGACCCTTTTTGTGCTCCTCATTCTTAACAAAACTGATCTCCATCTTTGGACTCATTTATGGTATCTCTCTTTACATATGTCAGTTGATATTCTAAGCTTTTCACTTTGTTGATTACGGTTATCTTGGGTCATCTTTGGACTTCTGAGTAAGTTTCTCTATAAAACTTATAGTTCTTTTAAATGTCTTATAAGGTTCTCATGCTAAATCATCTGCTGTTTTTAACGATAATGTTGCAGCCATCCAGGGATAACGGCAAGAATAGAGCTATTACTGAAGCAACAAAAGCTAACTAAAAGGACATTAACAATGTATTATAGGTATATTTTCCAAATGCTCTTCAACTTGAATACGGTGTATGGTTTTCAGACATGTTTAGGAGTTCCTATGAGCTTTTTCAATCCACCAATAATAATTCTTGAATTTGAAAATGTGTATAGGAATATAATGACAATATTGGTGATCTAGACGGCCCAGATGAGAAAGAGAAAGCGCAATCCAAGATCCAAAAATTTATCACCACTATAGAATAGAGGGGATAAGTTTAATACATTTGAACTGGTACTAATTAACTCTGCTCCTCGGCTCAAAATTTGCGATTTGGCTACTCCAAGGTACAACGCATCCTAATGATATATGTGGATTTATGCATCTAAAATACATATTTGGTTAGAGCTATATTTATTAATTTTACATTTAACCCATAAATAAAATCCTGAATTGATCCGTTTATAAGTTAATGGATCAAAATTGCTGCCTCTGGGTCCTAATAGTTCTTGATTGTTTTGGCCAGTCCTTTGTGCTGCATTCACAACCAAAATCTACTGTTGGAACGCCTGCCTATATTCCTCCTGAATGTACATTGCATCCTACTATTTCAGGGGCTGCTCGGACATAAAAGTCTTTTAGGGCCTTTTGAATGTACATTGCATACTACTATTCCAGTATACTCTATTGGTAAGTTCTTTTTTTTTCCTGTTACAGCATAAATTTTTGAACAAAATCAAGATGGTGCGAGTTCAATTTGAGCCTTTTTGTTGGGTAAAGTTGCTGAGTAAGAATGTGTATGGGATTTGTTAACTATTTTGTGAATTACTTTTTTTAGTTGGCGTGGAATAGCAAAAATGTTTGTTTTGTATTTCAAAAGGAATAAATATTTTAGAATACACTAGGTGAAACATAGTTTAATGTTGTCTTTTGTTGATGCAGATATAAAGAAAGTGAAATCTTGAACGCATAAGCGGTCAGGTCCCGATGAGGTAATCACAATGGTTGAGATGTAGTTTAGTAAAAAACAAACACCCCTTAATCTATTCGATGTAACTTAAAAAGAATTTACATGGAGAACTTAAAATATTTCTAATCATCTTACATATTTGCAGTATCTATTAGTTTACAAGTAAGGCGATTCTATCAGCTTTTAGTGTTCTCACATTTCATCAACTTGAGGTCCCTAAGAAAAGGGCTCATCGAAGATTATGTTCAAAGCAATGAGCAGATCTATCACGTGAACACAGAAGGTTCATGGGGTGGTAACTGGACATCAATAAAGTGACAAAAAAATAACTACTTAACAAGTGTGTTTCGTTCATAGGCATATATAGATCAAATAAACATAAAAATGAGCATTTCGCTTCTTATGGCCTGTAATTTAGTATCTTTTGACACCCTCCTTTGATGTTGCAGTTGAGGGCTGTGAATGCGTTTTCCATAAACCTTTTCCCTTTTACCATAAGTCAGTGATCCAAGGGCTTCCTCATTAAACATGTTGGTTTTTATGTTTTTGGTTATTTTTGTATTTTTTTGGTGTTTGAATATATGCGGAATGACACGTGGTGGTATGTGATTAAGTGAGTGAGATAGTGGTAATTAGGATTAAGCAACGTCATTAGGCTTCGAACTATTGTGCCTGTCATTTAAACTAAGCATCCTCATACCTGCTTATTAGAATGCGCATTTTTAATCTCAAAATAACAAGTTTGGATAATACAAAATGCTTAAAAATAGTGAAAAAAATAAGCAATCCCAAACACTCCGTTAAGTGACTCTGCAACTAATTGTTATTTCTTATTTATCTTGCTTGCCAATGTTTAGTTTGATGGTGATTTCTTTGTACGTTTTGCATGTTAGACGGGTAACGTTTTAATGTCATCATCAATGACAAAATTATAACCAATAAAGGATATAGTAGATTCATTCTCTTCGCCTGTTAAAAGTGCTGATAGTCAAAAAAGGGTAATCATCAGTGCTTCAGATTATGGTTAGTCTAATAACGTTCTCTTGCAATCAATAGCTATGTATATATTGTTAACTCATTTATTTTCTGTTGTTAAGGATTGTCGAGTGCCATAGGCGTAGCTACCTGAAGTTGATGGCCATATGTTTTGAGATCCAATGCATGGGATTCCAACAGGTTTGTTTAAATAACAAATACTATCATCTTTGTGGTTTATCAGTTGTGCATACTTTTATGCTTTTTTTTTGTAATGTTCACAGTCTATACACCGGGTTCCAATGTACTAGACTTTAGTGCATGCGTAGTTTGGGTTTAGAGTAGATGTTAAGTATTGGTTGTGATGAAAACTTACTCTATCAGAACATGAACGTCACCCTATCCCTTTAGCTGGAACCAAATTATCTTGACAAAAGGAATAGCTTTTACATCGTTTATCAAGCCTCTTATTATACAAATACGATTTAGAGTAGCATATATTGTGTATAGAGTTCCTAAAAGCACCAAAATATGGAGCGCCTTAATCGTTTTCAAATTTTGTATTCTGTTTATGAACTTTATATCTCTGTTATATTTATCCAACTCATTATTGCACTTTTCTATATAGACAAAATGCATAAAAACGGTATATAATCTATTTTCGGTTATTTTCTAAAGATGGAATCGGGTATACAAATGTCTGAGAAATGTGTGTAGGCATGAAATTAATTTTTGGTGTGCAACATTGCTCACTTTATATTGGCGTACTTTCTTTAATCTAGATCATTAAAAAACTAATGGACTTCAGTACAATTGATAAAAAATGGAAGACAAAAGATGGCACAGGGTATACAAATGTCCGAGAAATGTGTGTAGACGTGAGATTAAATTTTAAAAATGCTATGAAGTATAATGATGAGAGAAGTGATGTTCATGTGATGGCCAAGACTTTACTTGACAAATTTGAGAAGTGGCTGCATCTTTTAACAAAATTTGATGAAGAGGTAACCTTTATGATTGCGGGACTTTTGTATTATTTTTTCGTCTGATATCTCTTAAACCAAGCAAAAAGATTAAAGTTTGTTAAGTGTACAAGGGTTGTTTGGTAACTTTTCAGTAATATGTATTTTGTAGGATGAAAGACAGAAAAGGGAGGAAGCAGAGGCACATTTAGATGTGCAGCTTGCTCAGGAGGTTACTCATGCGAAAATGGCTAGAGATTTGAATGCGGAAGTAGGTTAAAATCTTACAGCTATTTGCTAAATGGATTTTTCGTAAATTTATATATTTAATTTTTAGTCATTTATGATAATGATTTTGTTTCTTCTTCAGCTTGATGTAACTGACAAGCATCTCAAAACTCTGAGAGACAGTGTTCTCCAAAATTGCAGGTTTGTTCTTTCATCACTCTTTTTACGACAACTGTCTCATGCTATCTTTATACAACTTTTAAAAAATCTACCAACCTGCTAAATATTCATTTTACAAGAGTTTCATTCCCTTCACCACTTTAAAGCCATATGATATTCTTTCTAACCCATCAAAGAGGAAAATGAAAAAGCCGAAATAAAGTCAGTAAAATACTTGCTGAAGATGGAAAGAACGACGCGTTGGTGGGTTTAGTAATGGGTTAAGACAGGCTCTGCCTGAACGCGGGTCATTCGTTAATACAAATCAAGCCATTCTTCAGTGTGGGTTGACTAAAAAAAGACTTTTTCTTATCACTTCTAAAGCTTTATCTTAAAATCCTTTGTTAAATGTATAACTGCCCATTTTAGGAAAATGTCGACCAAAGAGAAGAAAGCACTGATGACGGTTCTGACCCAGTTATCTCCTGAAGATCTCAACAAAGCACTACTAATACCGTGATCTTATATCACTGGTGCTGGTATCATTATGCAATTTTACAGATGTTGTGAATATGCTTTGTTGATTCTGGAATACTAAGCTGATGCACATGAGATCGAACAATCAGCTGACCTCTATGAAGACCTTATCAAATGTTGTGTGGGAGATGCAATGAGCGAGGTGTATTGTCATTGTTATTCTTTTTCTTATAGCCTTATAGGTAATTAACATCTAATCACATTAGGTACGGGCAACTGCTAGAGCATGCTACAGAATGTGACTTGAGGTGATGTCAATTTGGAAGCTAAAATAAAGGATGCAGAAAGACCAACGTCTAACTGATATAGCGAATTATAGATATGTTTTTACGCTCGATTGCTAAATAATAATGTCCTCATCAATTTTGCACTAGAATGTATTTTAAAGCTATGTTAATTGTAAATTTAGTCAGGCAATATATAAACATGTTTCTTTTGTATGTACATCGAGTTAAAAGGTCTCATAGTACGATATTATCAAGTACCTATACTTCATTATATACGAGTCTGTGGGTTTCTAGGATTGCTCACTGTTAAATTTACATTGTCAAGCAACACCTTTATGTTTCAAAGACTATCCTAATCCATAAAATCCTTCAAAAGCCCAGCTTTCAGAGGTTCTCTAGGTAGAAAAAAAAAGTGTTGTCATTATGAAAGGATAAAAAGAGCAACTCACTAGACCATGTTGAAGGTTTATGTATAAATGAGGAGGATGCGTTTAAAGAGGAGGCTTAGATTATTGATGTATGGATTAAATGACTCATGTTTGAATCTTACCAAGGACATTTTTTTAAAACTAATTAATCCGAAATTAGGTAAGTAAAAACCCTTAATGTAAGCATGTGCATATATTTATAATCTGGAAGTATGCATATAAAAAACTGAAATACATATAGAATACATGAATGCCGTATATCGACACTACTTTTCCATGAACTCAGCCTTACCAATAGCATTGATCATATATATACTTATTACAGCAGTTGGACCTCTAGAAGCAAGAATTACTTTAATAATTTGATACACATATGTAGTAACATGTTATGATCATGTCCAAACAACCCATGTTCGTAGCCTTATGCAAGGAGATTTAGTATTTTAATAGTTCCACCCAACTCATGGTCCTCTACATCTAATTATAATATTACATATATGATTATACATGTTCTTTTGGTATTTCCTATTAAACTATTTCCTGTATTAAATCGTTATGAAAATAATACTATGTCAACATTCATATGTTAACTTACCTAGAGATATATTGCCTAAATTTAAGAGCTTTTTAGGCTTTTAGCGAAACAATTACTCAACCTTACTTAAAATTTTCAAGTATTTTGGTGCTTAGGCTGTTTGGAATTAGTAAAACACGATTACGTGAACCTGTATTATGTCGCTTAAACGAGTACTCAGTTGCAAATGATGATTTTGGATATGTGATTTTGATGTAAAATTGTTTCATCTGAATTTTGCATTACATTTAGAGTCTTAATGTATGTTATTAATGAGTCCATGTTGTCTAACATATAATATATTCTGTAATATTGTCTAACTAAAGTTATAAATGTTGCAGTAACGGGTCAAAGTCAGGCGCTTCAATGAAATATGTCGGCTGTAAAGGTTCTGGATTGAAGGTATCAATCAAGCATTTTGGCCCATCTATGATTTAACAAATACAACATTCATGTAAATATGTTTGTAATCACAAAGGTTGTCAAGCTTTATATTTTATATCATATTCGATAAACGTATATTTCTTTTCGTTCTTAATCCATTTAATATATAATTAAGTATGTTTATATCTTTTTTTGTTAACTTACTTAACGTAAAACGTAGATGCGCATACTAACATTTCTTCAGTGGTCGGTGATGGGTATATTTCTTCATCATTCGGTGCCCATAAAAATCGTATATTTCTTCAAAGATCAAAAGTATATCCTTATTAATACCCATCCGCAAGTATTCTTCATTCTTAATGAAAAAAACTTGAGTTAAAATAAACTCAATCACATCCTAAGATTGTGATATGAAGTAGTGATCCTTAATTATCAACATCAAACCCTTTGCGAAACTAAATAAGCATCAAAATTCAATCAGAAATATACACCTTCAAAAACAATACATTTACGTATATTCAATGTGAAACTATGAACAAAGATTATATTTCAGATCTATTTTACCTTTTAGGTATGATGTAACACACTCAGTTAGACCACACTTTGAATATAGATAAGGGTAAAAGCCATAAAATAACAACGTACTTTCTCAAATTTACCGAGTTGAAACACATACTTTTTTATCAACATATACACCCATGTACTTTCAAATGTTGTTCCGACTTTACCCATATTGTAATAAAATAATATTATTTAATATAATATTATATTAATATAAATCGGTCATATGGGTGAAGTCGGAACAAAATTCGAAAGTACGTGGGTATATATGTTGATAAAAAAGTATGTGTTTCAACTCGGTAAATTTGAGAAAGTACGTTGTTATTTTATGGCTTTTACCCTATAGATAAATAAGGGAAAATGGTAATAGGTATATTGTGGGTAAATTGTATCAACGAATACAAAAAAAATAATAAATGTTAATAATATTATAAAATGTAAAATATTTCCATGATTAATATTGTTTATAACAAAATGTTATAAAGTAGCTACCTCCTTTTAGCCGTATTATTAATTAGGGATTGAGTCGTAGAATAGCAACGTACTTTTCCAAGTGTCCCATTCTGGTACGTGTACTTTTTTAAAGCTGTAGAATAGCAATGTATTTTCCATAAGTGTCCCGTTCTAGTACGTGTACTTTTTTTAAGTTGTAGAATAGCAATGTACTTCCATAAATGTTCCAATTTGGTACGTCCTACTTCCATAAGTGTTCCAATTTGGTACGTCATCCCACGTACTAAATTGGAACACTTATGAAAAGTACATTGCTATTCTACGACTTAAAAAAGTACACGTACTAGAACGGGACACTTATGGAAAGTACATTGTTATTCCAGAGCTTAAAAAAAGTACACGTACCAGAATGGGACACTTGGAAAAGTACGTTGCTATTCTACGACTCAATCCCTATTATTTATGGTAACATCAACTATACTTCTTAACAATTTAATTTAACTTTTAATAACTTTTAACTATATATTTGTACTAAATCCTAAAAAAAACACAAATCAAAGTACTTACCTGCTTTTAATCGTTTAATGGATTATGGTAACATCAATTATATATCTTAAACCTTTAATTTAACTTTTAATTACTTTTTACTATATATTTGATCCACAAAATCATAAAAATAAAAACCACAAGTCATACCCGTCCATCGGACGGGTTTTGACACTAGTATATATATATATATATATATATATATATATATATATATATATATATATATATATATATATATATATATATATATATATATAGTGTAAGGTTATTGTAAGAACCAAATAAATTGCGAGAACTGCGAGAACTATTTTTAACCATTGGATTAAAAGATCAATGGACGTGATTAAAAGTGGCCTAATTGTAATTAAGCATAAAATAATGGATTATATTGTGAAGGGTGGGAGGGCATTTTAGGGACATCACATTAATATAGTTTTAAAACCGTCCCTATCTTGAAGGATTATCACAAATCATAATTATCAGATCCTCTCTCTCTCTTTCCCATTCAAACCTCTCTCTTTCAACCCTAATCTAAAAGTGAGCCGCCATTAGCAAAAATCCTCCATCTTCCATAGTATTTCCGGCGGTCTGTTGGTGCTTCACCAAGTCACCATCAATCTCGTCATAATATTTCAATTGGTTCGTGGTATGAGTAATTTTTCGTGGTCATTTTTTTTGGCAGTTGAGTTTTAAGGTCTCGGTTGTTGGGGATCGATTATTTTCGATGGGATATAAAAGCTACAGGTAATGGTCGATTATTTTCGGAATGAGTAATTTTTCGTGGTACTTGTCTCTTTCTTTCGTTCTCTCGTTCCATTTCCATTTCCAACACCAGATCTCGTCCCCGTATCTGAGGTAACAAATTAATCACATTTTTATGTTAGTGACATTACAAATTTATGTTAGTGGTAGATCTGATTTATTTTATTGATTTTGGGGGTGGGTACTAGTTATGGGAACTCATCATACTCAATATGAATCAAGTATATTTTTTTATATTATATAATTAGATTTTGTTTTTTTGTGTAAACAAATTTGTAATATTTTAGTTAAATCCTAGTTAAGAACAACCCAAAATGTGGCGATCTTAGATGTGACCGAAAATGTGGCGATCTTAGGTGTGACCGAAAAGTTGGTTAGCTATAAAAAGCTGCGATTTTTATTAGAAAAGTAGATAAGGTTACTGATTTACTTGTTGGTGTTATTTAGAAATGGAGATGGTTCATATAGCTGTGACTTGTGAAAAGTTTTCTCTAATATTCCATTTTGATTCTCTTGAAAACGGGATGGGTTTTTTGTTTCAAAAGAAGTGTTGAATATTCAGAAAATGTTTTCAGATGCAAAATGAATAAAATGAAAAGTATAGCTCTTGAAATGCATATGTGTTTATGGCTGATGCAAAATGAATAAAATGAGTATGCATATGTGTTATTGAGAGTGCATATGTGTTTTTACGGTTTATGGTGAATTTGATATCTTTTGTGCATATGTTTTTTTTAAGTTTCGTAGTTTATATTTATTGAAAATGCATATATGTTATTAAAGAAGATATTGTTATTATTTGTGCATACATGTATATGATAAATGTTATTTACCAAGTATAGCTTATGAGTAAGAAGACACATGTGTTTTGTTAGATTATGCATATACTAAGACTACTTGTTCAACTAACCAAAACTTATAATTGATTGTGGCAGGTTACTCGACGTTGTGGATGCTGGCACAAACTTATACTATAAGTTAAGATGAGCGAGACGATAAAAACACATGTGCACAAGGATTAAAAACACATGGGCAGATTTCATGGATTCTTGAACCAGGCGAGGAATACATGTGCACGCATAAAAGATGAACTAACCGTTAAAGACATTGTATTAAACACATGTGCACGCTTCATATATTTGTAATAAAATTGAATACAAGTGTAAACATGATGACGTTTGTGATAAAGCTGAATCTCATATAACTAGAGTAAGACAATTTGTAAATTTTGGAATTGCATAAATCTAATAATAAAGTTTTGTTGTTTGTATTTATATTTATGTAATATTTTATAAAGATATATGTGCAAAACACATGTGTACACAATGCAAAACACATGTGCACACAATGTTTAAAAAAATGCATGTAAAAAAAAACACACATGAAAAAAAAACACACATGTAAAAAATACAATTATCACATAATGCAAAACACATGTGCACACAATGTTAAAAAAAAAAAAAAAAAAAAAAATTACGGGAATTAAAAAACGTTTTTTATAAAAAAAAATCAAATATAAAAAAAAAGTAATTTTACCATTATACCCTTTTGAATTAAATAATAAAAATTAATATAAGAAAAAATCTGATTGGTTGATGCTGGTTCTCGCAGTTCTCGCAATTTATTTGGTTCTGAAAATAACCCTTCCCTATATATATATATATATATATATATATATATATATATATATATATATATATATATATATATATATATATATATATATATATATATATATATATACACACACACACATAAATATATATATTCAGATATATATATAGGGAAGGGATATTTTCAGAACCAAGAAAAATGCGAGAACTGCGAGAACCAGCATCAACCAATCAGATTTTTTCTTATATTAATTTTTATTATTTAATTCAAAAGGGTATAATGGTAAAATTACTTTTTTATTTTATATTTAATTTTTTTTTGTAAAAAACGTTTTTTAATCCCCATAATTCTAGGCTTTAAAAAAAAAAAAAAAAAAAAAAAAAAAAAAAAAAAAAAAAAAAACCCATTGTGTGCACATGTGTTTTTCATTATGTGATAATTGTATTTTCCCTTTATGCATAGGTGTTTTGTATTTGCACATGTGTATATAAATAATATTACATAAGTATGTATACAAATAACAAAACTTCATTAACACATTCATGCAATTTTCTACAAACAATATAACTTTATTAAAAAATATTACATAAATATGTTTTATTGCAAATATATGAAGCGTGCACATGTGCATAATACAATGTATTTAATAGTTGGTTCATCCTTTAGGCATGCATGCGCATGTATTCTCGTCTGGTTCAAGAACCCATGAAATCTACACATGTGTTTTTAATGCTTGTGCAGTTGAGTTCGTCCATATGCCCTTATATGTACGTATGTGCATTCTTCATATTGCTCATTATACTCGAACCTGTAATCACAAACAAATGATAGAGGAATTATTTAATCATAACAACTAACAAATCATATGTGCATAATCCTTTCATAACAATTGAAATTAAACAAAAGAAACAAGTTCATGAAACTTTAAAAACACATATGCATAGAAGGTTTCAAATTCATAACTGTAAAAACTGTAAAAACACATATGCACACTCAAAAACACATGAGCACACTGAGACGATAAGAGAAATAAAATAGTATATCTTCATAAAACACATGTGCACACTGAGAGGATAAGAGCAATAAACTGTAAAAACACATATAAATCATTACTATTGATTAAAAAAAACAATTTGTAGCCACAAAATTTAAGCACAAAAACCATACAATAAGACCAACAATTTGCAGTCGTCAAAAATCTTCTACAGAGTCAACTATAAAAGCAAAACTATATGCACTTTAAACAATACATACACACACTCCTTTTATTGATTTTGTATCAACCATAAAACATATATCTCTATGGATGATAATATCATTTACGGAAGCGATAACATAATCTATTAAAAACACATGAACAAAACACTTAAAAAAGATAGTAATATCATTTGTTGAAGAAATATAATAATAAAAAAGAGGTATTGATACTTTTTGTGTGGCAACAGGTGCACAAACAATTGTCATCCTTGTTCTAAATTTTTTGTTTTGATTCATTCATTTATTTTCAATGACCCCATCATTATTGGTAAACAAAATATAAAAATATTTGAAATAGAGAAAAGCAAGATCTCGGGCACTTCCATTATTCTAAAACAAAATATTTAAAGATTTCTAAGAACCCAACAACATTGATTATATTTATTACAGCAAGACGCAAGAACACATATAACAAATTCAAAACATAAAGATTTCAATTTTATACAAGTTTGGAACAAGATCGTTAATAGATCTACAAATACCCGTCATCGATTTTTCGAAATAAAAAAAGATTCAAACTCAGATACTTAGTTTTGAAATGAGTCCGAAATAAACCTACCTTCAATCTTTATTACGACCTTGTGTTTGACGAATAGAAATCTCACAAGATGGATCATCTTCGTCTTCTTTTTTTGGCGACATGATGTTAAAAAACATGATAGTGAGGCCATATGATCTTAATATTACTGGAAACTAAGAGTTGAGAGACATAAATCTTCATGCTTTTGTGGTGGAGATAAAAAAGAATATACAAAATACATTCTAGTTTTAGGTTTATGTGTAACCATCAGATCCTTAAAGTTAGGATAGTTACTGTGGTTTTGATGCTATTAAATATTTTTTAGTGGTGATTAACTTTTAAATGCGAATTTCCATCATTGCCCCTCATTGAAATATAGTATATCACAGGAAGTTTAAATTAATTACAAGCATGCCACTTTCAGTTACATCCATTGATTAGTTTGATCAATGGTTGAGATCGGTTTTCGCAGTTCTCGCAATTTATTTGGTTATGAAAATAACCTCACACTATATATATATATATATATATATATATATATATATATATATATATATATATGGGGAAGGTTAATGTGAGATCAAGCTTAAAGTTGTAAAAATAAGATCAAATCTAAAAAACCACTAAAACATTTATAAATAACAATTTTAGCAATCATACACAAAAAATATAATATTTTAATACAAATTAACATTTTAGCAACTAATAACCAAATGATACATGAGTTTGGATTAGTGATACATCTGATACACATTACACTAATAAATATTTCAAAACCTGATACACATACAAAAACCTGATACACATTAAACTACTAATCAAAGTGTATCACCTAGGTTTCGTAAATTTTAAAAAGAAATCTATCGAAACTTTAACAATTTTAGTTGTAGTAAATAAAAAAATTATTTTTATTGTAAGGAGAGTATCTTTTGTCTAATTTTAGTTCGATCTCATTTTAACAACTTTAAGTATGATCTTATTTGATCTAGATTCATATATATATATATATATATATATATATATATATATATATATATATATATATATATATATATCTTTACTACATAAAATAGAAAAATGGTCAAAGGTGAATGTGAAAATTGAAAGTTGAAAGTTGAAAGTCAAATGTGAGAGAAAGGTATAATGTAATTAATACTCTTATTAAAACTCCCAATTACTTAAAACTACATTGATTTATTCATATTATACAATCAACTAAAAGCATATCCACCAAATTAAATACAAACAATTAAAATACCCCATACTAAAAAGAACAATAAAATTTTCACAATATACAATTTAGACAAGCTTCAACAAAATCCAGAATATAAAATAATTACACACACTAATTAATGTTATTTTTAAAACACCCTAAAATGAAAAGTGTGTGTTATTATACACATTATATAAATTAATAAAACACACAAAGTTTCATACAAGCTAACAAGTTGATGGTACATATATTTTTGAAAACTGGACCGGACCGGACCAACGGGTTCAACCGGGAACCGGTTTCGCCACTGGTTCGACTAACCGATAAAAGTCATCCGAAAATGAACCAGAGAGGACCCGTTGAAACCGATATAAACTGGTAAATCAGGCCTCATCGAGATCTGTTTCTCCAGTTAATCGTCACAGGGTACCCGCGTATACTATATATAAAGGAAAACACAAAAAGTGAAATGTTGAAACTAAAAATAGAAATGTTGAAAACATATATTTCAAAAGGAAACTATTAATACACATCGAAAACCGGGTTGACATGCGACGCTTCAAACCCGACGGGTTGACCCGGTTTAATTTCACCCGTGTTCAACCCAACCCGTCGGGTTGACCCGGTTTAAATCGATCTGTTTTTCAACCAAAACGATTCAACCAGTTGAACCACCCGGTCGACCCGGGTTTCAAAACATTATGTTTAATACCCAAATCTTCAAACTTTTATTATTTTTCGTTTATAACCATAAACATTTTTTTATCACTAAACGATCTGTCGTTATAAAATCCTGTTGCTATGCACGGGTACTCGTCTTTAACTATATGTATATATAATTACCATTAAAAATTCAAACTAATATTAAATGAAAACTGAATGGCATATTCAATGTTGAAAACTCAATACAAGTTTTTTTATTTTATTATTATTATACATACAAAACATGTATCCATGTTTTTGAAACTTAAAAAGTGAGTAACGTTAAATTTCTAAAATTCCTTTAAAACTAAAATTTCTACATAAAAATTCTAAGAATTTGTCCTTAATGAAATAGCTACCATAACAATTCACACCTAAAATTTCAAAGAAATGTATGACAAATTTTGACAACTTTTACTAATGTAATTTTCCAAAAAAAATATATATATATTTTAATTTATTTAATCTTAACACTAATAATTTCTAAAAGTTTATCAATATATTTTATTTTATAAGGCACCATATTACAACTTATTTTTTATTGTTATGTTACTATATAGTGTGTGTATCATATGCGATCTCAGTTATTAAATATTGAAATGTGTGCAATGACCATATTATTTTTAAAAATATTGTTTTGACATTTATATATAGTTGAAATTGCAGAGATATTGTTGTGAATAACTTGAATGTTTACAATCACAAAACATTGTATCGACTTATTATATAGTCACGAGGTTCATTTTTTTGTTCTTGTTCTTGCGCATTAAATACATTAAATACAAATATGTTTCCAAATATTGCTATAATGATGGTGATTGATTAGTGCTTTAATCGTTGATTGTTCTGGCGCATTAATTTCAAAGATATACAAAGTTTTCTGAAATAATTTGGTCAAAATACATTATACAACCGGTGTATATATTTTTGTTAAGTTTCTTAGGTTTGAAGTTTTTTTTGATTGGGTCAATTAAAGAGTTCGGTCAAATGAGGATTCAACACCTCATATGCCGTGTATTAAGAAATATTTTTATATGTTCTTTGATACATGTTAAGAATTTTTGCTTCAGTTGAATTATCGCATGTTACGAAACACTTACTACAATATCGCATATTGTTAATTATCTTCCGCTAGGAACCGCTGCCGCTAGGCGCGGGTACTCGTCTAGTATATATATATATATATATATATATATATATATATATATATATATATATATATATATATATATATACTAGTTTTCGAAGCCCGCCCAATGGGCGGGCATGACTTATAAATATCGTTGGCATATTTTTCTATAACAAAAGAAGGGTGGTAAAAAGTGGTTGGAAAGTGTACATGTTGAAAGAAAGGGATTTCATTGAAATACATGATGAGTATCGTTGAGTTAATGGGTTTGGCTATTTGTGGTCTTTATTGGTGGGTCAATATCTACATTCTAACTGCTTGAATATTTGTTCCATTATCTTGTGAAAAATGTTATAGATGCTTTCATTGTCCTCCCCTCAATAAAATTTGTAGCATAAAAATTTACTAAATATATATAAGTGCTATTGACGAGTAGGATGTTTCGTCATTTAAAATAAATATATACAGCCACAATAGCTGAGAGATTACAACAATATAACATATATCATACCATAATGATTGCGCCAAGTTATAGAAATAAGCCCATTGAATTTTCCAAGCTCATGTTTAAAGGGATTAACAGCTACAGTTACATAACTATCTATTATACTTTTGTAAGTTGTAAGGGGTTCAATGTACGATTAATTCCATACACATATCGTGTTACCTGCAAATAATAATACATGCCCACAGCATATAATGCTTTTGCGACTCTCACTTGTGTTTTATCATTGTTAATTGAATCGTCCTACGCCAAATGACACATCTACTCCAACAGTAAGCATAGCCACCTAATTCGAGATCATTAAAAATATAAATATGAACACTCTTTACATAGTTTATGTCCATATTTGACATACACAATCATAAGCAAAGACATATATGCACGACTGTTACTTAACTTAGGCCATATCCACAAGGCATTTTCGCTGTCAACATTCAAAAAGAAAAACTAAATGTATATACCATAGCTAAGAAAGAAAGTAAAATCACACATATATCAGAAGTAACATATACCATTGGTAAACACCAAGCATCCCTTTATGTACAACGGCCCGACATCAGGTTTTTAACTGTAAGAAATATATGTACGAATACAACAACATAGACATAGACAAATGAATGATATACAAAACTACTGATTCTTCATATTAAGCAAACAATAATATCACTATTATAACCTGAGTCATGGGTTGTTGGACTACTTCTCTGTCACCCTCCTCACGTTTTTTTTTGCTGTCAGTTATAGGAGTGTCATCCTCCTATGAGTTATTTGACTCTAACCATTTCTGATACTCATACAATCTAATCCCCAAGGATGGTTGGCCATCGTTCGAGCTGGGCTTCTAAATTTTAGTTGGCACACTCCTTCTAAGAGCATTATTAGAGGTATCGGCTACTTTCTTTTTCTTCAAGGGTTCTGGCATAGATGTAGTTGGTGCGCTATTCTTAGAAGAGCTTTCCAATTGCAAAGACACAACAATCACATGCAATTTAATAAAGTGTAGAAACAATCACCAATTTAATTAACATTTATTCAAATCCTATTAATAATAGTATAAAATTAGAACGCACATAAAATATTTAGAATGTTTTATGCATTAAAAATATATTTTTGGTACTTTACACCTTTTGACACGGCAATTCGAAATTAAATATGCTTGGGTTAAACGGGTTAGTGACACATAGAATGAATGGGTTTAATATAACTAAATTGGGCTACAGATATGGATACACGTACATCTTATAGCACTGCAAATATCAAAACCGCACACTATTACAGATATGCATACACCAAAGAAATGTTGTGCCATAACTTCAACCAAAGACTCATTTGCTTAAAAATGGGTCAATATGGTTTTAAACATAAATTTCGTAAGAATAATAATACTTTAAAAAAGTGTTTTCTAGTTATCTCTACCCAACCCGTATGAACCCTAACTAAAATAATGATGTGTTTAACCCATCCCGTTTTGACATGTTAAACATCCTGCCCGACCAGCCCATTATGTGACATTGGTGGTGTCATCCAACGTTAGTCACATATTTTAAAAAGTAACTGACATATAGAAATGATGTTAAGTAACCACATGTATTGAAATTATAGGAGACAACCAACCTTAAAGTGGAGACCCATGCCTGATTGTTTTAGACGCAAATATGCTGCTCCATGAATAAGCCGTCTCCACATAACGTCTTGCTCTTCATCTAATTTTTCCATCTCTTGGCTGTTGATGTCATCTGAATTATTAATCATTTTGGTGTTGTTGCATGCAGCAATCATCTGAATTATTAATCACTTTTGCTCTTCATCGTTTTTTTTTTCTGTATTGTAGCAAATGTGATATTTAGTGATATTTTACTAAAGATGTAATTTATTTTTTCTTAATGGTTTGATGCATTTTATACAATATACATAGCAATAAAGAGCGTAGTACCTGGATTCGCAAGGCCATTGTTGAATTTGAGTACACTAACATTTGCTACAGCAATGAACAAAGCATTCGGAAGGCCCTTGTTTCCACCTTTCAATCCTTACGCCAATTATCTCAATTATTTGCTTGCATCCTACATCATCCCTTACGTTGGTCTTACCGGCTACGTTGGTGCTAACCAGAAACTACAAAGTTCTTCTTCGAAATTGGTAAAATGTTTGTTACTTAGTTATGGATATGCGATTATATTTACTATTCAACTAAAACACTCAAATTTCGTTATTAGCTTCTAGGCGGTCTTTTGGGAGTAGAATCAGGTCAAGATGCAGTTATTAGAACTCTTCTTTACCAAAAAGCGACAGAAAAGGTGATCCCATATGGAATTACAGTAGCTGAATTCACCAACAAAATCTCAATACTGCGAAACAACTTGGGTCACATTGGCATAAAAGACGAAGGCATCATTGTGCCTGCATTTTTAGGGGTTAAAAAGAAGATACCAGGAAATATTCTGACTGGAAACGAATACTCATTAGCATATGGTCGGAGACCAGATGAAGTACTTCGTATTTTATATGGAAGTGGTAAAGTAAAAGTTGCTGGAGGATTTTATCCTAATGGCGCCAATGGGACAATCGCTAGAAAATTTTTAAAGAGTAAAAAACTTTAGAAGTTTAAATTTTTATATGCTGGTTTAATGTTTGTGACTGAAATATAAGATTAGATTATAACCACGTGACTGCAACCTTGAATTAATACAATCCCTTATCCAAACTACAACAGTTTTTGTTTTGGATACGGATGAAGTAGTAATGATTTCAGATACATAATTGCAACAATACGCGTTAAAGAAAGTTGATATGCTCAATTGTTAAGCATTAAACCTCCCTGCAATTGTCATGGGATTGGGTACGCTTTTAAGACAAAGTTGAAAAAATAGGAAGATACAACACAATAGTGATATAGTGAATTGTGCCTAAAAATTGAACCTTGCTTCGTACGGCAAAGGATAATGACAAAAACCCTAAACTTGAACACTTGATACAAAAGTGATATGGTAACCTATTAAAATGATGAAGTTTCTTACCTATTGCCATTGGGGTGTGTGTAACAACGTTACAAATATAATGGACAAACCTCACTACTTATAGTTGTCTTTTGCAATCTCAACTGGATATTGAACACGCTCCATCTGGTCTATACAATATATGCCCCTCAACCCTTAAAAAATGGCAAGCTATAACAGATTGAGTCTTCACAGTGACTGGGTTGTACGAAGAGCGATACATCATCTGCTACTCTTTGTATATCTCAAAATTCACACCTGTGATTCAAGTGGATAGAGGAACAATCAGTTAATAATATACCAAAATTACCTGTAATGTTGGTCTTACCGGCTACTGTATATACATAATATCAGAATTATTTGGCCATTTAATATACTCACGGATTTTTAGGACTCTAAAGAGAGAGAATCGGGTTCAGTGATTTCACTCTCTGAGGCGGCTATGTAACGTGTGACATTTTTAAATGGTGTTGTTCCTCGTTTGGTATGTCCTTTCCATCTGTTAGAGCAGAGTCCCCCTCCATGATATTTCATTATTAACCAACTTACCATCTACAACACAATGAGTCTAATGATTAACTAAGGCTAAAATAGCTTATCACCTGAAACGATAATCCATTATATTTTAGCAAAAAGTACATTGTAGCTATGTAACCACCACCAAGGCAGCCTAGTGGTCAGGCGTCGTGATGTCCTCACAAGAGGTCTCAAGTTCAAAGGTACACATGTTGGGGTGGCTAGGGAAATGGTCAGAAATGTCACTGAAGTTACAGCGACAATGACTGGAGAGCGTAAAGCTGCTACACCTTCCTTGTTGAATGAAATAGTATCATCATCCCAAATAGTTGCATCAATCACTGTTCTCTGAAAGTTCCACTGAGACAACATTTTTTAAAGGAATCCTGAGCTTGTGGAGAGCAACCTCAGCTCAGCACCACCGATGCCCGAGAAGAGTGAGCGAACATTCATACCGTCCGGATGTATGTCCTTCAATATAGAGAGATGATATGCCACTGTATCAACCTGGGGAAAGAGGATATTAGATACACGGTTAGTATGATGCTTATGTGAATTGTTATGTTTAGAAGAAACATGTGTGCTTATTTAAGTTTTTACTACGTTTTCCTTAAAACTTATAAATTTTTTTGACTCTTTGGATACCAGCTTATGTCAAGCTACTAATAAGCAGAAAAAGACTTCAAGAATAAGCAATCCCAAACAGCACATAATTTTGTTCTTTCTTTTATCAAAGCTTCTCTTCCTATAATGTGACCTACTAAGAGCCCGTTAAAATGAAAAACACCAAAATGTTGCCTCCATTTGTTTCGCTTACAGTTTGGGTTTTTTGTTCTCATCGTTCTCCAAACCTTGGATCTTCTCCTCCTCGCGTGTGTGGAAATCGTTTAAAACCAAGGTTTTTTTGTAGCTATTTTAGAAATAGTACCACAACTGTAAACTTACACTCTGCGTACACCAATGAATATTTAAACCTTAAATCCTTTACAATATCTTTAGGAAATTAATTTTGACGTACCTTCTGATTTTGTGGATTTTATCGTAAAAGCTCACTAATTGTTGCTCGTTTTCGCATATGTTCTTGTTCTATATCAGCGTATTATTGTGGCTGTGTACCCAAATTTACTGGAGGATCCAAGACCTGACCCAATAACTACACCTGTCTCATCATCAATTCAATATTCATCCTAATAAGTATCGGGTCTTTCATTCCCTTTCAGTATTTTTAGCAAGGGAAAATAACGTCCAAGTTTTTCAACAACTTAGCACAACTTTTTGTGATGTATCTGGCTTAAAAAATCAAAAGCTTGCCTTAGTTAAATTACTAAGGGAAATATGCATTTCTTTCAATAATAAGTTTAAATCTTTAATAGTCTAAGACCCTATAACAACTTCATTTTATTAAAATTCCATTTAAATGATAGCTAAATCCAAGAATGAATAAAAAAGAGAAGACATCTAATGTAACAAACCTTTATGAACGTCAAAAAGCACTTCCAACTATGCAAACATCAATTTTCTTTTTAACAGAGATATTCACTAAGTAACTTTGATATGGTCCTTACTTAGGATAGAACTCAAAGCTTACCCCTTTGAATGATCTCTCGCTCTAACTCTGGGCTTATACTCTAGACCTCTAGTGTTTGAAACCCGAATATACGCACACTATATCTTGCTTTTCCTAATAAGATATGCATGTGGACCCTTAATGGACAATGGAGAAATTCCTACTACCCAAGTCTGAAACATAACGGATACACACCTCTCATTATGACAAACGCAACAAAAATGAATCCAAACACCCTTTCCCTCATAGTCACGTAACTAAAGTCAGTCACTTGTGCAACCTGAACCATCTGAATACAAAGACCCATATTACCCATTTCAACACAATGTCGCATCTGACCCGTTTGAGATCTGAATAGGTAACTTCTGCTACCTGATGGTCATGTTGACCATAATACTTTGGGTAAAAAAAAAACTATCTCCTCAAATACGATCAAAGTAGTTATATTATTAGGGTTTCTGCATAGAACACTTTGCGCGAACTCATTTGACATGTTTCCCTTTTAGCAATTTTTAGCATTTGACCCGTGAAAACGTATAAAACACAACCCAAATCCAATGGAAGCCGCTGACATCTGTAACTTGCCACTGAAATGGGAGAATTAAAAGAAGTGTAACTATGTATTATATTCGTCTCTCAACTCAATCCACAAGAGATAAAATACAAAAGTCGTCTCCTACATAAGTCACTATAATTGGTTATATATCGTTGTTCCAAACATGTTTGTTTTCTGAGTCAAAAACGCAATTTTAAAGTTCATGTTCTAACGCTATAAAAATGTACTAAAACATGCAATCAGATTCAATGGAAAGGCCACTTAAATCCTCGTAAATCTCTCATCTCTCGGGTAAACTGACCCTAACTATGAAATATACCATTACTATGTTCTAATGCTATAACAATGTACTAAAACATGCAATCAGATTCAATGGAAAAGCCACTTAAATCCTCGTAAATCTCTCATCTCTTGGGTAAACTGACCCTAACTATGAAATATACCATTACTAACTACTTTTCTAATCATACACACTTGAACTTTAACTTTTTTATCAGCACAGAACTTCAATCAACATAATGTTTTTGTTCAATAAAGCAAATACCATAGCATTTATTTGCCTCTCTAGACTCTTTCAAGGGAAAAAAACTTTTGATAAGAAATTAATTCTTATTATCACAGGCTTTACAACCACTTGCATCATAAGATCTTTTATCACATTTCTATACATCTTAAGGATCACTTCTTCTAGATCAATGCATACAATATGTAAATTCTCTCCTGAGTATCTCTCTCACAAAACAATATCTAGGGAAACAAACATCTAAACATGGAAAACTATCATCAAAACTGTAAATGTAGAAAACCCGGGGTCTAAACAAACGCCGCTAAAGTAGGCCATGGTAAGTTAAAAAAAATTAATCTAAGAAAGAATAATTTCTCAAAAACCAAATATGTAAGCCATTTAAAGATTGCATACCATTCACAACCACGTTCCATCGCTCGACCAGTTACCCATAGAAAGATAAGGCCACCAGTCTGCCAAGCTTGAAGATTGAGACCTCTCATCGCATCATCAGCGATAGTGCCATAAGGTAACTCCATAAAAATATCCCACGGAGGAATATGGAGGGAAGCAACTGAGTTATCTTTATATCTGCAATAGCAACCCGAGAAGATGTATCTATAAGTTATCGCCCTCCCCTAAGTTAACAATTCCATAATTCGAAAGCTCATTCTTTTAGAATCACTGTTTGAAACATCAGAAATACTTGATAAGTTTGGATTTACCTATGAATTGCAAGTCGTTCATTAGTCCATCCCCAAATACCTGCTGCATACCGGCTGCAAACATATAGATATGTAGAGATAAGAAACTAAATAAAAGTAGAAAAGAAATGTAATAGATATGATACTAAAAATAGAACCTGAACTTTTCTTGTGGGAGTGTTCTGACCATTCTCTTTCAGTCTAGATAATGTGGGGCCATTGATGTTGGAACCATTTCAAGAGTGTTTGTTGATCCTACTATGTATTACAATTTTGATTTATGAATGTTCTATGATATAAAGGAAGCTACTAAAGTATAAGCTGGTTCCACTTAATGAGCAGATAAGAAATCGATCCTGAGACCCTTGTCCATTTTGTTTAGGCTGACCATCTGGCACTCCTGATCTGCACACCAGTAATTTTCCATATACACAATCAGCAGATGTTCAATAACATGAATAAATCTCAACATTCTACTAAGTTATAGAGCATCGATAGAATAAAGTTGAACATGTGCCAAATTTCATAATCAACTGTCTTACAGCTTCAAACAAAGGAAAATATTTTGCAAATATGAAGCATTTGTAAGGTATACGTACCTTAGCCATATGTGAATCTGAGAGATGTAGACCCTTTATTTCAAGGCAATAGGCAACTGCCTACCTTGCAATTGTTCACGCTGAAGCATCTGATTATCTAAAGATGACATATGTCCATGTTTAGCACGTGCCATCAACTCAAAGAGCTCATTTTTCTATCCTTTATGAGGTATTTGGCCATATTTGGCTTGAATCGGATGCTTTATTGATGGATCAACATCTCTTTGCTGAAGTTGTGAACGATGTTGCAGTTCAGTAAAAATTTGATGCTTCAGAAGAGTTTCATCAAGCCCGTAATAGGACCTCACATCATTACTACGTGATCTCCCACGCCCATCTAACATCTGATTTTGAATAAACTATTCAAGCATCATTTACTGCATTTAATAGCCTAAAAAAGCTGCAGACGTAGCATAGCTTTTGATCTACTTTTCTGTTGATAATGACAATTATCTCTAGTTTGTGCATCTTTTTTTCTTGTCAGCTTCGTTAACCGTAGGTCATTTTCTTTCTATTTTTAAACCTTAATTACTACTTCAAAATGCTGCTAAATTGATGTTATTTCCATTACCTGAGACTTTAACTTCAATAAATATCTATTCTTAGAAGAGGCTCCCCCTTATTGAATTTGGTTATGCATGAGTACACATAGTGGATAAAAGAATATGTTGCTATAACAGTGCTACTGAATGTGCTGAAACCAAAGCATTTTTGCTAAATCAAAGTGATTGGCCTCTTACCATTGCTTCAAAGCCTTTTATGTCAAACTCCATCGCCATGTCACATCATATCGAGAACTTAATTCAATTACCATTGCACAGAGAATAAGTACATCGGTAAACGATTATATAATGTATGATAATCATGATTTATATATAAAAACTTACTTGAATTTTTCAATCTCAGACACCCTTCTTATAGTCCTCTTTGTGTTATTATTTCCAAACTCTATAAGGCTCCCAACTCATTGAACACATCCCATGTAATCTATCAATGCAACATATCTGAGTTCATATTTTGTTTATAGATATTAAAACACATAAAAGCTTCTATATTACCTGCAAGAATGCCATTTCAGACTGTTTTTCTCGCATCCAATTCATTGCACACTTCAAACATGAAATAATGGTTAGTGAATTTATCGTTCTTCCTAATCAATTTTGATTAGGAAGATTCATATTGTTCACATATGAACATGATATTTAACAGAGGAAAATAATTGAGGCGTACAATAATTGGTCACGGCCTGAATTGTTAACATAAGATATACATGTCATGATCGATCACATATACATGGATACATACATGTATGTATGTATTACCTGTAAATATTGCATGATTGTTGGGTAGGCATCTTAGCAGCAATGCCATTTACATGTCCCTTTTATCAAACCGAGAAGTTTTGTTTTGCCTGATAATTAAGTGGATTCTCAGCTAACAATGTAGCTAGCACAACTTGGTTTGTCATCTGTTCCTTTTCTCTGTGGTCAAACCTCTGCCTTTCAACTGCCATGGGTTGGCTCAAGTTACCTGCATATTGTTGACACATGAGAAAACTAAACACCCAACAATAATGCGGACTTTAAATGATTTTTTCACTTGACTCACGCATCGATTATCTACTGAAAAAGCATACTGAAGTTCTTATATATTATTACTAACACAATATTGAAGATAGAACTTTCCAAGCTTTTCAGCAGCCAACCCGATCTTAAAAGCACCAGGAACCCCTATGACCTTATAAGTTTAAACAAATGACGTTAGCTTACAACGCCAATGGTAAACCAAAACAGAGGTAATAATAAAATTGCTATCAGTAATAAATATTTATAAAAAGGATGATAATGCATACATCAATATCTTCTTCTCTAGCTGAATATTTATCAAATGTGTCAAAAGCACCGTTCATCAAAGGCCTTGTCACAATTTCATAAAACCACATACCAAATGTTCTGCTGTTCTAAACAAACTTGTTCTTATGAAGATGAATGTGAAGTAGACAACTTGAGTCTCGTGAATACGCATCTGAGCCATGTATCTATATCAAAACATTATCGAATGAAGATGAATGTGAAGAACTAACATATACAAAGGAGATTAAAACATATAACACTGAAACTTGAATGTGTTTTGAAAAATTTATGTGGTGAGAGTGAAGCATGATTTATGATGACAGAAAATGCGATGTACTTCTAGATAAAAAATCAGGTCTTGCTGCTGTTGCTCGGTTATCTCAACCATCAATTAAGAAAAAATGATATCAAAAGCATACCTCAGGTCCATTGGTTTCTTTTGTTCAGTGCTACAGAATATTTACCTTTAGCAATGCAAGATTAGGTTTTCTGGTGAGAGTTTTGATTAAGGTGTCTGTAAAAAAAAGGGACCTATTAAACTCAAATAGAGTTTTTGCATGAGAATAACAAAGCTTCAGTAAAACAAAAACATACGTTATCAAAGCTTCAAGAACTGCAAAACAAACAGTTATTTTTATTATAACATGCAAAAATCAGATTAAAATCATTAAAACCTTAAAATTGTGATGGAGTTTTGGAGAGAATTTTGATGATTAAGGTTTTTTTTTTTTTTTTTTTTTTTTTTTTTTTTTTTTTTTTTTGTGAAAAAATATACATCCGGATTTTTTAATAATGTTTTGTATGAGATTATTATTGTAAAAGATTTGATACTTATCTCAATAAGATGGTCAATATTACAGATTTTTAAGAATTGTATTTAGTATAGGATTCCAATATAATTAGAGACATTTATAGATTATAATATGCAACATAATTATCAAAATAACTTGTTGCCTAAGTGGTAATCACACTTGTTATTTATCCAAATAACCAAGGTTCAATCCTTGCAAGGCCCCTTTTTTATAAATAATTTTCAAAAATATTTAATAAAAATCCGAAAAAATATTTAATAAAAATCCGAAAATTTCAAAAATAATTATTAAAAATCCGAAATTTAGAATTATTGCTTAGATGGATAAAAAAATTGCTTAGTTGGACAACAAATGCTTATGTGGCATGAAATTTGATTATTTGGCATTGAGTGACATTAATGCCAAATGCCTCCTGTTATATATAATATATATATATATATAGTAGGGATCCAGTAAGAAGTAAATTAAAATAAGAAGTGGTGAGAAGTGACCAAAACTACGCATTTGAGATGCAACGACTTGCATTAGATGCATTTTTATTCATATAAATACATCTTGAGTTGTTTTTTGTGGAGACTGAGCGACCGACCCAACTGATCCAAGAGCTCTTTTACGTTTTGTTTCACAGCTTAATCGTATTTAAGGAATATTTAACTGTTTTATTTTGTATGCAATTCTTACTCAGTATACTAAGCATGCGTGCATGTAATCTGTTTCTAATTTTTATTTCAAATCTGATCCGTTAAAATGTTTCTTCATCAACTCATATTAGCACAAGGCAGTGTTAACTAATCACCAAGATAAGTTTCGACCTATATCGAGTCTCGCGACACGATTTCCAAATGAAAACAAAAGTTATACGGATTTTATAGACAAGTCTTATGAGTTCGTTTTTAAGTTGATAAGTTGTTAAAAATAAGCTTTACATTTTCCTTTGTGTTCTCGAAAGTTATCTAAGATTTACAAGTTTCAACTTAAGCCACATATATCTCACTAGCTTCACAGCCTACCCGAATGGGGAGAATAGTTTCATGATAATACATATTGAATTCTAAATGTCAAGCAATCGTGAAGTAGCAGCAATGACTACAAAAAGCAATGTTACTTGATGAATTATAAACTTATCTCTAAAATTACTGTCAATCCAAAGGCTCTTAAGTAAATAAAGATACCAAACGTGCATGAGAACAAAAAGATACCAAAAATCCATATCGATTTTGTAGATCAATAGTCGCACACTGATTGAAAAGTCTTTATCATCTCGACACTTGTCTTGTCTAGACCATATGCAATAGCCTCAGTTGTAGGTTCGTTGATGATTCGAGTAAATTCCAAGACTATGCCTCATTTTGGCGCTTCATAAATTCCAGTGTCGTCATTTTAACTCTTATTTACCCCTACTCAAATTGACCTCTTCTACCACCACAATTCATAAGAGTGTTGCTAATAGTTTTTAGTTCCTGCTAAACATGTATAGTAGCAGAAATTAGAAAGAGCATACAATCACACTTTTTCTTCAATGGAAAATATGTAAAAAGATAAAAATGGTACCCTAAAAACTCCTCTGAAGCCTCATGGGCTAACTTGAATAAAGGTGTCTACCATGCATTTGGCTAGTAATATGGCAACCACATTTAGAATCCCAAAGATTTACGTCTCGGCTTTTGCGTCCAATTAAGAAAAAATTGGTATATAGCTGATAGTCCGGTGACACTCCCTTCCAACAAAGTAAGATTAAAATCTAAAATCAGTGCTTCTCTAGTGAATAGACTTTTTACCCATTAATGGGTGCCTGTAACACGTAAAATTAAAAAATAGCCTTTAAGTAACCATAACACAATAATTGAGGGGTAGAAGGTCGCCAAAGTGCTTATTTCTGGAATATCATGACTTATTCGTAACATCTTAAAGACCTGAAAGTTATATGTATATCACCTAAGTATTTTCATTGTAATGGTATTTGAAAGCTTTTAACACGTTAGGATAATTTATAACTTTCAAACACCAACTAAGCAAATATGAACGTTTTAGTAGGGGCCTCAAAGCCATATTTTGTCTCGCATAAGATGAAATACTAAACTACTGTGCATAGCATTATATTAATAGATCCAACTAACCATTTATAAACGGTTAGAACTGAAACTGACTCCTGTGTATACGCTGCTCCATGTACATTCAAGAGCCTGATGTAAGGCATTCCTATAGCGTTTGTTGAAATCCAATCAATACTCTACCACATACGAATCTCGCCACTGTCAAAGACCAAATACATGTTTTGGTCATTTAATTCAAGATGTTAACTATTATACGACCAAAAGAAGAAAATTTCAAAAGCATGAAAGGCAAATATGAACTTGTATTCAAGAGGAAATATTAGTAAACAAAAAGATGTATTTTAATTTGATGTGATGGGAAATTTAGCTAAGACATTTAGTTGTTGAATAAAAAATAGTTATACACAAAATGAATCTTACAATGATATGCACAAAGTGCTGAACAAGCAACTTTCCATGTGAGCCCACATTTTGCAATAACATTTCCGTTTTTTGCATAGTCATAACTCACATGGTAGATGGCGACAACTTTATTGTACACATGCTCGATGTTTCTTGTGGTATCTTTGAAATCCGATGCACCATGTAAAATCTGAATGACAATTTGCGTTTATTTGTCAAGTTTAGATAAATAAGTTATATAAGTTTGATACAATTGTCAAAGTACAAATAAACATAATAATTTAAAATTGCATACCTGCTCATACTTTTCGATCACACTGTTGCAACATTGTTTTTTGATATATCATTGTATTTTAAAGCATTTGACATGTCCTGTCTATAGGCTTCATATCTTTCCTTCTACATGCTTAAACATGAGTCAGGTACACTGCTGATATCGAAAATGTAATTGCTGAACTGGGTAAATTAACACCATAGGTTGAATTCACAGGGTTCAGATGGTGCCTAATTTCCTGAATTGGGGATAGAGTATTTATCAAGTCACCTAAACCCTGTACAACACAGATATCAAATAGATTCACGTAAATAGTTGTATCATTATGTATAAACTGATATATACAAGCATATCTAGTGTTTGAAAGTTATAGACACAACATAGTAAGATACATAAATTACACTCTTACAAGATGGTCGTATATTAATGAAGCACTGTTTCTGTATGTGCGGAAGACAAAACAAACTTCGTAAAGAAAAAAACTTCATAAAAATAACCAAATTGGACCCACATCTGTATAATGTGAAAAAAGAGAGTACCTCATCGCCCATATCAAATATTTAATGCAACTGGTTCTCAGGGACCATGTTAAGTGGTAAAAGAAATGAAATCCACATCATGAAATCCGACCACCACGTGGTCACAATAGAAATTCAAATACACTGGGTGTCACTTTCCAAAGGTAAACTGGGTGCCTCTTCCCAAAGATAAACTGGGTGCCTCTACCCAAAGATATACTGGGTGCCTCTACCCAAAGATATACTGGCTGCCTCTACCCAAAGATGTACTGTAAATTCATGGTCATGATTATACACACACATGTCTAAAAAAAATAAACTAACGCACAATTATATACACACACATGTCTAAAAGAAATAAATATGAATTTAGCACAACAAAAAAAATAATGTAAATGAAATAGTAATTGAGAATTATTTTCCCCCAAGAAAATATCAGAAAATGAGGCTACGAGTACTCACCTTTAATCACTGAAGAGAAATAATGAGGTAAGCAAGCAAACTAAATCACAGATGTCTAAAGCTGTTCCCTCTTCAATGCATCTACACGAATGTATAATCATTTATCATTTAGGAGTTTATTTACAATTAAATACCACAATTGACTTGGAATTATTATTTGTTAACGAGATTAGGATTTATTATTATTTAGAGATACATTACATTAATACGTTTAAGGTTTAATCACATGAAGTAGAACATGGGTTTAGGTATTTCTCGAAGAGTGATTGATCGGTTAGGAATAATGATGAATCGAAATGGGAATGATGGAAAACTCGGGACCGATTATTTATACAATTAAAAGGACACAGACGACCATAAGTTTTAAACAAAGCTGAACCATAATCTTATACTCTTAATCCAATCTTTCCGTATATAAAAAGCATGTTATAACTTGTTCGACTCCTGGTTATATATGCGACACACCCACCTAGAGCTTTCCACTTGGTTCTTTTCATTTTGATAGGCATGATTAGACAATTCAACACGTGACACACGTAATTTAATAACTCATCTTATTACGTCAAAACATGCAACCTCGCATAATATTTTCCGGTAGTTTACATACTCTTGACAAAACTCGACACTTAGTTCCCACACCTTTGGGTCGACACACTCACACATATATTCAATCATGGACCTACATACTTGACCAATAATAGATGCTATGAAAGAAATAATAAACAAAACCCACGACCATTTACGTGATAACTCAACACAACGCATGCATATTCCAACCAGTAACTAATATCCTTGATTTTGCATGGCTTAGCGCATGCAACAGTACATACCCAAGCCAAAAACCCTACATACAGCTCATACACACATTCCTCAGTAACACGTGTTTAGGTTTGATCAAAGAGTAATGCAACGAGACATACAAAATCTAGTTTTATCCTTTAACTCACACCTATCAGCCCTATCTGATCGATACATTCACACTACGCAAACAGCGAAACACTCCTAATCATATCGAGGTCGAACAAACCCTACGTCTAGCTTCTTTTATGCCCGGTTATTAAAAAGGTTTTCAAGTTGTCTTTAGCCATGGTTAAACCCATTTGACAGTCCACATATCGACATAATCAGATTATAGGAACCAGTTTAATACTTGATCTAAAAAGACACAATAGATTATGTGTTTTACAATCCCACTTTATACTCGAACAACAATCATTCAACATGCAACCAATTAGGCCCGACCCCCTTTGACACACACCAGAACTTAGTTATTTAACACTCCAAAGATATTTAACGAGACCTTACAGAAATTACCCAAACACACTATCTCGCAAGACAATAAAACTGGTCATGACCATTCGAATAATAATGTACTTATCTAGGCTTACACTAAGTTGGATTTACAGGTTAGTCTAGGGTCGACCTATGTGACAACAGAACCTGAGGTTTCATGATATATTTAACACTTATTGATCTTTATGAGTATTACAAGACGCGATATGACAAAAAGGTCGACACAGCAGCTAAGCATTTTTCTGGTTTCAACGTTCAGGTCTGTTCATGGTCTATTACACGAGGCGTCTTAATAAAACGAGAACCAGGTCTGGTCGGTTATGAGACTATCAATACCAAGGTTCTAGCTTCTGGTATATATTAAAACGATTAGGTTAGATGTTACTATCATTACGGGTTTGCATCAAGGCGTTTTATTGTTTTAGTGTTGACCCTAGTCTTATTATTTCAACATGAGTCGTAGTGAGGCAATACACAATAAAAGAAAGGATTAGTGGTACCTTAGCTGCTAGCGAGATGACCAAGAATAAGGACAAGGAAACGAGGGAAAACAAAGGAACACGAACGAGAAACACCACTACCAATTCAGCAATAATCTGGTAATCACTTTAACACCCCTGAACCGATCACAAGGGCTGCAAAAATTCGACCTCTAAACCTTGGAATGGAAACAGAATTGTAGCTCTTATTGATTAGGGTTTTCTGTTTGTGTTTCGGTATGTGGAGAGAAAAAAAAGACATATGAGGCGTGTGATTAAATAAAGGGAACAAAAGGAATACGATTGTGTTTTGGTGATTGAGAGGAAACATGCATGAAATCAGGGATTGATATTGGTTCTAAAGAAAACGTGTGAGATTTATGGAAACCAAATAATTTTGTGTATGCATGTTTAGGAAAGTTGTAATGTGTTTTAAGAGATGAGATAATCATGCATACAAAATGATTCGTGTAGATCTCCAAAGCAAACAAAAAAAATACTCTCAAAGAAGGATGTTTTCAATTGTAGCATTAAGATAGGTTTAGGATATATTGTATAGTTACCAGAAGGGTACCCGCGCAAAGCGGCGACGGGTACCTGGTAACTATTTTTATGGCAAACAAATATTTTATATATATATATATATATATATATATATATATATATATATATATATATATATGTTTTTTAGCAATAATTTTACGTATTTTAATTTCCGATGAACTTTGTATTTTAATTTATTACATTTTTTTACATGTCTTCATATGGTATAAATGAATACATCAATATTAAAGGATGTTACAAGTATGAGAATTTAAGACATTAATTATTTTTTAAATTTATATGTATGCTTAATTATTATGCTTAGCAAAAGTAACTTTCTTTTAATGGAAATATTTTTGGTCTTAAAATTTTTAAGACTACTATATTTAGAATGACCCAAACCCTTAATAAAAGAGTATAGATTTAGGTATGTCATAGTTTAGGATAAATATGAACTCTTGTATTTAAATTTCATGGTTTTAGATTACTTAGTCAATTATTTAACTTAAGGTATGTTCAATATAAAAGATTAAAATTGTTAATCCATATTTTAGAATTCAAAATGTCGAGTCAATGGTCATCAATGACTAACCTGATTTGGTGACGGTTCTCACATCATTGACTATAGCTTGTCCCAAGTTGTGCTAGAAAAACCGTTTGTTGAAAAGTCTAAAATGTGCTATAACAAATCCGAAGGAACGGTTAGCTTTATGGAAAGAGACGATGAGATCACTTATAGGATGCCTTGGAAGATGAATGGATATGGCCCTTTATCCCTTTATGAGCGAGATAACATTAGAGCTTTTGAGGAAAAAAGCGAAGAAGATGTTGAAAAAGGCTTGAACTTCATGTGGGAGAAAAAGAGGCTTTACTATAGGGATTGTTTGACCCTAGGACCTAGGTATAGGGTGGATGAGAATTTTGTCAATATGATAGAGTTTTCATTGAGGATGAAAAATGAGACAACGTAGGAGCACGACTTCGAGTCTAGCTACAAGACTCATAAATAAAGAAAAGCGTTTCGTGAGAGGCAACCCATGTTTAATTGTTTGTTTGTTTGTGTGTCATATATATTTCATTATTGTATGTTCTCATGTTTGAATTTGTGAAAATGCTTTATTTTGTCTTTAACCTCGTCTTAATTACATATAAAGGTATTTTACAAAAAGGATAAGTGTAGGGAAGATTACACACGTTTTCAAAAGAATGTGAACATGAGAACTACGATTATTGAAAATGATATATATGCGTGTTTGTTAGAGTCAAATGCTTGTATCGGGTCATAATGGATGTTTTGCAGGAATTTTTCAGATTTTAAAGGTGTAATTTTTCCAGAAAAAACGCAGCAGACCAGTTTATGTCGGGATAACCTGACGGTGTCAGGATTATAACTTGACGACGTTAGGAGGAGCAGAAACAGTTTTTAAAATTTCTCTCGTTTTCTGTGCTAATTATAAATTTTTGGAAACTCTCAGGTCTTAATTTTCCAGAGAATCTGCAAACATCCGTTCCACAAGCATTATATCCTAATGTAATTGAGTCATATATAGTTTTACCGCCGATTTTACGCGAAGGTTTCGTCTATTTTCTTAAAGTGTGCAGGTTTTATTTATCAAGAAGAAGAAACATAAGATTGGATGAAGCTTTTCACGCATACATTCTTCTTGGAAAGAATTTAACCACTACTTCACACGGATCCTACCGAGCTAATCAGGGGAGTACTAGTTTCTTTCTCTTTTAATTACCTTCCGTTATCATAACTTTGATACTTTCAGGGAACATTGGGGATAATGTTTAGTTTAAGTGTAGGGAGGGAGAATAAAATGGGAACTTTGAAACTATACTTATCCTTGAATATTGTCTTATCCTATTTCAATTGTGTAATAAACCATGAGAAATATTTGTTAGGGCAATTTTAGGGCCAAATTTAAATTTTTTCATGACATGTACGGGTGGGAATTTAGTCTTAATAAAACGTCTCATGGATAGGAGTTATACGACTAGGACAAAAACCCTTTACCACTCAAATTCCACCCCAAAATGTGAGGTTCGCCCCTAGATCAATAGGAATTAAAGTATTCACCTTTAATGCTTCGAGAGTGTACTGGTAGTATGATAGATTCTAGAACTTGTTTTGTGATGCATTCCGAGATCGCTAGTGAGACTACACTTGTGTAGTTAGGAATAACTAAATGATAAGAGGCATTAGGATAACCCTTGTTTGATACCCGTATTATAATTACTTCTTCCATATCGGTCGATTAATTCACCCACACCCTTGCGATGTACTCATCTTTAGAACACGATACCCCTAGTTAACCCCTCAGAGCCTATCCTTTTCGCGGTTCTCGTGATGTTTCGGTTTTCCGGAATATCAATGAAGAACATTGTTTACAATCCACCCCCAAATGTACACCCAAATTGCCTTAGCCTACCTTGTATGCACTCACCTTTAGTGCATTATTGTTATCATACTAAACCCTTAGTTCAATTATCTAGTTACTTGCATGGATGCTAAGTCGAGTCATATATTTTGTACACAGTTTTGGGACGATTGGCACTCATGGGTAAAGTAAAATTTTATGGAGTGACAGGAAAGAACGTTAAATTCAAATTCCCTTTATTTACGTAATAAAGTACTTACGGGCTACCATCCTACATCTATCTTTATATTTATGATTGTTTATTTCAAAGTTGTCTAGAGTTTAGTGAGTCAAGTCTTGGCTTAGCAACGCCATTCTTTTCATGCTTGTAACATAAGATTTTTGACTTTCCACCACTAAATCGCCTATCCAACCAAACCCTTTGTTTCCCTACCGTAAGCCTAACGTTACAACCCTTTAAAAGACCTCTCAGATAGTTGCTCCTAGGTGCTTACGCCAAAGCGGTGGAGGTTTGATCTAGTCTCAAGCCTATGGTAATACTATAACCGGTTAATGAGTGTTTATCTTCCATTTCCATTTACTATATTTCATATACACCCAAGAGATGAGAGAATCCAAATACCCCTTGTGAGGTGCTAGTATATAATTTCCATGCTTGTTATGACTATTGAGGTGCTTTTACTTGTTGTGAAATATGTTAAACCAATGCTTCATGCCCCCTAACTTATAAATTGATTGACCAAAAGCACATTTGCTTGAGGACAAGCAAATACCAAGTGTAGGGATATTTGATAAGGATTTAAAACGTACACTTTTAAGGGGTCATTTAAGCCCTTAATCGCCCACTTTTATATCCGTTACTGCTTAATTTCGTTCCTTTTCACTTTTTAGGTCTCTTGGAAGCAAAATGCTGGAATGATGCATATTTGGACGAAAAGGAGTGAATATATGAAGAAAATGGCTAAGTCAAGATCGAAGACACTCAAGCTGCTGGAATTGAAGCTGACGGCGTCACAATCTAAGGGCGACGCCGTCCCTCTATACGTAATTAAATTTGTGACGGCTCAGTAGACTTTTTGCTAAATTACACTTGACGGCGTCAGGCTTTGAAGAGGAAGGGCATCACGAAGACTTTTCATCCCAGACGGCCTAGATCCAGAATCAGACGACGTCACTACTGAAGCCCGACGGTGTCACAACTACAACGTGACGCCGTCCCAACTATTACTTGGCCAAGACGAAACCCTAATGACGTCGATCTGACGGCGTCCCACCTATAAGGCGAAGCCGTCACGAATGTAAACCTATATATAGAAATCGAATTTTCATAATTTTAAGAGGTAGACTTGTGGAGTAAAAACCTAAAACGATTGTAGTCCGGTTTGGACAGTATCTTAGGGTTCTCATACCCTATTTTACATCAAGATAAGTGTTTTACTTCATTGATTTCATTATGTCTTCGATTGAATGTGTGTATGCTTGTGTGTTTAACATGTCCGGCTAAATTTCTTGTGTGTTTGCTTAGATCTATGAAACCTAGTTATTAATTATTTATTGGTTGTCTCTTATCTTAATTGTAATTCGCTTAGGAGTGCACTAGGCTATCGTTGTGTTTGAATGCTTGAGTAATCTTTGTGAACCTTAGCTTATGAATCACGTAGCGGAATTATAGGCTAAACATCCAAAGAGAACCTTAGAGTTAGTTTATGAAACCTAGAGATTTCGTAGGCAATAACCTTAAGGTAGTCTAAAAGAGTTAGGGAGAAAATTATACCTTACGACCTTAGAAAACACAACGCGTTAAGAATAAGGACGTGATAAGTCAACCACCAATAAAAGATAACTAGGGAGTAATAGTATCTAGGTAGACACATTTTTAATCATCATCCGAGCACACATCAATAGACATAAGACTACCCATAGTTTAGATAATTAGATAGTAGAGTAATCGGTAGAAGTACCAAACCCCCAAATCCAAACCCCGAGATTTTACCCTTAGCTTTCTAAAAAATATGAAAAGATAAAAACTAATCTTCCTCAACCTCAACCTTAGCGTAGTACACTTCTCACTAGCATTCCTATTCCCCTAGAGAACGATATCATTACTCGAGGCTTACCCAATACTACACTACAACGATTAGGTTCACTGCCTAGGGTGTTGAAAACGTGCTTGACGAAAAGGAAGTTCCTTTGACCCCGAACGCGTTATACGCGCATCATAAGCCAAGACCCGACTCACAAACACTAGATAACTTGAAACTAAACAAACATAAACTTAAAAACATAAACATAAAGATAAATGTAGGATGGTAGGCCGTATGTTTTTCTCATCATTTTTTTGGACACTTTTTTTTTTCTTCTTCTTTTTTTTCTATTTTTTCATACCTTTTTACTCTACCATCCTCTACGATAGCATAAAAATATAAGGGATTTATAGGAGCAGCCCTACACTTGAGTTTTTATTTCTCTAACACTAATTGACCTGATTTGAAAAGATCAAAACACTTGGAGTATTTATTTACGTAGGCAAAGGGAATTTGAATTTATCGTTCTTTCCCGTTACTCCATAAAATATTACTTTTACCCATGAGTCCCAATCGTCCCAAAACCGTGTACAAAAGATATGACTCAACTTAGCAACCATGCAAGTAACTAGATAATTGAACTAAGGGTTTAACAATGATAACAATAATGCACTCAAGATGAGTGCATACAAGGTAGGCTAAGGCGATTTGGGTGTACATTTGGGGGGTGGACAATGCTCTTCATTAATATTCCGGAAAACCGAAATATCATGAGAACCGTGAAAAGGATAGGATCTGAGGGGTTAACTAGGGGTATCGTGTACTAAAGATGAGTACATAGCAAGGGTGTGGGGTAATTACTCAACCGATGTAGAAGATGTAATTATAATACAGGTTTCAAACAAGGGTTATCCTAATGCCTATTATCATTTAGTTACTCCTAACTACACAAGTGTAGTCTCACTAGCGATCTCGAAATGCATCACAAAAAAAGTTATAGAATCTATTATACTACTGGTACACTCACTAAACATTAAAGATGAATGCTTTTATTCCTAAAGATCTAGGGGCGAACCTCAAATTTTTTGGGTGGAATTTGAGTGGTAAACGGTTTTTGTGCTAGTCATATAATTCCTATCCATGAGACGCTTTATTAAGACTAAAGTTTAGCTTATAAATGTCATAATTTTTTTTAAATTTGGTGCTAAAATTGCCCTAACGAATATTTCTCATAGTTTATTACACAAATTACCAAGGAAAAGACAAATGATCAATTGAGTGAATAGTTTCTAAGTTCCCGTTTTATTCTCCCTCCCTACACTTAAACAGAACATTGTCCCCAATGTTCCCCGAAAGCATCAAAGTTATGATAAAGGAAGGTAAGTAAGGAAAAGAAACTAATACTCCCCTGATTAGCTCGGTAGGATATGTGTGAAGTTAAGGTTAAATTCTCTTCCAAGAAGAATGCATAAGTAATAATCTTCATCTAATACGTGTTTCTTCTTCTTGTCCAATATAACCTGCACAGTTATAAGAAAACAACGAAACCTTCGCGTAAAATCGGCGGTAAAACTATATATGACACACAACTACACTAGAAAGCAAGTAAGATATAATGCTTGTGGAATGGATGTTTGCAGTTTTTCTAGAAAATTAAGACCTGGGAATTTCCAAAAATTTACAAGTTACACAGAAAATGAAAAATGAGCATTCTTGATAACATCAAATAGTCCTGAATATTAAGTATCAATTTACCCCAATAATTCTTGTAATTTATATCATTTATATGGATTTACGCTTGTTTTCCATTGTTTTCTACTTTCAGGTAAATTACGAGCATTGGAGCTAAAGAGACGCGGAATTGGAGAATTATCTAAAGATTTATCACAGTATGCTACTTTGAAGAAGTTACGCCATAACTCGTCTCTCACATTACGCCGTAACTATTGCGTGACTTAGAAAACCATCTTATCAGAAGGTTATGGCGTAACTCTTCCCAAAGGTTACGACGTAACTATATTAGGTCAAATGAGGTTCCACGCCGCTGATACTTACGCCGTAACTACTATATCAACTACGGCGTAACCAAGTTTATTGACGACTACAACGTAACCACTCATAAGGTTACGCCGTAACCAGCAGATCTAGTGCAATATACGATGAAATAGAAGGTTACGGCGTAACTCTTATATTAGTTACGCCGTAACCCAGATCTGGCCTATAAATACCTCACGAATTCCAGCATTTCTATCATCCCATTCCACACACAACACTCAGAGAACGTGGGAAAAAGCTCAAGGCAGGTCTAGAGGAGCATACGGAGCTGTCTCCAAGGGAGAAATCACTTCCCTACGATAAGCATTAGCGTTTTATATTTCTTTTACTTTCAATTCATGTATTTCGTACCTTTGAATATTGAATTGGTTTGCATGATTAATATGAGCGGCTAAGCACCTCTTGGTGCTGGCCTAGTTATGATTCCTTAATTGTTTTGTTTGCGTTTACTTTACTTCCGTACAATTATTTCTAAGTGTATGCATGCATAGTTTATTGGTAGCCACCCTTGGTTCGGTAGTTTTGAATGGCGGTAGAGGCCAATTGCCTAGGAGATTTGACCAACTGACCCTAGGTGAGCGGACTGAGACGGGAAGGGTAAGATATAACCAACTGACGACCCTTTCTACTTGTGCGATTTGACCAACTGATCACCTATCGTTTGGATGAACTTAAGAATTAGGGGGTGCGTGTCTAAGTTCCTAACGGCCGGGCATTCACTATGTAACACCCCCAAATTTGTTTAGCGGAAGCATACGTGTTATTGGAAGCGTTACGAAATTGGTGAATCACAACACAAGTAATAAAGAACGGAACACATTCTCCGTTTTAATTTCATAAAATAGTTTTTAAAACATTATCTTACAACATTGTTTAGATAAATGGGCACATCCGATAAGTTCAGTGGTCCCAATAAAAAAACATCGTTCTTGTGTAAAAACACTTCTTTAGATATTTCTACGACCATTTACCACCTCTTGCCTTGTGTCCATGATTCACAAACTAAGCACCTGAGAAAAATATGCTAAAAAGGTCAGCTAAAAGCTGGTGAGTTCATAGGTTTAAATTAAAACAGTAGGTATGGACCAAATTTGAAGACATATAGTCATTACCAAGAATATAATGATATATGGATGAAAGTCTATTACGTTAGCTCTAAGTTCATGCAACCGAAACTACGACAGTTTCTGTATGCTAAAAGATATCATACAATATAGGCCCAATGCGAGTGTTTTGTCCCTCAACACTCGATTCCGACATGGTATACATTTCTCCTTGGCCTAAGCATGGCCAACCGAACGGAGGAGTCACCCTCAATAGATCTATTTATAACATTCGCGCTTCCCAATGGGGAATTGACGGTTCATGAAAAAGGGCATTCTCTAGGGACATAAGGGCTTAGGCTAAACTACGTAATAGTAATCATGCAATAGTTTAGGTCCATAAAAAGGTTTTGCATATTTCTCACCCCAAAATTTATAAAACAGTTTGTCAAGTAAAAGAGGGGCTATGAAAACTCACCTTAGCCAATGTGCAATCCAAAAGTGGGATTTAGTGATTGTTGTGAAGCGGCACCGACACGCGACCTAGATAAGGAGGGCAACGTTTTAGTTCATTGTTTTAAGTATCACTTACTTAATATGATTCAATTTATATTGTTTTTATAATTGTATTAATACCAAACGTAAGTTTGTAAAAATTGTTAATATAGTTTTACTAGTAAGTATACAAAGTATATATACTTTTCATATTGACATTAATATGGTTTTAAAATCCGAAGTTTGATATGAAAAATAATTACAAGGTTCCATTAGTAAGTATATAAATGTATATATACTTATTTAAGTTGGCACAAATGGTATTGTCAAAATTATAATCAATTTATTTTCTAATTGTCTTTAGCAAAATACTTGCGTTACATTTGGAGACTATTAATTTTATTAAGTGATAAAATAAAGTTGTGATCTCTATTTATTTATTAAGACTTGTTCTTAATATATATGTATATATATATAGTTCAAATGAGAAGTTCACTTGTCATTTATTCATTTACACATTGTCGTTAAATTTTGTCGTAAACATTATTACGTGAATCATGTTTTTAAACCTTTGTTGTTTATGCCAACTTTCATACACTTTTCGTTGGATTAAGACTTTGACGTTACGACCATATGTACGAAATGAAAGGAGAATAGGCAAGAATGAGTTTGGTTTATGTTTTGACTCTAGTTTATGTATTACGTTATATTTTGTGAACCAGTTTAAACCATCAAACGAACACCCGAGCCACCATTGGGCCGCGGCCTGGTGTCGTTAGTGGTAAGGTACTCAAGATGGGTTATGGCCCATAAAACAACCAAGCCCTTGTGTAGTATAAGTCACGAGTTGGGCTGTGGCCCAAGGAAAATACAGATTGCTCAAATTGTTGGAACATTTAGATTGTCACCACAAGGTCTTATTGTAATCTTTCCTACTTGACACTTAATATATTTTCAAAACATGGTACAAGCAACTGATTTTAACGAAGGAAAAGTAGCCAAATGCTACTATGTTTTCACAAGTAAATTTATACCAAGGTTATTAGAGGTCATAATACCTTCCGAAACGTGAAGTTAAAATATTTATCTTGACACGGAACTCCAACCCAAACGGGTTTGACCTCAAGGTACAATTCGACTATGACATGTGAAGTCGAGACTTCTTGACCAAGGAGTATGTGACCCCGTCACTGTGGTACTACCAAAATGCGGTTGTCGACTTACTTACATAGTCTCGAGCATATCTATTTCGATGACTACTATGTACTTATTAAAGATAAGCTAACAAGGGAAGGTGACCATGTACAAGACTTGACTCGAACGAGATTTGGCTAACTTTGTTAACTAGAAAATGTGAGCAAAAGAGGTGACGATACCATTTGTTAGTTGAGTACTACTCAACTCGGTTCTACTCGCCAACCATTCTACCATTTCGGACCTTGACAAAACATAGACTACTCGAAATATATTTTAGCAAACGAGCACACTTGACTTGAGTTTCTCCCTAGGCATACATAGCGACTTAGACACAAAGTTCACCACTAGAATTTGAGTCACAAGACACTAAGATAACGAGCATGTTTCTCAAGTTTAAGCAAGGTTATGACAAGGTTCGACATACTTTAAATGACATGAATGTCGACTGAAAAATGCGAGCATCAAACATGGGTTACTAGTAGACTTTGTAAAACTTGACTCATCTACTTGTTCTTGTTCCTTACCCTCGACAGAAAACCAAACAAACCCTTGTGCAAATGACGCCTTAAGTTTATGGTCACAAAACAAGATTATGGTACTAAAGACACCTAGTTCCTAGTCATTTTATTTAGTTTTTATAAACTTGACTTCTCTATTTTCTTGGTTTATACCACTCGACAGGAAGCATGACTAACAAAACAAATGCAAAACTCAAATCCCAAATAACCAAACTCACAACTCGACATGGCATCCAAGAACAAATACAAATCGACATGACCAAAACATATGACAATTTCATTGATAAAATTTTCCAACTTAATATCATAAAACAACATAAAAACGTTACAACAAGAAGAATGAATAACCTCAACTTGAGAGATGATGGGTGAGGAACGAAAGTGGCTTTGTGGATTCGAACCAAACAAGACTTGAATTAGCTCCAATACACTTCCAATTGCAAAACCCCCAATTCAATTTTTGAAAACCCTAAGTTTCACAAACCTTAATTTTTGGTACAATTGATGAAGAAACTGAGTTGGGGCGTTTGCATCTCCACTGGAGATAAAGGAAGTATTTTGGGGAGGAGCTTGACTATCTTTCTCTTCTTGTGATTTGGTTTGAAGCCGAATTTAGTTAACTTCCAAAACCTAGGCGAATCTTGGATTTTGGTTCAAGATAGATTGGTGTGGAGATATGCTTCTCTTGGGTGGCTTTGTCTTGACTCTTCTTGGATTCATTCGAGTTATAGCCGGCGCCTACAAGGAGTGGTTTGAGAGACAAAAACTTACATGGTTTTGGTAAGAGAGAAGATAAGATGATGGATAAAGCATGTTGGGTTTTTCCTCTTTGGGAGATTCGACCTACAAAGGAGGTGCAGAGGTAGAGGTTGAAGATGAAGATTGTTATCTTCTTTTTCTGCTTTTATTTTGTCGTGTGTGGGAAGAGAAGACAAAGAGTATTTATCTCAAATTTTTATAAAGGTTTACTTTTAAAAGTAATACAAATATAAACGTGTGTGTGTATATGTAATCTATACTTATGGTTTATTTGTGTACATGTATGTATTTGTTTTTACTTATGTATTAATTGTGTTTGAGTCTTATAAGAAGTCTTTGTTTAAGTGCAAGTGTGTTAAATACTTTGTGTCCCGCGATATTATATTGTGACTGAAGTATCACTGTTTGATAACTTTTATAACGTAGTATCTTATAGATACGCGTCAGAGATATTATTATCTTTGTGATATTTTTCGTTACGGAAGTTTGTCATTTGTTTTATCAAGCCCTTATCATAGTGTCGGTACGCGTGCAGTGTCGGTCACTGGGAAAAACGAGATAACCTCTCGTCTTACAATTTAATCATAAGACAAAATGAAATGAAATATTCATGAATGATATGAATGCAAGAGTGGTGCAATTATCTACTGTATGCGAGTTATCTACTCAAATGATCAGGCAAAGCTTATGCATGCTTAATGACTTATGCTTAGTAATAATAAATTACTAATTATTAGTTAAATTTTTGTGAAAATTTACCGTGTGTCACACACTATTATAAATCTATCATGTAGCAGTACTTAATGACTTAGCTTAGGGGACCAGGAACAACAGGACTTATGAGGGGACACCTGACTTCTCCTGTGGTGGCATCTTTGCTGATAGGTTAGGGCGAATTCACCAAATGCTGTCCTCTCGACTTTGACCCCACCTGAAGTAATTGGAAGTAAGTAGACATAGACATAACTAGCTAGGAGGATTAACTAGGTTAGCACCACTCTCCTCTATTGATTTCCCTTTATCATTTATCTGCTTTTATTTGCTTTATTCTATTTTAGTAGTTTAATTAATTAAATCCCTATCGAAACCTTTATTAAATTGTGACACCTAGACTTAGTAACAATCCAACACACATAGCTCTTGGGACGACCTCGGTTTTATCGATTACTACACTACACACGACCGGGTACACTGCCTGTTAGTGCATTAGGGTAGACCATAGGTATAACGAGACTTTATAAATATTAAAACCTGGTCAGTAAAACCTGCATCAAATTTTTGGCGCCGCTGCCGGGGAGTTATATTAGGATTAATATTAATTCTTTCATTTCGTTTTAAACTTTTCTCACGATCAAATTTCAAGTTTTCAGGTACCATGGAAGTTGTTAACATCGATGACCTCACTCTTGAGGAATATTTGGCGTTAACAAGAGCGGAACAAGGGCCGGGTCTCGTAAGACCGGCAATTGGAGCGGATGTCCGTTTCGAAATCAAAGACCAATTTATGAGGGAGCTTCGTACTAACCCTTTTTCAGGAAACAGGGACGAAGATGCATATGAGCACGTTGAAAATGTCCTATACATCGCAAGCCTTTTCAACATTCCGGGCGTGTCTCATGATGCTGTTATGCTAAGGGTGTTCCCAATGACTCTTACTGGAGCTGCCAGAAGATGGATTGAAAGATTGCCCGCCGAGGCAATTAATACCTTGGCTCTACTTAAGAAACACATTATTCAGAGATATTGTTCGCCATCGAAGATTTCTAACCAGCTTTTGGAAATCCATAATTTCAAGAAAGAAGGCGACGAAACGTTGTACCAAGCCTAGGATAGATACAACAATCTCCTTTATAAATGTCCTATAAATGATCCGAACAACCAGCAAAGGTCAACATCTTCTACAAAGGAATTAACGTAACTACAAGGCAGATGCTGGACTATCAAGGACCCATCCCGAGCATGACCCCTACTCTTGCTATTGAAGCCATTCAAAAAATGGATGATCACTCTCAAAAGTGGCACGACGGAGGAAGTAATAGAAACCTAGGCGGAAGTTTCAATGAAATTGCAGCAATAACCAACAAGCTTGAGAATCTCGGTAGAGATATGCTAAAAATCAGAGAAACTATTCATGCCATCCAAGCCGGCTGCGAAAACTGTGGTGGGGGACATTTGACTAAAAAAGGTCCTAAAATTGACAAGGAAGATACGATCGAGGAAGCTAAATATGGTGAGAATAGGCCTTTCTACGGGGATAATCGTAATGGGTTTCGTGGAGGACCCCCACCGTATTATGAGCGTAATGAAAAAAGAGCTAACATGGAGGAAATTATTAACAAGTACCTTATGGATACTACCAAGAGGCAAAAATAGCAAGAGGAATGGCTGAAAAATTTCCAAGATAATACAAACAAGAGCCTCTCTTCCCATGACATATCACTAAAAAACTTGGAAACTTTAATTGGAAAGCTTGGCGACGAGGTACAAAGAAGAAATGAGGAAAAAAAGAACAAATCTACTATATGTAAGGCTGTATTCTCTAATAACGACAAGTCCTCTGATGAGTCTGATACTGATGGCGAAAGTGAGTTGCGCCGTAATCACATCTCAGAGTTACGGCGTAACCAGAATTCAAGCAAAGACACGGGCACCAAGGTCGACAACCCTAAAAGTAGAAGTCATTGGTGTAAGGCTATTGCAATTGACGATGGGGAATGCTACAGCTTATGGGCCTCGTGTGATCCTTGGAAAACCTGCGATGGAGGAGTTGATAAAGAAAGGGTAAAAGATGACAGATACATGTGGACTACACTTAACGACGAAGAAAGATTAGCCAAGTTCTCGATTAATGAAGTAGAAGGACCACCTATCAAGCATTACTGCAAACCCTTACTCGTCATGGAAGATGAGATTACTCACGCTTGGCCAACGTGCAACCCTTTTCGTGAATATTTCAACGGAGGAGGTAATGTGAAGAACGAAGTTTGGATATGCCCACATGAATCTGGGAGGCATGACATTGATTTTGGAGATCTATCATTCAGATATTGGTATTCAGTAAGATTCGGGGACGCGATAATTAATTCGGCTTTGTTTAGAAATCTGGAACTCAAATATGAAAAACATATTCTTCGAGGAAAAACCATTATGCCCCTCGATGATATTCCTTCTGAAGATGACAATGACGAAGGAACTCAAAATCATTGGTGTGAACAAATTAAGACCGGTGACAGAAACGTTTGGGCTTCCTGCAACCCTTTTGAGTATGAATGTGACTGGGGAAGCAGCATTGAGAGGGCTGGGGAAGACGAGTTCCTATGAACTTTAGTTAATGATTCTGAAAGAACAGAATTGCCTTTGCCTGATGATCTCGGATTCAACGATTGGGTCAGAATCAAATATGGAAAAATTAACGCGTTAACTAAAGAGAAAATCTGGAATGGATGTATGAGTAAAGATCAACATAACGATGAAATTCCTAATGAAAAATCAGAAGATAACACCAAGGACTCGTCTAAGGTAGAAAATGAAGAATGCAAGCAAATACTCATAGAAAACGATGAACAACTTAAAGATACCGATTCCGACGACGATGATTTTGATTATCTAGAGTTACAAGGCAAAGACGGTTTCATTGACCTAGATGATGAAGTACACGAGAAAAGAAGATGCATCCCGTTTAAGAGGCCACCACCAATTATAGCCGAAAAATATGAGTTTACGCGATACCATTTGGGTCCTGAAGAGAATTTTTGCAAGATTCGGAAGATTGAAACCAAAGAGTATCTCCGCACTGCCACAAATGTCGGTTGGGTCAGGCGTAACTTAATGCAAGACATGGAGGAAGTCGGGGAAGTCCAAAGGTCCCCATAGAAGCCCCGCGGCTCTGAGTATAACTTAAAGACTCGTAAATAAAGAAAAGTGCTCTTTCGGGAGACAACCCGAATTATCCCTTTCTTTTATTTTATTTCCATTTCTGTAGGGTTTTGGGTTTTCTAACCATTTTTGCAGGAAACGAGGAAGTAATTACTGCTACAGTTTGCTCATCTGACCAGAGTTACGGCGTAACTCATGTATGTGATTACGCCGTAACCAACCTTTTAGCAGCAGAATTCTTGGCGCATCACCAATTACGGCGTAATACCATCTCAGTGGTTACGCCGTAACCACTCGCTTTGCAGCGTATGTCAGGTTTTACCAGTTACGGCGTAACTCCCTCAAAAGAGTTACGACGTAACCTTCCTCTGCTTTAATTCTTTCATTTTAAAACAAAATAACCTTGTATTAGTATTTTAAATGAACTTTGTGGGTGTGTTCTCTGTAAACCCTGACGAGACTTCACTCATCCACTTAGGACACCAAGTGGTTTAAAAGGTTTGTTGCATATGCTAAATGCAACCGTGATTCCTACGAAAGTGAGTTAGGTTTGTTTTTCATTTTTCATTTTTTCTTTTTAGAATTATGCTTGTCGGTAATGTGATTTCAGGGATTGAAGTTTGTTCATGATGCTTATACGAAGGCACGTCTCTTTTTCGTGGGCATTCCTTATTTATGGAGCAAATTTCAGGGAAGTTCTCGCTCTAATTCTACTTTTCTCTTCACCTTTATTTAATGCTTAGTACAAACGGGACTTTGTACAATTCAAGTGGGGGGACGGGAGTAGAATTATCTCTTGAACATTATTGTGCCCTTGTTTTCTAGTTTATTTTGAAAAATTATGCCATTTTTAAAATTTTGACATGTTTTTCTTAACCTAACTAGATTAGACCTTAGCCGAGCACATACAACCCTTGATATTATATGGTGAGATTAGCCTTATCCGTTTCCTATATTTTACCCCAAATCTACCAAATTATGAGTGTGCCGGTAGCTTGTAAACTTTAGAACTTGGCCTTTGCATCGTTTCGAGACCATAGACGAGGTATGTTGAGTTAGCTCGATGTATTTGGACTTTTCAGTTTTAGAAGGCAATATTATAGGATTATCACCCAAACAGCCTACCATTGTGTGTCTATCGAGTAGTCACCTCGACTTCTCGACCCTCATGTGAAACCCTTTTGTTGCACTCACCTTTAGTGCAAGATACCCCTAGATACACCCTTATGAGCCATTCCTTTCATTGTGTTAACCCGATATATTGTTTCGATACACCTATACACCTTAGCATACCCTGTAGTCTTTATTTATGATTGGGAAGTCATCATTTGCCTAAGTTCAAGGTTCGAGTGGAAAGGTTCGGAAATCACGCTTTCATCGACAACATTCCTGAAGATCATTGAAGACCCCCCGAATTCCCATTGTTCATCTCAAGTGGGGGGATATTATGTTATGTTGAAAAAAAAAGTTGTTATGATTTAGTTATTGTAAAGTGCGATCTTATAAGTACTATATTATGAGCTGGTTTAGTATCGAGGAGGCCACCTCGGTCACATTTGAAGATTGGAGTTGGTAGTTATGCCAACAGTTGGAGAAAAGGTAGTGTGCCCATCACGACGTCCTCTAATGACACATCTACCTTGTATTTCATGATCCGGTTTCTTGACTTCAAAGCTTGAATTTTTGGCGGACGGTAAGTGGTGATGACTTGGTTATAGATTTAGACTACATGCTTGTTTTTTATTTTACACCAATTATATATCCCATGTCTTATCCTACCCTTTAGTCATGAAGCGTGTCTAGGTGATGCATCGAGCAATCTTTGGTGTCTTGGCTATGGATTTGGTCATGTATCATTAATTTTGTCCACTTCGCCGTGACATGTTAGTAATGACGAGTCACTCCTTAACCTTTGTCGTGTCTACCCATATTGCCTTCGAGAATTGTTTAGCCCTTAACTCTAGTGGTAGAGATTTGTGTAACCACCAAGCTTATAATAGAATACATGCTATGACTGTGCGATTGAGTGATCACCCCGAAATTGACACTTAGAATAGTTGAGAGATTTGAGTGTTTTGTTCCCCCTTCTTGAGGTGTTCGGCTTTGTTTTATTCTAGCATAAGGAATTTGTAAACTTATATTTTCCAGGTTATGGGAGATATCTTTTTAAAAATCTTTCTAATAAGGTCTTCTTGAGGGCAAGTAGAGTTCAAGTGGGGGGATATTTGATAACATCAAATAGTCCTGAATATTAAGTGTCAATTTCCCCCGATAATGCTTGTAATTTATATCATTTATATGGATTTACGCTTGTTTTCCATTGTTTTCCACTTTTAGGTAAATTACGAGCATTGGAGCTAAAGAGACGCAGAATTGGAGAATTATCTAAAGATTTATCACAGTATGTTAGGAATTAGAAATTCCAGGTATTAAAGAGTCGGTCACCTCTAGTATATGTAATCGTTAGAAAGCTCGTAGTCGTAGTTCTTTTAAGCTAAGTAGTATTTAGTTAAGTAACACCGTGGAGGACGGACGGGTATTTACCCACTGTATGCCTGATCCACAGCCCGTTATGTGGCGTTTTATTGTAAGACTATAAATACTCTCTACCTTCCAAGGTAGAGAGTTGCAGCTCATAATAAGACTTTTCTTTCTCTCACTAAAGTTCCCTAAACCTCTAACTTTCTCTCTCTAGAACTCTTTGTACGCCTACTTTGTGTTTGGTTTGATGTGTATGTGAAATCCAATATTTTACAAATGGTATCAAGAGCCATGGTTTGATCATCTCTTACATATATTTGGATTTCTAGTGACTTTTAGGTGGTTTTAGAGTTTGAAAAAGTTTAGTGGTTTTTGCATCATTTGGATCATTTCTAGTGTTAAAGTTTGAAACTTGAGTGTACTTTTGTGTTTAGAATCATTGTATGTGCTTGGGTTTTGCTTTGGTAAGCTTGAATCATCGTGGTTGGGTTGTTTTTGGATTGAAAAGTGGTGTTTGTTTGATTTTCTAGCTAGCGACTTGAGCTACGGATAATTTGTCTTGGTAGCGACTTGCTTTGTAAGTTGGTAGCGAGTTATAGTTGAAGTTCTTAGCGAGTTGTGCTTAGCGACTTGTCTATTGAGACAAGCCGACAAACAGTACACTTAGTGGATTCTCCACTACGGGTAGCGACTTGGTGTAAGTTAGCGACTTGTACTTAAGTTTGTTAGCGACTTGGTATTAGCGATTTGGTGCTTAGCGAGTTGCTATTTAGCGACTTGACATCTTAGCGACTTGGTGCTTAGCGAGTTGTTATTTAGCGACTTGCTGTCAAAATTGGCTAGCGACTTAATTCTTAGCGACTTGGTTAATTATTGTTTCTGTAGCGATTTGTCTTAAAAAGAGGTTTGACCAAAGTTGACTTTTTACGTTAAAACTTCAAACGGCCATAACTTTTGATCCGTAACTCCGTTTTCAGCTAAATACCTGTCAAAATGACCGGAACAGGCTGAATATTGTGAGGTTTCACGATGGTGTCGTGAAACAAATTTTTCGAGGCCCAAATCCTCTCCGAAAGGAAGTTATTGAGCTTTTAAGTTTTTAGACCTAAAATTCTCCATAAAATCGTGCAACAACCAACCCAAATCACAACATCTCTGCTAATCCCACAAACAATCATAAGACCTAACACACAATTTTCTATCATTGTGTCGATCCTTCTGTCATCTTAACACATTCCATTGGTCATTGTAATACGGTTTGGTCTTGATTTTAGTAAAATCCCGCGAAAGATTCTATTTCTCGGTTTAAATCATAGACTTGTAAAATCCCGTGCATTCTACCACATCATGTCTTACTCTACTAACCCTGTGATTTCGGAGGTAATTAAATTGTATGATGCTATGGACACCAATGATAATGTATGCTACACTGAACGATTAAAGATGATTGAATTAATCAATGATGATTTGAGTTCTTCATGCTCCGAGTGCAATGAGAAAGATTTGCACCTGTTCAGGCTACAGAATGCCATGCAAAAGGAAAGCAGCATTGAACCTTATCAACAACTTCACTCTCACCTCATGTTACTTCTACCCACAACAATGGAACGAACATGTATTGCCCTTTTCCGTCAGGACTTATCCACATTAACAGGAATGTTGCTGTTAAACCTAGAGCAATTGGAGCTACAACTTGACAAAGAGAAGGTTTATAAGGATAGTTCCAGTAATGCACTTCAAGTGATCTACAAACGCTTTCAGTCATTCATTAGAAGGGAATTCTCATCAGATTATGATCAAGACATGACTGAAATGTCCTTCAAGAGACACACTGGAATGGAAATTAGCGCGTTCACAGAGACACTGATCCATCTCATGGATAATGTGGAGAAGTATATTGAGGAAGTTACTCAGAAAGATGATAAAGTAGATGAGAGTCGGGTACAGTTGAGAGATATTTGTGATAAGTCGGGTAATGTATCAGAAAGGTCGGGTGTTGCAGAAACAACAAAGAATGTTGTAACCAACTGCTCAGTAACTCCTGGCACACAAGAAGTGGATGCTGTGATCAGAAAGGTGAATGAATGTCGGGTACAATCAATAGATTGTAGTATTGAGACCAGTAAGGCATCGGATGATGGATCAGTTGGCACTGAATACAGAGGCTCAGAGATTGATAAGCTTGACACATCCAGCGGTCCAGTGACTCTTGTTACACATGATGTGGATGCAGATATCAGACCAGAAATTGAGCAGGTTTCATGTAATGAGGTACCCTTTACTGTTCAACGTAGTGCATCTGCTAAAGTACTTAAACAAACTGATCATGATGCTGAACATGACTTTCATAAATGTTCTGTTACTGAGGCTGAGTCTGAGATGAAGTGTTTCAAAACAAAAGATATGGTTGATAAGAAGGCTTTTGATGAACTTTCAAACAAATTCTCAAATCTTGAAAAACATTGCATTTCACTTGAAATCGCTATTCAGAGTAAAGAAGAAAGTTTTCAACTTAACAAACCATGTAAAAAACCGGAACTTCCTGAATTCCGTGAACTTTTTGAAATTAACACTTTGAAAGCTCAGCTTCAAGACAAAGAGTCAACCATTTACAATCTGAAGAAACATATTTATGTCTTGAATGAGAAAATTAATTTAGTCATGAATACACAAGACATTGATGCTATTATAACAAGAAATAATGAACTTTCAATTTATGTAGCTAAATTACTAAAGGAAAATGAGTCTTTGAGAAAGCATCACATAGAACTAAGTGACTCTGTCAAAGAAGCTAGAACTAAGTCAATGGAACACACAAACTCTTTGATAGAAAAAATTGATGAACTCAAAGCTCAACTTTAGAATAAGAGTTTCGCTATTGTTGCCTTAAAGAATGAGCTTAGGAAAACTATAGGGAAAAGTGTGAACACTAAGTTTACAAAACTATCAACCTTGGGGAAACCAGTTTCTCATCCCATTAGAAACCGGTCTGTTGTTAGGCAGCCTACTGCGTTTATATCCGAAAGACTAAAATTTTCAAAAACACAGTTTGCCTCCCAAGTTGATGAGAAACAAGTTTTGTCAAAACCAGTCACTTCACCTGTGTTACCTAAGAGTCATGCTTCGAGTTCCTCTAAGCCTCAACATGCAGCTACTTTTAATCCTAGCACCTCTAGGATTAGTTCAAAAACAGTGTCAAAACCAAGCATTAAAACCCAGAATTCATATGATATGAATGACTTGTGGAAGAACTATTATCTAGAAGAAGCTAGGAAAAAGGCACTAATTCGAAAAGACGGAATTTTAGGTGCAAGACCTAGGGTGATGAATTCTACGAGATTTCAAAGCACTGCTAGTAGTTGTAAACCACTACCTAGGAACACTCAAAAGACTAGGGATTGGCGTACATCTAAGAGTAGTTACATGCATAAGAATGCTAAGCATGTAGAAAAGAAAACTAGAAATTCTGAGTCTTTTCCACATAAGAAACATTTTCCTAATTCACATGCCAAGGTACAATCCACTAAGACTACTAATGTGACTAAGGTTCAACATGTTATGAAGCAAAACAAACAAAAAACTTCGCCTAGATGGATACCAACTGCTAAATCTTTGGAAACTAGGAACAAGGATAAGTCTTACACTATGCATAAAAAGCCTTACAATCCTAGATCTTGCCATAAGTGGATACCATCTGGTAGAATGTTTAAGGATGCTGGACTTAGGTGGATTCCTACCGGAAAGCTGTTTTCTGATGACAAAATCAAGGTTGACCGTGAACCTCCCAAAGGGTTTGGATACTAATGTCACTAACCAATATATATGCAATCAAGCTTGTGATGTTAGTGCAGGTAGTCCTTACTCAGTTGCAGATACTTCGATCCTTCAATACATGGACTGGTTTAAAGTATGGATAACACAAGGATTGATATCTCATAATTCACGGGTTCAAGTAACTCAACCTTGATATTCAACTGGCTATGACGTCTGTTCACATCAATTCAGGCCTCGTACTTCAACATTATGGCATCTGCAGATAACACTTCAGGCCCCGTTCCTCAAAAAGAAAAGAAAGGTGTACGCTTCAGTGCGCTTTATCTTCAAAAGAAGAGAAATCTTCATGTTCATGACCATTCTCATCGACATTCTTCATCAACAAGCTTCATGTTTTTCCACGCTCTTTCAACCCTCAAGTGGATCTACGTTCATGGGTGTATATCTTATTCACTTGTTCAAATCAAAAATGGCACCTTCAGATGCAATTTTTTAGGGGGAGAAGAGTGGATATACTAAATGATGATGGATATTTGAATAATGGTCATACGACTTTATGTTTGATGACTCTCCTCCAACGCCTAATGTTTCACTCACTAAGGATAAATGGGATTTATTGTTTGGGATTCATTGTTTCAAAAGATATGTTTGATGAGTATTTCCAACCGCTAGCGAATGTTGATCATCCAAGAAGTACAACTCAGACTACTCAAGAAGCCCAATCTCCAGTTATTCCTTTAGGCGTTGATAATGACTATCAGAATATTGCAGTTGCAATCTTGAATAATGATCCGCTCTTTGGTATTCGTTTGCCAAATCTTCACGGATTATTGTTCATGAATAATGATCCGCTCTTTGGTATCCCTTTGCCAAATCTTCACGGATTATTGTGCACTCTATAAATCAACCACATGAACATTAAGGAAAATGACTACCTCATCCGCTCAAAGATACTATTGGTGAGTCTTCCAGATCAGTCTCTACATGAATACTTTTAGGAAGAAGGCATTGATGTTGAGGAATCATTTGTTCCGGTTCATTCAGTGGATCAATTTACATCCGATTGTATGTTTATTCACGTGTTGGACATTTGACATAAGTTGAATACTTCAGAGTTAATCATTTATCACTTATTTGAGACTGAAGTTGACTTTCACTAAGGCGTGTTCTTATTTGATAAACTTGCTCGAGCTTAAGAATTTGAGTTGAATACTTGGTTTATCTAGTTACCAGCAGTCGGGATGTATTGAAGACCTGGTTAACTATCACTTTAAGGAGTTACGTTGTTTTACTCAGTGTCACACGCAAATGTCGTTGTGGATAATCGCAAGAGGTGTTAATGTCTCATACTTTGGTTGAGTATCGAGCACTTAGAGATTTGCTTGGTGCATAAATTCTAAACACCGTTTTTCCATCATTAAGTGCAAGCTTAAGATACAAGTGTGGGGAATTCGACTTCAGTTTCAAGTTTGGTATATCGGGTTTTCTTCAACAGTGGTCACTTCAAATTGTCTACATATGGGTTGATAAAGATAGTCAGAGAGAGTTTCTGTAGCAGTTGATTCTCACAGGATTCAGTTGAGCTAATTGTTTGTTCTTCTCTATTTCAAGAGTTTTTAGTATGTATAATGTGTTGCTGATTCTGAGGTATCAAAACCAGCAAAGGGGAAGGAGACATACATCTAAAAGCACAACGAGTACACATGATGAACTTAACACTTCTACTTGATTGAAGTTATCCCGGGAAGACAAAGGTCATAACCATAGAGAAACTCAGTGTTTAAACTCGTGGCTTCTGGTGTATTATTCCAACTATTTGGGGGAAGGATGTATTACTCCAACCATTTGGGGGAAGTGGTCTCTGGAGACTTTTTGGTATGTGTTACTTCAGTGTTCAGTTGGAAGAACTTTGAGAAGAATATTTGGAGCGTGAAATGATATTGCTTATCGACATCTTCGATATGGTTATGATAAAGTGCTTCTGGTTATTGCTTCATGTACACTATGTAATGATGATTTCGATGAGATCGCAACCATCAGGGGAGAGATTTGTGTACATCAGGGACTCACAACATGATCACTTGATCGAGCTTATTCAGTTATTCCTGAGTTGATATCCGTAGAGATAATCAGTGATTCAACATGTTACTTGGATGTCATAGTCTCCACTCTGGTTGGGTACATGTGTACATTATGGGCTGATTGGTTATATGTAAGATAACTAGAATGCATTTGGTGAATTGAAGATGTTGATATATTGTTCTCCCGTACAGTCGACTGCACAAATCCGCAGAATGATGTTAACATCGGGGATGCACAACAGGTTCATGTGATCAGGCTTAATCATGTATCTCGAGTTTGATAACCGCAGAAAGGATCACTGGTTCAACTTGTTACTTCGGTGTTTTCATGTTTCTTTGGGTTGTTGAGCTTCATTCAATGAGACTGTTTTTCTTCACATTCTACTTCTTGGGGGAAATGGTCTTAATTCGAAGATTGTCGGTTTTGGGGGAAGCTACCAAAGATTCTCATTTAGAAGGCTCATGTTCAGACGACGATTTTCTTAGAAGCCTCGAATGCTTTGGTGGTTAAAGTTTAAGAGATGTTGATTTCTTTCTTCTACAACGTGCTGAACGATATCCTTATCTCGGTACTCATTTCATCATCCTCTTAAACTAATTTATCTTCTTGTATATATTTACTTCAAAAAGCAAAATACAAAATTACAAAACTTTCAAAAAATCAAATAGAAAAATATAAAACTTTCAAAAATCCATAAAAATTTAAAAATCTTGAAAATTTCCAAAAAAAAAAAAAAAAAAAAAAAAAAAATTCTTTTTGTTATGTTTTTCTCGATTCGATAATATCTACGGTCTTTGTGCTGTCATTCAAAGAATGACACGGGACTTTAGATGTTGTTCGAATGTTTATTAAAAAAAAAAAAAAATCGAAAAATCAAAAAATCAAAAATTTTTTTGGGAGAAAGTGAAACAATGGTTTATTGTCATCTCAGGCAGTAACCCGCTTTTTAAAGAAAGAACAGAGCTACACCTTATAATTTTTTCAAAATTCCATGCTCTGATTCTATAAACATTTATCTGCTGAAATCTAACTGCTTTGAAAAATAACTAGTACTCTATTTTTGATAATCATCTCGACTTATTTGTCAAAATATCTATCTCTCAATCAACAAACTTTGTCATTGATTGAGGGGGAGAATGATTTCAATTAAATTAAAAAGTTATTTGTCATTCAATTGTTTTCAAAAGATATTCATGCATGTTTAATCAATGGAGTTTAAAGTCTTAAAATCCGATCCTTATCAGTTAAAACGCTTTCATAATCAAGTCACAATTCCCCTTAAAAGCTTTCAAAATCAATTTAAATCTACAAGAGATCACAAATCTCAAAGGATTTGATAATTGTGATCGGGGGAGAATTTGTGATTTAAATTGGATTTAAACTAATAATTCGGTAAATGGTTTTATAAGGTTGTACAAGCTCTCCTTCCCACATGTGCCAAATGATTTCAAATTTTCCATGCACATGTTGAGGGGGAGCATCTATCTTAAACCACAATGATTTGAAACGTGATCATTTATCTCAATGTGGAGGTTCCCTCTAGTATGTGCAAAACTCTTTTCAAACCTCGAGGCACATATTGAGGGGGAGCAAAACTTTGAAAACCTCATCCTTCCCAAAAAATGCTTAATCTTCTTGATTTGTTTAGGGAAGTGATATTGATATCTTTTAGAAAATGGAATTCAAAGAAGTTAACTCTTTCTCTTGCCTCCATGTGCAAAACGATTTCAAACACTTGATGTACATGTTGAGGGGGAGCTCTTGTTCTAAAAATATCAAAAACAATTCAGGGTCAAAATGCTTTGATAATATATCACAAGTATTTGGATTGATTTTCAAATGGTTTTCAATTGGTTCAAATGGCAGATGAACAATACCAAATAGACCGACCAAATTTACTTTATGTACGGTGATATAAGGATGATAAGGTTATATATTTGTTCCCATGATCCGCCAGAACCGGAGGGATCTACCCAGGAACAATCCACTAGTTAGTGTAGAAGTCCTTAGGTATGATGATAAAAGGAGAAAAATGAGATATGGGAAGAGTGCGGACTGAGACAGAGCTAGTACTGGAATAAACCCAACAAGGTTCTAGCTATGAAGTCTCGGTAAGCACTGAAGGGGTTGAAGAATGAAAAAGAATTAAATGAGAAAAGGGCGAAAAGAAATAGCCCTCCATTTATTCAACCATAGGGCAGAAACCGGGTACAATTCATATGCTACTGATGGTAACATCGGTATTGAAGACAAGACGTCATGGACCCAGTGACGCTCTACACTACAACTTCCCAAACCACTCAAGTTCCTCTTAAAAGGGCTTGTTTCATTCTCACGGGGAACCTACATTATCTATCGACTTTCTCTTAGAGATTGTTGATATTGAAGAAGGAGACCCTCTCCCTAGTCTCTGATACAGGATCCAAATATGCACAAATTGAGTCTAAAGCCATGAGATCATCTATAAATCTCATTAGGACACTTTCAATGAAGACTCTCTTTTTCACACAATGTGGAAAGAGAGATTATATCTTGAGTCCTACGCATTATCCTTGTGGTATTGCCAGAACATCCGAGTGATATGCATACATATTCACAATGAAGATGGAAAGCCTTCTGGAGCCAACATCAAACAAGCTCCTGGTAGGTGGCATGTGAGATCTATTCAATAGATCAACCATGTGACAACTGAACAGAAACAATGGAGCGATTCAATATTTTGAATCAATCCTGGTTCAGGTTATGGATTGACGGATACCTTTGAAAAACCGGTCATTGTGCTTAAAAACTCTTTTCTTTAGCACATCGACCGTGTACGAATATTTCAAATCAAAAGGTGTTTATGATTGATAATTGATTTTCATTAAAACCTTCGTTGTATTGCAAAAACAATTTCTATTTTGCGATACACGATTGTTTTTCAAATCTCTTTTCATCAATCAGTGAATTTCTATTCGCTGGTTCACTCACTCCGTGTTGTCTTCTTTGAGACGTTCCGGTTTGAGAACAGCTAGAGCAGCTGCGAAACCCTGTCAAGGAAATTCTTCGGAATTATACCTGATCACAGGCAGTACTTGTACTGATCAACGGGGAACCGTGGGCCGTGTACCTCAATTCAACGAAAGTGATCAAAGACACTTTCGTGCGCCTTATTGCTAATTGTTTTATGCAGGTACACCCGACGTTTGCAGCTGATCAGAATGAAGCGGTCAATCCATAGCCGCATGCTCACACTATACATTCATTTTTCAAGAAATCATGATAAAGTGCATCAATGACTCTGATATTTTCACTCCATGCTTCTGCTACGCTGCTGCCAATATCATGAATCAACGAAAGCTTCCGCTACTCTGATGAAAAGATATCATGATCCAGAATGTGAGCATGTCGGTCCGAAAGTCACAACATCACATAATACCAACACCACAATGGATGTCTCAGAGATTTTTTGTTAGCTGATGATCTCAAAAGCTGGCTCAAAATTATTATCACGTGGATCAGTAAAAGACCTCCACTTGGATTAACCAAACATGCAATGAGAAGAATCAATGACTACGAGCTTAGGAGCATAGTGCTACATCAAGAATGCAAGAACAATTTTTAATGTAATATCTGTTTGTATTCAATATAATTTTAGTATATGTTTGAGGTGACCTCCCTTAGGGGGAGATTGTTAGGAATTAGAAATTCCAGGTATTAAAGAGTCGGTCACCTCTAGTATATGTAATCGTTAGAAAGCTCGTAGTCGTAGTTCTTTTAAGCTAAGTAGTATTTAGTTAAGTAACACCGTGGAGGACGGACGGGTCTTTACCCACTGTATGCCTGATCCACAGCCCGTTGTGTGGCGTTTTATTGTAAGACTATAAATACTCTCTACCTTCCAAGGTAGAGAGTTGGAGCTCATAATAAGACTTTTCTTTCTCTCACTATAGTTCCCTAAACCTCTAACTTTATCTCTCTAGAACTCTTTGTACGCCTACTTTGTGTTTGGTTTGATGTGTATGTGAAATCCAATATTTTACACAGTATGCTACTTTGAAGAAGTTACGGCGTAACTCGTCTCTCACATTACGCAGTAACTATTGCGTGACTCAGAAAACCATCTTATTAGAAGGTTACGGCGTAACTCTTCCCAAAGGTTACGACGTAACTATATTAGGTCAAATGAGGTTCCACGCCGCTGACACTTACGCCGTAACTACTACATCAACTACGGCGTAACCAAGTTTATTGAAGACTACGGCGTAACCACTCATAAGGTTACGCCGTAACCAGCAGATCTAGTGCAATATATGATGAATATGAGCGGCTAAGCACCTCTTGGTGCTGGCCTAGTTATGATTCCTTAATTGTTTTGTTTGCGTTTACTTTACTTCTGTACAATTATTTCTAAGTGTATGCATGCATAGTTTATTGGTAGCCACCCTTGGTTCGGTAGTTTTGAATGGTGGTAGAGGCCAATTTCCTAGGAGATATGACCAACTGACCCTAGGTGAGCGGACTGAGACGGGAAGGGTAAGATATGACCAACTGACGACCCTTTCTACTTGTGCGATTTGACCAACTGATCACCTATCGTTTGGATGAACTTAAGAATTAGGGGGTGCGTGTCTAAGTTCCTAACGGCCGGGCATTCACTATTATAAATCTAGCATGTAGCGGTACTTAATGACTTGGCTTAGGGGACTAGGAACAACATGACTTATGAGGGGACACCTGACTTCTCCTGTGGTGGCATCTTTGCTGATAGCTTAGGGCGAATTGACCAAATGTTGTCCTCTCGACTTTGACCCCACCTGAAGTAATTGGAAGTAAGTAGACATAGACATAACTAGCTAGGAGGATTAACTAGGTTAGCACCACTCTCCTCTATTGATTTCCCTTTATCATTTATCTGCTATTAATTGCTTTATTCTGTTTTAGTAGTTTAATTAATTAATTCCCTACCGAAACCTTTATTAATCTGTGACACCTAGACTTAGTAACAATCCAACACACATAGCTCTTGGGACGACCTCGGTTTTACCGATTACTACACTACACATGACCGGGTACACTGCCCGTTAGTGCATTAGGGTAGACCATAGGTATAATGAGACTTTATAAATATTAAAACCTGGTCAGTAAAACCTGCATCAATTCTGTTTCTACATAGCCTAACGTCGTCAGGTTTTAATCCTGACGCCGTTAGGTTGTCCTGAAAAAAAGTGGTCTGCTGTGTTTTTCTAGAAAAATTATGGAAAAATTACATCATTAAAGCCTGGAAAAATTTCTGCAAAACATCCATTATGACTCGATACAAGAATTTGACTCAAACAAACACACATATATATCAATTTCAATAGTTGTAATTCTCATGTTCATGCTCTTAAAAGCTTATGTGATCTTTCCTACACTTATCTTTTTGTAAAATACTTTTATATGTAATTAAGACGAGGTTAAAAACAAAATAAAGCATTTTCACAAAGTCTAACATGAGAATAAACAACAATGAAAAAGATATAAAACACACAAATTGAAAAACAAAACAAGCAAACAATTAAGCATGGGTTGCCTCCCACGAAGCGCTTTTCTTTATTTATGAGTCTTGTAGCTAGACTCGAAGTCGTGCTCCTACGTTACTTCCTTACCGTCATCTTCTTCCTCATGACGATCTCTATTGGGTTTTTTCATGGCATAGTTATGTCCTATCGTGCATCTTTCTAAGAAGTCATCTTGCTCCCAATTGGTTACATATTCTGGTCCTAGTTTCACACATTCTTTATAGAACCCAAATATCTTATTCATCACATAGTCTACTCATCTCTTCCTACTCCTCATTCCTATAGTAGACCGAAAGCTTAAGTTCCTTCTCATCATTGGATAGTGATGAAATTTTTTCAATTTTGTATGGAATTTGGTAGGCAATGTCATCGGTCTCATCCTTGAATCTAACTATCCGTAACGACGGATCATAAGTCATCCCGGTGCTATCTACGAATGGCTTTCCTAGAACTACATGGGACAAGCTAGGATCTATGGCCGTACTAATATCTTCCACAATCACAAATCCGTAAGGTACGTGAAGCTACCTACATAGACGGGCAATCCCTTAATTCTACCAAGGAAATTACATCTAACTCTAGGATCATTGGGGTCTTGCCTATTTGAGATAGGTTTTTTCATCACCCAATTATAGTACGTGCTAGTCATGATGTTTGTTGGGGACTTGCGATCAATGTAGGCCTTTGCCACGAAAAGATGTCCTATGCAACATGGTATGTTGAGATTTCTAGGATTTCCAAAGTTGATTCGTGGGCATCTCCTAGTATAAATAGGACAAAGGTCGCGCACTAGGTGTGGGTGGAATGAAAGTTCCTCATCCGTAGGAAACTTATTGAAGTATTCATCATCTACTTCGTCTATTTCATCGGTTGATTTATCCTTAGGAGTCTCACTAACCTCAAGTACCGCTGGTTCACTACATCACTATTCCTATTTGGTTTCACTAGGGTGATGACATTGACGAAGTGAACATGCTTTGATGAAGACGGGTCCCTAGTTTCGAAGTACTTGCTCGGGTCCTTATCTTAACAAGGGAAGCTTCGGTAGAGTGAGTCGAGATGGCATTAACCATTTCGGTGGTCATCCTATCATTATTGGTTATGGTTTTCAAAAGGTTATCTATTTTCCTATCCATCTCGACTTGTTGTTGGTTAAAGCGGTCTGAAAGCTTGGCTATTTGGGCTTCTTGGGATGTAACTAGGTGTTGCATCATCCCTTCTAGGTTTTGTTGACTAGGGCCATGAGAGCTTTGATTGTGTTTTTGGGGCCATGGGGAGTCATTAGAGGTGAATTATTTGGTTCGACCCCAATTATAGTCGGGTTTGCCACTCCATGCTTCTCGGGCTTCGTTGAAAGTCTTAGGTCCGGGTGATGTGGGGAATCTTCCTCCCATTCCATTGGTACGCGAGGATGTGTAGTCCAAAAAAGCTTGTTCGGGGAGTCTCGTGAAATTACGAGTGTCATGGGGACCACTACATAACTCACACAAGGAAGAGACCTTGTTCACTTGGCGTGAGGGCTTAGGAGTTTCGTAGGAGCTCATTAGAAATTTTACTTGATCTTCAAGTTCGAGCATCCTACGATTGGAAGGTTGTGAGTCAATGGGAGGCAAGGAGATTGCCTTGACGGTTTTAGGCAACTCACGGGGGTCATTCCAACATTCGTTGTCATAGAGGGCAAGGTCCTCTATTGTACCCCATGACTCTTCCATGGTAAGTTCACGAAGTTTGCCACCGGCCGCTTGGCGATGGTTTGCCTAGTTGATAGATTGATATGATCGTAAAAGTTTTGGACTTGAAGCCAAAGATCGATGCCGTGATGAGGGACTTTATGGAGCAAGTCATTGAATTGAGTCCACGCCTCATAGAGAGTTTCGCCTTGACGTTGTTGGAACATCAAGATGTCATTCATTAGTTTGGTAGTTCTCCCCGGTGGGAAAAATTGGGCGAGGAAACGAGTGGTGAAATCATCCCAACTTGAGATGGATCCGGCAGGAAGTCGCTCAAGCCAATTACTAGCTTGGTCCGGTAGAGAGAATTGGAAGACACGCAAGCGCGTAGTCTCCCGTGTGGTGGCATCAAGGTCGATAGAGTCAACGATTTTAAGGAAGTCCTTATGATGCTGATTAGGATCTTCGGAATGAAGTCCATGGAATGCACATCCATTTTGCACCAACCGGATGGTGTCGGATCACAAGGCCATAGTTTGAGCTTGAATGGGGAGCTCAATGGTGTTCCTATAGCCTTGATGGCTCGGTCTAGAGTATTCACCAAGAGTACTGCCTCTATGTAGGTAGTTTCACGTACCTTACGGATTTCGTGAATGTGGAGCATATTAGTACGACCATAGATCCTAGCTTGTCCCATGTATTTCTAGGAAAGCCATTCATAGAAACCACCGGGATGACTTATGATCCGTCATTAGGAATAATTAGATACAACGATGACACCGATGACATAGCTTACCAAATGCCATTTAAGATTGAGAAATTTTCATCACTATCCAATGATGAAAAGGAACTTAAGCTATCGGTCTACTACATGAATGAGAAGGATAAGATGAGAGGAGTAGAATATGTGATGAATAAGATATTTGGGTTCTATAAGGATTGTTTGAAATTAGGCCCGAAATATAGAACCAATTGGGGGGAAGATGACTTCTTAGAAAGATGCACGATAGGACATAACTATACCATGGAAAACCCCAATAGAGATCATCATGAGGAAGAAGCTGACGGTAAGGAAGTCACGTAGGAGCACGACTTCGAGTCTAGCTACAAGACTCATAAATAAAGAAAAGCGATTCGTGGGAGGCAATCCATGCTTAATTGTTTGATTGTTTTGTGTGTCTTATATCTTTTTCATTGTTGTTTATTCTCATGTTAGACTTTGTGAAAATGCTTTATTTTGTCTTTAACCTCGTCTTAATTCCATATAAAGGTATTTTACAAAAAGATAAGTGTAGAGAAGATCACATACGTTTTTAAAGAACATGAAGTTTTTTTTATTTTGTTTGTATTCAACCGAATATTCTTTGAAAATTTCTGCCCGACTCAAAAGCTTGTCAGCGACCATTTGAGCATCACGATTACCAATAAAGTCATTCAAACCAAGCTTGTAATTCTTTCAATCAACATCTGTTGCGCCTATATTTTCAAATCCACAATACACTTCTTTCATCACTTTCCAAGATCTAACGAGGCATTTGTTGACATTAGAAAGCTGGTTTAACAATAGTTGCTTAGAGAAAGTCAGCCAACGGGATGCCTTAAGATACTTGATATCGTCTTCATATACCAAACTATGGTTGTGTTTCTTAAAAAACTTGGTCACAACATACTTTCCATCTGGTCTCTTCTTAAGTCTAAGTTGTGCGGTATATCCAAAACGATAAGATGCACGTTTCCTTCTTTTTGTGACCTTATTAACACCTAAAGGGTTGGTGATTTGTGTTTTATCAGTTTTTTGGTTGCCAGGCTTAGGTGGGGGTTTAAAACCCTGCCTAACACAATAAAAATACTTATTGTTGGGTTCTTCTTTGTTAGTTGTGCTTAACCTTCTACCACTCTTTCTAACCTCAAACCCACCTTCCTTTGTGTAATCTTTGTTTGCCTTTCGAGCTAAATCAAGTGTATCAAACACAGTTCCTTCCACAGGTTTATTATCAACTCTAGGGACTCAATATTTAGTACCTTTAGGAGTAGGCTTAAAACTTCCAACCTGGTGTGGAGGAGGTGTAAAATTTGACTCTCCGAACATGTCTTGCTCATTGTTAACCGCTCGAGGAGTGAGTGGTTCACCTAAAAAAAGTTATATAGTATAGAAACATTTATCAAATACATGATCAAAAACCAAAAAAAATGATCAAATACATAGAGAAACACACAAAAACACATGATAAAAAGCATAGAATGTAATATTATTCATTCAATATGATGAATTAGAAACATTAAAACCAACAAAATTGTTACCTGCAAAAAATTTTTCAACAAATTGACTATCTATCGAATCATTCATGATGAATTACAAAAACTCTTGACTAGAAATGAAACACAGATTGTGAACACTAGAATGGAATGTGGTTTGTATTAAAATGAAAGAGATATATGATGTTTGAGTATTATAATTGAAAATCAAAAAATTGTGCTGTAAATGTGGGATTTCATTGAATGAAATCGTGCATGATAATGTGGGCTAAAGAACTGGGCAAAATAAAAAACGCTTAGATGTGTATGTAATGTTACTAAAATACTCTCTAACCTATACAAACTAATTTTTATTATATTTTTCTTTTTATGTGTATTAAATATATTGCCACATGGCTTCCTCCTATTGGGTTTTGCATTGATCTTATTTTTAGAATTTTAACATTGTTCTCATTCGATCCCAAATATATATATATATATATATATATATATATATATATATATATATATATATATATATATTATAGTTTAGTCTAGCATTAAGTAGTCTTAAGGGTGTTTGGGATTACATATACTAACTGCTTATGCAAATAAAATAAGCTATTTTGTGTAAAAACAACTTGTAGTCCACTATTCCAAACTACTTTTTTCAAGGATGAATAAATACATAAGTTGTTTTAATAAGCATATTAGAACAACCCTTTTTACTATCTGTTTTATAAACAGTTTGTATATTATATTTTGTTATTAGCATGTGAGTAAGTAGTCATGTAACAGTTAGAAATTCACTTTGGATTATAGGAAGACTTTGTTAACATGTCGGACAATGTTTAACAACAACATATGAATGCCTTTGATGAAGAAGATTTTGATTGCTTTTTTATATAACTTTTCTGCAGGCATACGGAGGTAAAAAGTCAATAAAGAGTGTTTGGCCAATGATTTCTTCTTTCTTAATATTGTACTAATTTTCTGAGCATGACCACCAGAATTCTTAGAAACATCATAAATCTGAAGTATAAAACTGTAATATGCCACCAGAAAATATGTTATACTTTCTACACGTTTTTGTTATATTTTGTGTGCATTAACCAAATTTTGGTTTATAATGTTTTCTTGTTCTTTCAAGTAATTTTATGACATGTATTTAATAATTAGAAGCATGGATACTTCTTTGTTTACAAGATAAAATGGTGAAAATGAACGTGTCAATCCGTGATTCCAGACATGTTCCGACCCGTGCCTCGTTCCAATCTGACCCAACCTAAGACTTGGCTAACCTGTGATTCAGATGGCCTATTACAACCTGAAACCTACATTGACCCATTAACCAACTCACCCACTTTTCCACCATCAAATGTTACCCATTCCGTAGTTTTAAAAAAAAAAGTTCTTTATATGACCATTTACATAAAGGAACACTGGATCAGAGTAATCTAAAAGGCTTAACACCCTGTAGTTTTTCAACCGTTGGTTACGCTGTTTGCCCTTCATCTTCTACTACGACTGATTCCCCTTGTCTTGACCAACACTCAAATCCTCTGCTATCTCCTCTCATTCCATTCCTGTATCACCCTCAAATACCCCTTCATCTGCATCCAAATCAATACCCAAGTTCTCCTTCGCCCATTCCAAATTTCCTAACTCTTCTGCTGGCTTTGACATACCTGGTTAGATGTTGTGGTTTGTTTTATTGGATTCCATGTGGCTATTGGACCCATCGTTCTCAATCTCTTGGGAGCATTCATGATGCGGATTGTTGTAAGTGTGTAACATCAAAGTTTTACAAGCCTCCTAGGTAGAGTACCTAACTGTTGTAGTGTAGTATAGGCAAGACTCGGGGGATTGATCGTTCTCTAAGGGAATATTGAGGTAGGTTCGAAGTGTATGACATATTAAGTCTAAGGGTTGAGGGAAGATTATTTTTTTCTTTTTATGTTTATTTAAAAGCAAGTAAAATTCGGGTATTGAGGGAGGTTGATTTAAACTACTAATTAAACTACAATGCTAGAAAAATAAATAACAATAAAAGTGAAGTAGTAGTGAACTTCTTATAAGAGGAAAAATGTATTTACCTAGAATTTCACTACTCCCTAGTTATATCCTATTGTGTTGTCAAATTGCCACGTCTTTGTCTAATGTAATGTGAAATATTCCTAATTAACAGTTGTAGGTTGGTCAGTCCTTACGTCAATAGACTATTCTTAGTGAACGACGCGTATCTGAATTGTCAAGCTCACCTTACGACTAGCCTACACATTAAATACTCACTTCCAATTAATTAACCTAAGACATAAGTTATTAACTTGTCACCTTTTAGTGGACGTTCAATTTAGTATAATTTTCCCTAGCTAGTTTTCCAACTCCTAACGCACATACAAATTAAACACGAGACGACAACCTAATAATCAATAACTAGGTTTCATGAAATCCTAAGTAGACACTAATTAGTTTAGCCTAGCATAGTAGAACTAATCAAAGTAAATATAAAGAAATCAAAAAAATACACATAAGCATATGTGGATGATTGATTAGGTAACTTAACTCAATAATACATGAGGTCTTCGGGCCGAAAAGGCCTACAAAAGTTGTAAAAAAATGTCTAGGGTTCAATGGTGGGAGTTCTTCCAAAGTTGCACACATAATAATGACAACAAAGCGTTTATATTTATAGTTTTTGGGTTGTGATGGCGTCACTTAGATATTATGACGCCATCTTTTAGGATTTCGTTTTTAAGCCGACAAAGTTGTGACAGCGTCACGTTGAGGTTGTGACGTCGTCAGCCTTGATAAATCTGGTCTTGACGCTATCATGGTAAATCGTTCCAGCATCTGTATGGTCAGTAACCCTAGGTGACAGTGTCAGGTTGTGGTTGTGATGCCATCACGGGTCTTCTCGTGATGTCTTTGGCGTTTTTCTCGTTTTCTTCGCTTTTCCATCTGATCGAGCTCAAAACACGTTCTTTTTCAATAATCGCGTCCCAGGTACCTAAAACTTAAATAGTATGAAATTACACATCATCAATTATCCCGGGGGCATTTAGCATTAGTTAAAAGATAGTTTACAACATAACCCGTTCATTAATAATCCTAACAAACACGGAATTTATATACTAGCACCTCACATAAGTGTTTGGATTCTCTCATCTCTCGGGTGTCTAAGCGATAGAAACAAAAAAATGAACACTCACTACCTGTTATAGCATATGGATTACCATAGGCTTGATAAATGATCAAACTTCTACCGCTTTGGCGTAAGCACCTAGTATAAACTATCAAAGAGGATTTTATAAAGGGGTAAGGAAAAACATGCTTATGGGGGATATAGGGAAATTTAAACAGATGGAAAGCTAATTATCTAAGTTAATTACATGTACAATGTAGCGTTGCTAAGCCAAGACTCGATAAACCAACTATTTCTCTCTTTCATTGCTTTTCTTGACTTAAATAAAAGCAGGATGACAGTCCATATGTTTTTTACTTTCTTTCTTTTCTATTATTATTATTATTATTATTATTATTATTATTATTATTATTATTATTATTATTATTATTATTATTATTATTATTATTATTATTATTATTATTATTATTATTTAAAGAATGGTAAAAGGCATAAAATAACAACGTACTTTCTAAAATTTACCGACTTGAAACACTTACTTTTTTATTAACATATACACCCACGTACTTTCAAATTTTGTTCCGACTTTACCCATATTGTAATAAAATAATATTATTTAATATGATATTATATTAATATAAATCGGTCATATGGGTGAAGTCGGAACAAAATTTGAAAGTACGTGGGTGTATATGTTAATAAAAAAGTAAGTGTTTCAAGTCGGTACATTTTAGAAAGTACGTTGTTATTTTATGGCTTTTATCCTTTAAAGAATGATATTTATTTATTCATAGAATTTTACACAAAGTTGGATGGGAGTCTAGACACAAGTTGTACTCCCACCCCTTTCTGAATACAAAACCTTACTCTATGAAAAGCTTATCATCATCATCATCATCATCATCATCATCATCATCATCATCATCATTATTATTATTATTATTATTATTATTATTATTTTTTTAACATCACTTTATTAAAAACTCAAAGGATTTACAAGAAATTAGTGGGAAGCCGAGAAACCAACTGGGCCCCCACTCCTCTAGCAATAGCGAAACTAATACGATTAAAAATATGACCCGCAGCACGAGCCCCAATGTCTTGAGTCAAGGAGAAACGTCTAATGCGCTTTAGTAAGGTTACCGCCTCTTTCTCAAGTTCTCCAAAAGAAGAAAAGAAAAAAGGGAGGAACCCGTATCCGATATCTGCGCATTTAACCTCATACTTGACACGTTTACGCCGTGCAGCCTCACTAACCGTACGTCCTGGCACAAAATCAAGCAGCCCCGATTGTGTCAAAGGAGACGAACCTGTAAGATCAACACAAACATCACGCCCGCCATCCCAAGAATAAAGCAATATATCAGCCGGTCGCAAGGGTCTGTCTATATCTCCATGAAGCCCAATATCCACCTCCTTACGAACCGAAATCCCGGATCGAGAGCATATATCAACAAGAACATCACGCACAATTATTATTATTATTATTATTATTATTATTATTATTATTATTATCATTATTATTATTATTATTATTATTATTATTATTTTTTATAAAAACATCACTTTCATTAGAAACAAAACCAATGGATTACAAGAAATTAGTGGGGAGCCTCGAAACAATCTGGGCTCCCACACCTTTAGCAATAGCAAAACTAATCCTACTGAAGATATGAGCAGCCGCGCGCGCTCCAATGTCTTGAGTTATAGAGAACTTCCGGATCCGCTTAAGTAAGGTCACCGCGTCAGCCTCAAGTTCTCCTAAGGAGGAAAATGAGAAAGGGGTGAACCCATATCCAATGTCTGTACATTTGGCTCCGTATTTGATGCGCTTACGTTTTGCGGCGTCAATCACTGCACGACCTGGCACAAAATCCATCATACTAGTTTGTGTGAGGGGGGACGACCCGGTCAAATCGACACATACGTCCTGCCCTCCATCCCAAGAATAGAGCAAGATATCTGCTGGCCGTAAGACTTCCTCCCTTTCTCCACCCAATCCGATGTCAACCTCTTTACGAGCTGAGACCCCAGATCGAGAACAGATATCAGTCAAAGTGTCACGCACTATGTTGTGCCGATGCTTAATACCAATAGTGCCAGCACATGATACAGCATGGTCCCCGTAAATATCCCTTGTGAAAACCTTGGAGCAAGCTGAACACGACATCTGAACTGAGAAGAGGGGAACGCCTAGCCGATAACATAATAGACATCTGTAAGTTCTGGCATTCATAGTCTGTCCCAGCCCAGCTATCGGGACCACTCTGAGCCAGTCTGAAGTATGGTCTTCCATTTGCGATCTCCATAGGGCCATCTGTCTAGCAGATAAGCAGAAGGTGGATTCAGCCTCTTTGGTGACACGTGCGAAATATAAATCTGCCAATTTCTTCATGAGTTTGGGGGCAGCAATTTCACAAGAGCTACCCAAAAGGTCGGTCTCCATTTTCTCGTTAAAAACATGCAGGGCATCATCAAAGGAAGATCCAGTAGCACCAATACCAGACTGTCGAAGAAGTTAAGTCTGTAGGCTGGCCGATTGGAGTCTAGAAGCAAGGAAGGTATAGTTCAAAACATCGCCAGCAGTGTAAACGCCAAGCCCCCCAAATTCAAAGGGAAGAGTGGCCAGTCTCCATTGCCAATTTCCAAATCCGGGCCCAGAGGCAGTGACAATTCGCTCCAAAGAGGAGCGAAGTGCTTCATTTTTTCTTTTTTTTTTTTCATTTTTTCTTTCCATACACTTTTTCCATGCCATCTTTTGATCTGCTGCAACATAAATAACTCGGGATTTATAATTGCATCCTAACACTTGCATTTCTGCATAAATATAGCTAAATAATGACCCAAATTCTCAGGATCAAAACATGTGGAGTAATTTGAATATTAACGTACGTATGAGGTAATAATTTGACGTTCTTCTCCATTACTCCATGAATAATACTAACATACCATGAGTTCCAATCATCCCAGAACTATATTAACAAGATATGACTCGACTTACCAACCATGTAACCAACTAGACAATTAACTAAGGGTTTAACATATATGGTTTTTGATAACATCGAATGTATGCTACATTTCTATATCATTTATCTCGCAATTATTGCTCATTTCTTATATACTTATGACTGGATTGATACTTATTTGTTTAAGTTTGTTATTTTCAGTGTTTATGGAGCAATATTGGAAAATTTGCAATTGAGTTTAACACATTAAGGCATATATCGCAATAAAACTACACATCATGTCTGAAAAGTAGAAAAATGTAGCACATTATAAAAGTATAAATATTTTGCGCACTTGTATCTGTATGTAAATGCAAATCATGTATTTTGAAAAACGAGTTAAGTATTTCTAAGCATGTATCTCCTCTAAATAGTTTAAAACGAGTATTAAAAGAGTAAAAGTGGGGGTATGACTCACCTTAATAAAGGTTATATCAAATGTATAACGAATCGATGGATAAGCCGGGAAACCTCTACGCGCAACCTAGAATATGATGTTATGTCTTAGGTTCTAAAACAATGAAGTGAATATAAATATGCCTTATATAGTTATTACATTCATTATGCATGGATACTTAACGTTTGTAAAGTCATATAAGTTTTTAAGGGCCCATTTGGTTTATAGATGGGTTTAGGATTTGGATTTGGATTTGTGATGTAAGAGAGAAAAAATATATTTTAATTAATATTATAATTAAATTCTATTTAAATATTATATGTTAGTTTAAATATTAAAGTGATTGTGAGTATAACAAATATGGACCCACAGATTTCATCTCAATCCTACCAATTTGCTGAGAATACGAAACAGTAGCAAATAGTGGGTGTCAGGGGAATAACTTTCTCAACCAATCAACCTTTTTTTGGATTCAATCGATGGCTACAGTGGGATACCCCCAAACCAAACTGGCCCTAAGTCTAGTTTGGGATTTTCGTTTATTTATGTTTTCCCCTCTAAATCTACCCGTTATCTCTAAACCGTAAATGATCAAGACTCAGTTTTTATGTCTTCTGAAAGGTATTTAAATGAACTTTATGGATTTTTTGGTCCAACTGCCCCTAAAGTTACTTAACTAAGGTCAAATTACTAATTTACCCTTTTATATACATGATGTTAGTTACAGCAACTCACAGTCTCGCGAAAATGGCCATAAGTAGGTCTATACGACTCCATTTTACGCCCGTTTTTCGGCCACATTAATGTTAGGATGTTAGCTACAACTTTTATGCCTTGACCAATAGGGGTTCTAGTCAAGTTTTATGAGTTTTACCCAATTGAAATCTGTTACCCAGATTTTGACACTTGTTACCGTTTTGGCTCTAATTTATTCATACGGATGAGTTACGCAGTGAGCCAAGCGGAAAAATGACCACAAGACATAGCTATACAATCATATATTTTTACCTAAGTTTTCCAGTCCACGTATTTTGCCCAGTAATTACGTTTACAGCCCCTGTCTAGTTTTTGTTTTGCAATATAAGTCCTTTTGACGATTTCTAGTGTCTTAGTCCAATTATCCAAGCACAATCAACCATAATAAGCATATAAAACATATTACATACACTAAATACTAGTATTTACAGAAATCAAAGGTAAATATAGTGTTAATACAAATAAGCCGTGAAAACGTTTATTTATATTTTACGATCTTCTAATGTTTTGTCGATAACAAATATAAAATCATTTTAACGAAACAAATAAAGTACGTAAATAGTTTGAGTTAATAGTTTTCTAAACACACTTACGCTTTCACATAAAACACTAAAACAAGTATAAGTGATTTTATAGTTTAGATACATATGTACAACAACTAGTGTTTACATATTGGGTTAAACATATACTTAAACTAAGTATACTAAAATGGGTAAAAACTAAGTGTATGCTAAATTGGGTAAATACAAGTATATACTAAATGGGTAAATACTAGCAAATGGTTTTGACCCATAACCCATGGTTTTATATATACCACTTAACCAAGTTCATTGTATCCTTAAGATACATTGTATCTAGAAAGAAAACCATGGATCAACCCATAACCCATGACCCATGACCCTTAACCAAAAATACCCATGGGCAAAGAGGAGCGGACCACGGATCCCTAGCTTTGTGCTAGCCGGATCCCTTGTGGTAGGGATCCGTGGGATCCGGGGAAACAGAAGAGAATTTTCTCTATAAATAGAGAGCCATTTCTTCCTCTCTATGTGTACTTTTTCATATATACTTCCCCAAAGTATTCTAACCCTCTAACCTCAGATCTAAGTGATCTATGTAGTTTGTCTTTTGTTTTTGTGTGATCTACTAGGTTCCTCTCAAAGGAAAGATCACCACCTCTTGAAGACGTGCAAGCTCAAAGTCCATGAGTTGCCATGCTTCGTCATCATCAAGGCTACTAAGGTTATCTTGTTGATAGTTCTTCTTTTCTCCATAGATGTTGGGTTGAAGGCATTAGTGAAGAATGCCAAAAGTGTCAAGATGAAAGCATTAGTGAAAGGTGCTCATCATCCGTGTCAAAGCATTAGTGAAGGATGCTAAAGGTGTCAAGACGAAGGCATTAATGAAGGGTGCCAAGCATTGTGTCAAAGGCATTAGTGAAGGATGCCAAAGAATCAAATCAAGTAGCATTTGAGAAGAATGCCTAGGTCGTATAATCGATGAGGTGCATCGTTATACATATATGTATTTGTTTATATACAAGGATGGTGATATCCTTGATGGTGTTGTAACAAGGAGTAGATCTCCTTGAGACTAGGTGTTGTGTCGTGAAGGTGTAGTTCACCTAAGGTGTGAAAGAACTAGGTACTTAGCCTAGTACCTAATAAAGGGTAGGCGACGTTGTGAAGGATTAGTTCTCCTAAGGTGTGAAAGAACTCGGTGGTTAGCCTAGCACCGTATAAAGGGTAGGCGACGTTGTGTTAGGTGTGGTTCGCCTTGGTGTGAAAGAACTCGGTATTTAGCTTTGTACCGGAAAAAGGTTAAGCGACGTTGTGAAGGCTTCTCCGCCATAAGGAGTTGGTGTAGTGTTTACGAACTCTCGAGTAGGTGACTCGGGGAGTGGAGTAGGGCAAGGAAGGTGTCCTTGTAGCCGAACCACTATAAATACTTGTGTCGTGGTGATGTGCTTCTTACTCTTTATCTTTCATTACACGTTTATATATCTATCTATCAACGTCCAACATAAACAATCAAATAGATTGACATAAGTCGATCTAAATATTTAAAAGGAAGTTTTAAATTGGTAAAACTATTCAACCCCCCCTTCTAGTTTTCCACAATTGGCATCAGAGCTTCGTTACCAAGGTTCTTAAAGTATGTTGTACTTTAAAAACTTGATACGATCCGTGTATGTTTGAAAACTACAAAGAAGGATTTTTTTAAGGTCATATTTTCTTTTAAATCATTTTGTTGGACATTGATAGATCATTCTAACAACTCTTGTTTTCAAGAAATCTTCATGCTAGAATCTCTCCATAATCTTCATTCAAAGAATAATGAAGACAACATTCAAGGAAGGATCTATAAAGTAATCACAACTTACGTACACCAAGTACAAAGGATCACTTTAAAAGCTCATGAAGTAATTTTGGTATTAAGCCAAACCAAGAAGCATGGAGGTATGTTTTACCTTTCATTAGATAGGTTACATGAGTTCAATTTATTTCATAGTTTAATAATCACTAGCATCGTTAGAAGTCTCTTTCGTCACTTTTCCGTCTTTTTCATCATCGGGAATAGTATTCCTTTTGATTCGTCAAACTAACTCCGTCGTCACATATGAACCCTCGATGTGTGATTCATCAAAAGCCGTCATCCAAAAACAATCTTCATCTAAATACCTCCAAACTATTTTTGTAAGCTAATTTATAAGCCTACTACAAAAATAATGCCAAACAACCCTGTTTCTGTTCACAGTAGCCGGATCCCTCTAGTTGTACTAGCCGGATCCCAAATACAAAGGATCCGGGGGAACCGTGGAACAGAACTCAGCTATACGCTTTCAAAATTTCACCACTGATTACTTTCCCTCTATTCACACAAAAACAAAAATGACCAAGCTACTGAATTAATCCTCATTGGCTTCCATAATTTCAAGTATTCCTTCCTAGAATACCATTGTAAGTAATTACATTAACTTGTTTTAATTTTCATCATCTTAATTCAGGGGTTTATGGTTTCTTAATTTCTAATCAATTAATTAGGGTTTTTCAAATTAATCATGAAAAGGGGTTTTTTAAATCACATTGTGTTCACAACATTGTTAATACAAATCAAAACCATAAACCCATATCAACCAATTTAACCTAACTGAAAAACTTGTATTTTTAGGACCAACCATGCCCAAAGCCACTCAACAAGATCATCATGACACCGTCCATTACCTTACTCATTACTATCGTAAAAGGGGTCTGACCAAAACTAACCGTAAAATTTTCAAAAGCCTCACAAAACGACTTATTTACGAAGGTCGTGTAGTCAAGGAATGTTTCCTTGAAGATACCGACATTCGTCAAGTTTTTTCGACAATCAACTTTGATTGCCTTCTTGACATTGATGAACAAATTTGTCCGGTTTTTATTTTTGAATTCTACAAAAGCTTTAGGATCATTAGGAACACCGATAATAGCATCTCAATCGCCTTTATCATCAACACACAAAACTTTACTCTTCCTCTCAACACTTTTGCTCAAATTCTTCGCATTCCTTGTGAGGGAATTTGTATGTACTCTCAAGATTGGGCAATTAACTCTCAAAACCGTGCACTTGATCCCAAGCCTCTCTATCACACTCCTCTCGACGATCCCGAAACCATTCGTGATACTATCTTTAAAATTAGGACCGACCAATCCCGTTACGAGCGTAACAAAAAGCTCATTCACCGTGATCCTTTTAAAATGGAACTTTTCGAAATGCATTCCATGTTTAGAAAATGGGAAGAAATCCTTAGGGAAAACATCATTAGCCTAGTTGGAAACAAAGATCATCCAAACGCATGTCTTGTGCAAATGATTTATTGTCTTACTCACCAAAGGCCATTTAATCTTGCCTACTACATGGTAAGGAGAATGGCTGGGGTATTCAAAGCTTCCAACATGGTACTTCCATACGGTATGCTCCTAACACGACTTTGTAAGTATGTTAGTGCATTGCAACCATCCCCTATCAACGATGATCATTACCTCTCCGATCACGTCATGGTACCTCTTACCAAACAACCCTCTAAACAGTTCATGGTCAATGGAGAGAAACCTGAAGCTCTCTCGGACTCCTCGACCGAAGAAGAAGAAGAAGAAGATGAGGAAGACATCGACCCCGTATCCAACATCAAATTGGAAATCCTTGAATACCACGAACAACTTCCAACCATTCCAAACGAGACCGCGGAATTTAAACAAATAAGAGGCATGATTCAAAACCTCGCTTACAACCTCACTAAGCCGTCTAAAAGGAAAAGGAAGTATTGACGAAAGAGACAATAGGAATGTGCTTAGTTTCATTTATTTTATGTCTGAATGACTTCTCTTTAGTGTTTTTTGTTTATGGTATTTTAGATATTGTTACTTTACCTTGTACGTGATGTTTTATGATAACTTGCTTGTTCCTATTTGCTTGTTTTATAGATTTAATAGTGTACAAAATCTGCACATCATTTTCTGTGTAGGTTCTGTGTTGGTTCTGATCTGCAGATGCCGGATCCCTAGGATTAGCCTAGCCGGATCCTTCCCTTGAAGGAACCGTGGGATCCGTGACATCAGACCAACAATGCAGCATTCAGCACATCAAAACTGCTTTATAGATAACATCACATTAGCTTGGCATATGTTTTTAGAACCCAACTAAGTCCACTTCAAGGATGAGAAAGGCTTAGATTCACTAAAGGCTTACTTAAGATCTTAGTCTGATTTTATCAACACATCTAAAACTCACCATATTTCCGCTTCAACTACTCACTAACTATCTCTCACCTCTCAAAACACTTTAAGAAAGCAAGCTAAACAATTTTAGGAAATTGCTTCTAGTATTTTATATCTCAAGGTAAGACAAAAATTAGTTTTTCAATTCTTGAAATTTTTAAGAATTTTTCTTAATATCACCTCAAGCTAAAACCTGATCACTAGGATCATTTATTATGACTTGACACCCTCATAACTCTTAGTGTTATTCTTGGACATCCATTGGTAGTCTTCTTGTCCCATCCTTCTTCCATAAAAAGCAATCATTTGCTATAACACTTATTACCTCTAATCATTCAAGTACCCCTTCATCCTAAACCCTTAGGAGAACTGAAACATTCAAAATGAGATAAGCCTTAGCTTCCAGAAACCTCAAACCTGTCATAACTGCTGAGAGCTGGATCCCTAGGATTAGCCTAGCCGGATCCCTTCAAGGAGGGAACCGTGGGATCCGGGTGACAGTTTATGCCAAACATAGCTAAAACAATCATTTCAACTCACCTTCCTAACTCAAACACTTCATCTCATCTTAAATGAGTTCCTAGATCAGTGAAACTCTGAATCTCAGCCTTGTGCATGTCAATCATCACATTTCCAAGAACATTAGTGGATTAAGTCTTAAATGCAATTGCAAAGTTCTTCCCTTTATAACCCACATTACCAAGAACACTTTAGTTATCAAACACAAACATAATTATCAGCAATTACAACCATCCTCCTTAGTCATTTCATCATGAGAAAAGCTCCTAGTGCTTACTCATCCACTCAAAAACCACCTAAGAAACTTGCTAGAATCATACACGAAGTTTCCTCAACCGAATCATCTCCGGTTAAGTCCACCTATGCTAGGATTTCTCCTACACCAAGGAAACCAATCAAACTAATTCCCAAGAAAAGTGTTCTCACTAAGATTTCATCACCAAATTCTATTATACCAAACATACCCTCCACAACTCAACCTAGTTCATTAATACCTAGAGCCATCTCCCAATCATCTCCACACTCTCACAATGTAGAAGCTTTACCTTCTTGGCCATCTCATCTTTCACCATTACCAACTAATTCACTTGAAAAGATTGAGCAACAAAATCAAAGTGTTGAATCAACACTTGATCCAAAAGCAAACTCTATTATTCCTCCCAATAGTCCATTTTGGATTATGAGAAGACATCAAAGGAAACCACCCGATCAAATGGAAGTTGATGCCTCTTTACCTCTACCCTTAAACATTGTAGAGTCACCACTTAATGAGCCTCCACCAAATCCTCCTTCATTTGAAAATCCTCAATCCACTTCACTTGAACTTTCACCTCAAGAAACCCAAAACCATGACAAGGATTGCTATCATTGTAAACATGTTGAAAAGTTGACACATGAACTACGTGAAGAGCAACGTTTCATGTTTTATCACCTCCTCGAACGTTTCGAAGAGGTTAACAAGCCTAAACTACAATAAGCATCATATTCAAAAGGTCAAACTTAGAAAATTTAGGAAACCTTTCTCATCCTTGATCATCATTAAGCTTTTAGTCGAATCTTAAGTTTGGGTTAACTTATTAGCATTAGTAGCACCTATTTGGCTAGTTCATTCTCTTAGTTTTAGAGATTTGGTTGTGTATCTCTTGTTTTATTGAATGAATACTTTTATGCTATGATTATTATGTGTGTTGTGCTTGTTATATATCTCATTCCCTCCAATAGCACTCCTTGATATTTCTTCACTGCTGAAGAAACTGTAACAGATAGCCGGATCCCTTCCAGATAACTAGACGGATCCCTCCTTGAAGGGAACCGTGGGATCTGTGGTACAGGAGCACAAATTTCTACTAACTTGAGTCTCTTTTGCAGGAAATTATGCACTATACTCTTGTTTTTCTAACCTTTGTTTTGTAGTTATTCAAAATACACATGAAGATATTGACACCATAAAGCTAGGGGGAGCTTTGTGTCAAATGACATTGCAAAATTAATTGCAAACTTAATCCTATTTTGGGTTACACTTCATGACACCCCATTGCAACATTGCAATATTTAAGGGGGAGCACGTTCTCGTCACTTAGACGAACTATTTGCAAACTTAATTGCAAACACAATTAGTTTATTTTACGTTATGTCCTTGACGCCCTTTCAAAGGGATGGACTCGTCTAGGGGGAGTTAAGACGAGTACCATTCCCGTCACTTGCTCTCTTTACATTTTTACATTTTTTTTCTCTTATAAAAATTGTGTTAGTTTCTTTTAACACTTTTTGTTTCGACAAAAAGGGGGAGAAGAAAGTAAAAACTACAAATTCAAACTTTTACGATTTTTAGATTTTTCCTTAAAATAATTTTATGTTTTGTCATCAACAAAAAGGGGGAGATTGTTAATACAAATAAGCCGTGAAAACGTTTATTTATATTTTACGATCTTCTAATGTTTTGTCGATAACAAATATAAAATCATTTTAACGAAACAAATAAAGTACGTAAATAGTTTGAGTTAATAGTTTTCTAAACACACTTACGCTTTCACATAAAACACTAAAACAAGTATAAGTGATTTTATAGTTTAGATACATATGTACAACAACTAGTGTTTACATATTGGGTTAAACATATACTTAAACTAAGTATACTAAAATGGGTAAAAACTAAGTGTGTTAATACAAATATCGTCATTAAACGTTATTTATATTTTTGATCTTTGCCTAAGTTTTGTTAACGACAAAAGTAAATTTAATTTATAAAAGCTTAAAGCTTGTCAAGTTTATTAGATATTAAGACAAGCTTTCTCAAACAATATATTCATCATTCAAGCATTTACATTTATGATTAGTAACATCTTGATATGACTCTAATCATTATGTATGATAGTAGTTTGTAGAATGTGTTAGGTTCTTAAAACCAAACACTACTTAAGCATTTGCATATTTCTATAAATAGTAATACAACATTTGACATCATGTATTACATCATGGAAATCATTAGAAGATTCCATTAGATATTTTGTGAAGATTTGTACTCTTCATATCTTGCACAATCTCTCTTAGATAGAGTTGACTTTGGCAAGATTTGATATCTTGGCTGTCAGACCGGCGGTACCAAAATGGTACACGGGCGGAACCCTTTTAAGGGGTCCGCCGTCCGTGGACGCTCCTGTCCATTTTGGCTATAAATAGCAATGCCAAGCCAAGTAGTTTCTCATCCCTTTCCAACATACTTTCATACATATCTTCTCTCTAACCTTTCTAACTCAGTTTCATATCATATTAGTGATCTCTTTTGTAGCAAAGAAGATCAAGTCATATTCAAGCTTCAACGAGAAGTTGGAAGTCTTGTTTGTTTAGTGTTGTATGATCTAGTGTTGATCCATACTTCATTGTTGTATCAAACCATCATAATCTTGTGAGTGTGAGTGGTTAGTATTTTAGTCCTCAAAATACATTGTGTGTGGGAGTAGTTGTACCCTTGGAAAGAACTCGACATCTAGCTTAGTGTCGGAAATAGTGTAAGCGAAGTGTAAAGGTGTTCTCCGCCGGTGAAAGGAGCTTGTTGACTAGTGAAGTTAAACTCTCGAGTGTGAGACTCGGGGAGTGGAGTAGGGCAAGGAAAAAGAGTCCTTGTAGGCCGAACCACTATAAACAACTTGTTGTGGTTTGATCATCTCTTTCCTTATTTACTTATTACACATTGCTTGCATATTTCATTAACATACTCAAGATCAATATCAATTGATCTTTCAATAAGTTTCAAAACAAAGTTTTTAATTGGTAAACTATTCAACCCCCCCTTCTAGTTTTCTACAATTGGTTTCAGAGCCTCGTTGCTCAAGAATTTCTAAAATAACTTGTATTTTATAAACTTGAAACGATCCATGGATTCTGAAAACTTTAAAGAATGGCAATCTATGCAAAGACCACCACTCTTTGAAATCAATGGATTTATCTATTGGAAAAACCGTTTTGAAACATATGTAAAATCAAAAGATATAGATCTTTGGTTTATTATTGTTAAAGGAGATTTTAGTTCTACAACAAAGGATATTTCCGTTGATGAACAAAAGAAATTAGTTGCTAAAAATAATGAAGCTAAAATGATGCTTTATAATGCTTTACCTAGAAAAGAATATGAAAGAATTTTTATGTGTGAAACCGCCAAAGATATTTGGGAATCTTTAATTGTTACACATCAAGGTAATTCACAAGTCAAGGATAACAAAATTGATCTTCTTGTTCAACAATATGAACAATTTGTTATCCCTGAAGATGAAACCATTGATTGTGGCTTTGCTCGTTTTAACACTATCATTACATCACTTAAAGCACTTGATGAATCTTTTCGTAGTAAGAACTTTGTCAGGAAATTTCTTAGAGCACTCCATCCCAAATGGAGAGCTAAAGTGACCGCTATTGAAGAATCAAAAGATCTCTCAATAATGTCACTAGACGAGCTAATTGGCAACCTCAAAGTTCACGAAATGGTAATGGAGAAAGATTCGGAGATCATCAAAGGAAGAAAGGAGAAGATCAAATCCGTTGCTCTTAAAGCAAAGGCAGAATCAAGCGATGATGGTGAATCTTGTTCCGGTAGTGAAGATGAGGAGTATGACATGGCCGTTAGAGATTTCAAGAAGTTCTTTAGAAGAAGAGGAAAGTTTGTAAGACAACCTCGAGAAGAAAAGAAGCCATTCCGAAAAGATCGGGATGATAAGAAGAGTAAAGGTGAAAGAAAGTGTTTTAGATGTGGTGATGCAAGTCATCTCATAGGAGAATGTCCCAAACCACCTAAAAGCAAAACTCAACGAGCTTTTGTAAGTGGTGCTTGGAGTGATAGTGAAGACGATGAAGAATCAAGCAAGGAAGAGATCGCTCTAATGGCACATGAGTCAAATGAGGTACTTTCCGACTCTTCTTATTCTTCTATAGATGATGACACCTTGCAAAAACAATATAATCAATTGTGTGAGCTAAGTCTAAATATCATAACTAAAAATAAATTTCTAAAAACCAAAAAGGAGTTTTTGGAAAATGAGGTATATGAGTTAAAAGAAAAAGCAAAACGACTTGAAAAAGGAAAAGCAAATGACGATGATTGTAAATCATGTCAAGAGCTTAATCTTGAAATAGAAAAACTAAAGCTCACACAAGAAGTTCTAATAGAAAATAATTCTAAGTTTAAAAGGTTTAACAAAAACATCGCTCTTGCCGATGTAATAGTTAAAATCCATAAAACACCAGGAGACATGAATGTGCTAGGTTTTAATGAAGTATTAATTCCAAAGAGTCAAAACAAAACGGCCGAAAAGGACGAACATTCTGTCAAAATTGCTGCAGTAAAGCACGGACCAGACGGAACCAAAATAAGGGTTCCGTCCGTTGTGCAAAATGGTACCGCGGGTACTTCAGCAGAACAGAATGTTCGCAATACGGACCGTACTGAATTTGTTAAAGTAACAAAGAAAACCAATGATAATATTAAACTAAAACCAGCCATTATATCAGGAGTAGGACTTGTTAAAAATGAATTTAGATCAAAAACTACTCAACAATGATATAAAACTTCTTTTGCCAAACGCCCCTTTCCTAAGAGCAACCACAACGTTCAACCTAACTACCAACACAACGGTTGGAATCAAAACTTTCCTAGACCATATCAAACTCCAGATTACATGCCATGGAACTCTTACCCATCATTTCCATACATGAATCAAATAAATGGTATGTTTAACCCAAACGGACCCATGAGATATTGGGGACCAAATGTTTGAGTTATTTGCTTCTTAGGTATGCTTGAAAGTTGGATTGGAACCTGATGAATGGATAAAAGATAGTGGATGCTCACGACACATGACGGGCAACAAAAGTCTCTTCTCATCATACCAAGAGTATGACGGAGGTAATGTCACTTTCGGTAGCAATCTCAAAAGCAAAATCATTGGCAAAGGTACGATTGCTCATAACTCTCTAACTATTGAGAATGTTGCTCATGTGGATAGGTTAGGATTTAATCTACTTAGTATTAGCCAACTATGTGATAAAAGGTATAAAGTACTATTTGATGAAAATGGTAGTAAAATACTAAAAGATGGTATCACCATAGCTAAAGGAGTTAGGAAAAATAACATATACGTCATGAAAATAGATAAAACATATAATGACAAGCTTTGCTTAACAACATTAGACGATAGCTCATCTCTTTGGCATAGACGCTTAGGTCACGCTAATATGAGACTTATACAAAACCTATCTTCAAAAGAGTTGGTTAGGAATTTACCAAAACTAAAATATGACCAACACTTTTGCGACGCTTGCAAAATTGGTAAACAAACACATAGTAGTCACAAATCTAAAAATATGGTGTCCACATCTAAGTGTCTAGAATTATTACATATGAACTTGTTTGGACCATCCGCTATAAGAAGCTATGGAGGCAACTTATACACTTTGGTCATAGTAGATGATTACTCAAGGTTTACTTGGACGTTATTTTTGAAAACCAAAAATGAAGCTTTTGATAAATTTGAAATACTTAGCAAGAAAATTCAAAATCTTCTAGGTGTCAAAATTGTGTCGATCCGAACGGATCATGGTCGTGAATTTGACAACGAAACTCAATTTGGAAACTTTTGTGATACAAATGGTATAATACATAACTTTTCCGCTCCACGAACACCTCAATCAAATGGAGTAGTAGAACGTAAAAATAGAACAATTCAAGAAATGAGTAGAACAATGCTTAATGAACAAAACATTCCTCAAAAGTTTTGGTGTAACGCCGTTGACACTTCTACATATATTTTAAATAGAGTCTTAATACGTCCTTTCCTAAACAAAACACCATATGAACTTTATAAAGGTAAAAAGCCAACATTAGGATATTTTAAAGTCTTTGGTTGTAAATGTTTTATTCTTAATACTAAGGATTATCTCACCAAGTTTGACCCAAAGTCTTATGAAGGTGTATTTCTTGGTTACTCTCAAACTAGTAAAGCTTACATTGTCCTAAATAAAGAAACAATGATAGTCGAGGAATCGTTGAACATAACATTCGACGAAAGTCCACCTCCCTCTAAGACATCACCTTTGGTAGATGATGACTTAGTTGAAAGTCAAATAATAGAAAGTCAAATTAATAATAACCAGGAAGATGAACCATCAAATAAGGAAATTGTCAACATCAAAGAATCTAAAAGTCATCCATTAGAAAAGGTCATAGGACAACTTAATCAAAGAACCTTAAGGTCACAAGCTCAAAATCAAAGTAATCATTTTTGTTTTGTATCCACCATTGAACCAAAAACCATAAATGAAGCAATAAAAGATGAATCATGGGTAATTGCCATGCAAGAAGAATTAAACCAATTCGTTAGAAATGATGTTTGGAAACTAGTTCCAAAACCCAAAGATCAAACTATAATTGGAACAAAATGGGTCTTTCGAAACAAAATGGACGAAAATGGTGTAGTATCTAGAAACAAAGCTAGGCTTGTTGCACAAGGTTATAATCAACAAGAAGGAATTGACTATGATGAAACTTATGCACCGGTAGCTAGACTTGAATCTATTAGAATATTACTTGCTTATGCATGTGCTTATGACTTTAAATTATTTCAAATGGATGTTAAAAGTGCTTCCCTTAATGGGTTTATTAACGAAGAAGTGTATGTTGCTCAACCTCCCGGTTTTACCGACTTTGAGAAACCACATCATGTCTTCAAACTCAAGAAAGCATTATATGGCCTTAAACAAGCACCTAAAGCTTGGTACGACCGTCTTAAGACTTTTCTTATTGATAACAAATATACTATGGGATTAGTAGATAATACTCTTTTTACTAAGAAAAAGGATTCGCAAATTATTATTGTTCAAATATACGTTGATGACATTATATTCGGATCAACTTGTCAAGAACTATGTAATGATTTCTCTAAAATCATGCATGACGAGTTTGAAATGAGTATGATGGGTGAGTTAAACTTCTTTCTAGGACTTCAAATTAAACAACTAGAAGATGGTATTTTCTTTAACCAATCTAAATATATAAAAGACATGCTTAAGAAATTTGGTCTTGAAGATTCCAAACCAACTAAAACACCCATGTCCTCGGACACTAAACTCACCAAGGACGAATAAGGTGAATCCGTAGATAACACTAAATATAGAGGAATGATTGGTAGCCTACTCTATCTTACGGCTAGTAGACCCGACATTATGTTTAGTGTTTGTTTATGTGCTCGCTTTCAAGAAAATCGAAAGGCATCACACTTAGAAGCATTAAAAAGGATTTTTAGATATATTAAGGGAACAACATGTTTAGGATTATGGTATCCCAAAGGAACGGGTATAGAAACCATAGTGTATGCCGACTCGGATCATGCCGGTGATTATGTCGATAGAAAAAGTACAAGTGGTATTTGCACTTTTGTTGGACATTGTCTCACCTCATGGTTTGCAAAGAAGCAAACGGCTTTAGCCATCTCTACTACTGAAGCTGAATACGTCTCAGCCGGAAAAGCATGTCAACAAGCTCTTTGGATGAAGCAAGCTCTCGTAGACTACGGAATTCATCTCAACGACATTGTGATACTTTGCGACAACAAAGGAGCCATCGATCTCAGCAAGAATCCCGTTCAACATGCTCGTACAAAGCACATTGAAATCCGTCATCACTTTCTTCGCGACAATGTTCAAAAAGGAAACATTTCAATTGAGAAAGTATCCTCCGAAGACAACATTGCCGACATCTTTACTAAACCTCTTAAACGAGAACCTTTTAATCTTCTTAGACTTGGTTTAGGGTTAATGGAACCAAACATGTAGGATAAACATAGCCTAAAACATTAGAATAGTCAAACCAAAACAATTTTGCCTTGTATCTGCTACTGTAGCCACGGCACCAAATGACAACACGGACGGAACCAAATATTTGGTGCCGTCTGGTCCGTGGTGTCTACAGAAGCAAAACTGCTATATACTTAACATCCTCTTCCTCACAACCCACTTTACCAAAACGTGTAAAACTTAAACCAAGCTCATTATTGACACATTCCCACTCACTAATCACTGAAGATAACATCATTGTAAGTATCCTAACTTCATTTCATCTCTTAATTCTGAGTCTAGGGTTCTTATTTATACACAAAACTATCACAAATCATTACATGGGGTTTTATGTATGCTTTTATACCAAATATGAATTCAATTGGCAAATTGCATAACTAGTCATTCAAATTAGGTACTACATTATCATATTGCATAAACAAATCATGTTTCCCACTAATTGATAGATAATAAATATAAGGCCTTATTCAAACAACCAAACACCCCATGTCAAAAGTTTTGAAAAGCTTCTCACTTATAGGAAAACATTTTTCATTGCTAATACAAATAGAAACATTAAAATTTTCATCACTTGCATGCTCTTGAATACTAAAGGTATTGCATAACTAATATGCACTCCCGAGTATATTCAAATGTAGCCACATTGAATTAGGAGCATTTAGGTTATCTCATGGTATTTGCCAAACACCCCACTAAAACCATTTTGTGCATAAAATGAGTCGAGATAACCGCAACTCCAAATTGTTTTCATATAGGCACACACTAGAATCAAAAACGTTAAAATTTATTTTCATTTTTTTAACATATTAATTCTTGTCCTTAGGAATAACCATGGTAGCCGCAAGATTCTATGATCACAAAGACACCCTTAACTACATTCCCAAACACCACAAAACCAAAGGACTTACCAAGGAACAAGTAGAAATATTTAAGAGTCTAGAATCAAGGTATTTCCATGAGGGTAGAACCATTCACTCATCCTTCCTTGAAAATACCAATCTTCGTGAAGAACTAGCCGCCATTCAATTCGATTGTCTTCTTGACATCGATGAACCAATTTGTCCTAGGTTTGTGTTAGAATTCTATGCTAGTGTGACCGGCTTTAGTGATGAAGACGATGATGAATTTTGCCTTAGGTTTAGAATCAACCAAAACGACTACACCATCACCTTAAGCAACTTTGCTCAAGTGTTAGGAATTCCCAACCGAGGAACTTGTGTCTACACGGATAAGTGGTCACTCATGGCTCTTGATACAATCAATGACCGCTCTCCTCCCTACATAACCCGTTTGGCCGATAAGGATGTCATCCGTGAACACTTTTTTAACCCAAAAAGTGATACAACCCGAGTTACCCGAAAGGGAAAAGAGGTAAACCGAGATCCATATGGAATGGAGCTAAATGAACTTAAGCCCGAATTTAAGAAATGGGAGGAACTACTTAGAGCCAACGTCATTAGCACCATAGGAAATAGGGATCACTTAAATGCCTGCCTATGTCACATGCTCTACAACTTATCCACCCGAAAACCATTCAACTTAGCCTACTACATAGCTAGAAGAATGATTGATATTCCAACTCAAGGATCGGTTGCTCTTCCATACGGGATGCTTCTCACCCGTCTCTATAGAAACTTCGCTCCAATTCCACCAACCCCAAAAGGGATGCACCTTCACTATGAACTCATCCCTCACATCTTTGTACCTTTGAGTGATGCTCGAGTTGCTAAGACAAAAGGCAAAAGAGCAAAACCTCCAACTCCATCATCTTCATCATCAAATAGCTCCGAGGATGGTCTTCCAAGCTCTCATCTTCCACCTCATGAGTATTACGCATCTCTTCCCGAGATTGAGAATGAATCAGCAGAATTCAAGCAAACTAAGGGAATGTTCAAGTGCCTTGGTAGGATGATGAACAACATTTACAAGAAATTGGACAAATAAGGGTACTTTAAGGAGTGTTTGGAACAATGCATTATCGTTAATGTTGGATACTATGTAGTTGTTTTTATTATGTAGGATGATAATATAACTTGAAACAATGGTGTATGCTAACAATCTCATGCAGGGGGATAGCACAAGTATGCTATCAAATTTTACCCATTTTCACTATATTGTGAAAATCAATAAGCCTTGCTCAAAATCCATGCTCCACTATGTTTACATATGTGTTATTTACTTTTCCTAACTAGAAATGTTTAGTATAACAGCTTTTGAGAAAAATTTCAGGTTTCGGAAATTTCCCCGACACCTAAAAACGAACTCTGTCCAAATATCTGCACTCCACGGATCAGACGACACCATAATTTTGGTACCGTCCTTTATGTATTTTGGTACCGCCGTATCTGTACAGGCGGACCAGACGACACCTTTTTTAGGGTACCGTCCGTGTATGATTTTGGTGCCGTGGATCCTCCAGGTAATTTTCTGAATTTCGACTCTTTCGTGATTCCAAATTATCTTCCATCACTTACAAATCAATCTTAACTAGTTTATATTGTTATTAGAACTAGTATTATTTACTAAGGTATATAAGAAATCCATTTCCCACCAAAATTCAAAAATTTGAAAAATCCACCCAAGGAGCCCTTTGGCATAAAGGAAGGAACCAAATTTTTGGTACCTTCAAATCCGTGGGTAATCTGAATATTAGGAAATTCCACTCACTAGAACACATTTATTGCAAATCTTTTCTTCTTCACTCCATCTTCCTTGTATGGATTGACTTGGGTGATATGACTAGCATTCAACCCACTTCCAAATCATTAGGAACCTCATCTCTTCAATGGTTCAACATCAAATCAAACCATTTCTCAACAATTTCTTACCTCCATAAATTGAAAGGCTTTACCATGATCATCCTCACACCTTCTTCATTCTCACTACTATCTAGCAAATCAAAACCCAAGTTAAAAATGACTAAATCATCACCAAAACCTTGCAAGAAAACCGCTAGAATTAGCGTAAGGCCTTGTTGTTTTGTTCATCTTAGCTCATCATCCGAATCTTCACCACTCACAATCTCATCTCCCATTAGAGATGATACAAATCTTACCTTAGCTACACCCACTTCATCACACATTGTGATCACCACTCCACCACCAACAAAAACACCTACTTCACCTCCACCGGCACCCATCCAAACATCCAAAACACCCTCACCACCTTCACCAAGGTCTCCCACTCTCACTCCCATGGAGTTATTTTCAACTCCACCAACATCACCAAATCCTTTCCTAGAGGACTTGGAAGACTTGCCTCCTAGGCCAAGTCATCCACCACCATTGCCATCTTTTGGCACTATTGAGCGAATCGCTCATGAGTCACCTCGGTCATCCATTGACCCAAACGCCCTATTAGGGCCAAAACCTCTCCTTTTCCACCCCATTCACAAGGACATTCATGGTCCTTTATACGGGGATCATCCACTTCCATCATCAATGTCCCCTCATATTGAGGACATTCCGGAGTGCATGTGGGATGACAATCCCACTAGAGAGGAGATTCAAGCCGAACTCCACAACCTCCACCAATTCAAAGGCATGGTGGATTCTCACTTAAGTGAGACAATGCAAATGCAAAACGCTTTGCTTGCATCCATCATGACCACTCCAAACATCCCCAACACCACCAACACATCCACCATTCCACCACCACAACCTCCCCAAACATTCTACCCTCCAAGGCATAGTTGCTCAACTTGTGAGCAAACGGGCCAAACCGTGGAACGGACCCGTGTTATGGTCCATGACTTCCAAGAAGAAATGAGGTTCATCCTCAACCACATCCTTGAGCGTCTCAACGCTCTTTCCCATCCACCATCACTTTAGGATGGTTTTAGAATAGTCTTTCTTTTGTTTACTTTCTTAGGATAATTTTTATTTCTTGTACTAAAAACACATCATTGTGTTCTCTTTTCATGATCTTTACTCATGAAAAATTTTAACTAATGAATGTTGTTTATTATATTGTTGGTGTCATTACATAGTGTTTGGAAATGCTTGAGAATGATCATTATTACTAACATTTTTTTTGTAGCTTTATTTTCACAATCCATGTATCTTCCCATTAAAGCACCCAATTTAGGGGGAGCTTTGAACAAGGGGGAGATAATAGCTCGGGCTCATTACATTCCGCATAGCCTCTTCTTTTTGTTGAGACAAAAAGGGGGAGAAAATATAGAACTTTGAAATTATTTATATTTGACTTTTCTGAAAAAGTCAAACTGCATACATTTGACTTTCTAAAAGTCAAACAGGAACCCTCATTGATAATACTTGACTTTTCTTAAAAAAGTCAAACTGCATACTTTGACTTTCTGAAAAAGTCAACATCATGCATCAACTAGTGAATTCTTTGACTTTCATAAAAAGACAAATTTCATACACTTGCATTATCATTTCCTTTTCAAGTTCTAAAACTAATATTTTTATAACTCTTGTACAAACTTTGTTTCTTTTATAAAAATAAAATTTATATTTTGTCCTCAACAAAAAGGGAGAGATTGTTAATACAAATATCGTCATTAAACGTTATTTATATTTTTGATCTTTGCCTAAGTTTTGTTAACGACAAAAGTAAATTTAATTTATAAAAGCTTAAAGCTTGTCAAGTTTATTAGATATTAAGACAAGCTTTCTCAAACAATATATTCATCATTCAAGCATTTACATTTATGATTAGTAACATCTTGATATGACTCTAATCATTATGTATGATAGTAGTTTGTAGAATGTGTTAGGTTCTTAAAACCAAACACTACTTAAGCATTTGCATATTTCTATAAATAGTAATACAACATTTGACATCATGTATTACATCATGGAAATCATTAGAAGATTCCATTAGATATTTTGTGAAGATTTGTACTCTTCATATCTTGCACAATCTCACTTAGATAGAGTTGACTTTGGCAAGATTTGATATCTTGGCTGTCAGACCGGCGGTACCAAAATGGTACACGGGCGGAACCCTTTTAAGGGGTCCGCCGTCTGTGGACGCTCCTGTCCATTTTGGCTATAAATAGCAATGCCAAGCCAAGTAGTTTCTCATCCCTTTCTAACATACTTTCATACATATCTTCTCTCTAACCTTTCTAACTCAGTTTCATATCATATTAGTGATCTCTTTTGTAGCAAAGAAGATCAAGTCATATTCAAGCTTCAACGAGAAGTTGGAAGTCTTGTTTGTTTAGTGTTGTATGATCTAGTGTTGATCCATACTTCATTGTTGTATCAAACCATCATAATCTTGTGAGTGTGAGTGGTTAGTATTTTAGTCCTCAAAATACATTGTGTGTGGGAGTAGTTGTACCCTTGGAAAGAACTCGACATCTAGCTTAGTGTCGGAAATAGTGTAAGCGAAGTGTAAAGGTTTTCTCCGCCGGTGAAAGGAGCTTGTTGACTAGTGAAGTTAAACTCTCGAGTGTGAGACTCGGGGAGTGGAGTAGGGCAAGGAAAAAGAGTCCTTGTAGGCCGAACCACTATAAACAACTTGTTGTGGTTTGATCATCTCTTTCCTTATTTACTTATTACACATTGCTTGCATATTTCATTAACATACTCAAGATCAATATCAATTGATCTTTCAATAAGTTTCAAAACAAAGTTTTTAATTGGTAAACTATTCAACCCCCCTTCTAGTTTTCTACAATTTTAATTCAGATATACCAAATGTAATCAAGAATCAACTTGCATTACCCTTTGGGTCTGGCCAGACAGTTATCTGATTAAATCTGGAGAGGCGCCATGGTATCTTTCTGCACATATCAAGTGAAGTAACAAATCCTTTATTGACTACAAGTGTTGTGGATGCTGCTTCACCTCACTCCGAAATATAGCCTTTATAACTACCTTATTCAGATAGCGTTTTGCGTATACTTACAAAAAATGATATCCACACATAACAGAACTTGCTTGCATCTCAAGTCTAAGGACGATTTTAACAAACCATTTTCAATATTTTACTTATGACAAGGATCCAAAAGAAAATGTTTGAAAGTTGGGGAATCCAATATGCATCTCTAGTGAATACATATGAGTTTGGCGGGAACAATCCACATTCTCGTTAGAATATAACCAACACTCACATTTGCCTTACATAACAATATTCCCATATTGTTAACCGACAATGGACATATTTAGAATAATAAAATCATTCAAGGATTAAACATGCAAATATAGGATAACAATTATTATATGAATGAATAACAAATACCAAGTATCTTTATTCATCATAAAGTAAAAATTGTCTTTCAATCCCAATTATCCAAATACTAAAACAAATATGCATGAAACTCATTTAGTAAGTTGAAGCCTAATGTTTCCAACATTCTCAACCTTTCTTTTACAAGAAAAACTAAATAGTCATCTGAGTAAACTTTCCGAATACTTGTTTCAAATTTCACATATAGTGAGGGATTTGAAATATAAGATGAGTGTCTTATCTCATGTGCTCATACTATTGCAAGAGTTATAATATGGAGATGTCGCCCTACCTTGCATGAGGTATTAGAAGTCAACGGCATACTGACAGTCATCTTTACAGTTTCTAAAAGTGTAAAGTATTATCATTCCTTAATGTATAATGCAACAATGCTCTATGTTGAACATAGCTAGTTAACAGATTTATCATAAATGATAAAATTCTACTACAACTAGTATAAATAATCCTCTAACATCATTTGTACTTATACAACATTATGCTTTATAATTCGTAAACATTTATAAAAACAATAATCTAAACACTCTCAATTAGATATTGTTGTTGTCAGCTCATTTTGTTCTTGTACAAAAGCAACAACTAGTCTTATGCACAATATAATATATACATGATGAATCCTTAGTTAAAACAACACAAGGTTTCCATCCACGTAATAAATTACTTCAAGTGAAATATACCATTTAAGACTTGCTTGAATGATATATTGCATTTTGTGTTAGACTAAATTTTCCGCATTCGTTTATTCCATATAAACATTTATTCCAAGGTTGTTTGTTTTATTCCCTAAATTCCAAGTGAAGTTTCATTCCAAGCTTAAGGATCAATGTCTAGCTTAAATAGAATGATATCTTCAACATGTAATTTTTAAGGAAAAATACAATGCTCCCTGTAGGATCGTTATATTTATGTGTTTGATGATTCGGGTGGTCTTGGATGATCAAAATACATGTTTGCCATTAGAGAGAGAAAGTTAGAGAGTTGGGTGTTTTCTTGCTAGAGACTTGGTTCTCAAAAGTATGGAATATTAGATTGAAAGCACCACCCCTTCCATGGATGGAAGGGGTATTTATAGTTACAGACTATTCGACCTCCTATCGGCCTGTGGATCAGGGATACAGTGGGTAAAGACCCGTCCTTCCTCCACGGTGTTGCACTAAGCTATAATACGCTACAAACTAATAAATAAACTACTAAATAACGTAAATAACGATATGTCTACGAGCTAACTTATGCTAGATAATATTAGGGGTGACCGACTCTTCACTATGGAATTTTCTAATTCCTAACAATCTCCCCCTAAGGGAGGTCACCCCATGTTATACATTTCGAATCCTAGCATTCTATTCTTGTCTTTGTTCTTGAGCTCGTAGACTTCAATTCTTCATTTCAACAATCTTTGGGCTTTTGTAGCGATTCTTCAAAGTCCGCATTGATTTGTACTTTTAGTGGAGGCCTTTAACTGATCCACATCTTTGATGATCTTCGAGCTTTCTTTGAGATCATCAGCCACAGTAAATCTCTCTGGATCATCCATAGTAGTGTTGCCTTCATGTGAAGTTGTGACATTTGGACCGACATGCTCACACTTTTGAATCATGACATCTTTCCATCAGAGTAGCGGAAGCCTTACTGGTTCATGATATTTGCAGCAGCGTAGCAGAAGCATAGTATAAAAATACCAGAACCAGGTTATGTAGATATGCACCAGTCATGATTTCTTCAAATTAAGTGTGGATGCTGTGAGCATGCGGCTTTGGATTGACTTCTCAATTCTGATCAGCTGCAACCGTCCAAATGTACCTGCAAACAACAGTTAGCAATAAAACACACGAAAGTGTCTTTGATCACTTTCGTTGAATTGAGGTACACGGCCCACGGTTCCCCGTTGATCAGTACAAGTACTGCCTGTGATCAGGTAGGATTCCTAAGAATCTCCTTGACAGGGTTTCGCAGCTGTTCTAGCTGTTCTCAAACCGGAACGTCTCAAAGAAGACAACACGGAGTGAGTGAACCAGCGAATTGAGATTCACTGATTGATGAAAAATTGATTTGAAAACAATCGCGTATTGCTTAGAATAAAGAGTTTTGCAATACGACGAAGGTTTTATGAGAAAGATCAATTTTCAATCAAAACACTTTTTGTATTTGAAAATAGTACACAATCGACGTGCTAATGAAAAGAAGAGATTCGCACATCGACCGGTTTTTCTAAAAGTATTTTTCAATCAGAGATACTTTTTGAATTTTGAAAACATAAGTACACATTCGACGTGCTAGAGAAAAGAAGATTTGCACATCGAACGGTTTTTCCAAAAGTATTCGTCAATTCCATTCCTGGACCAAGGTTGATTCAAGACTGAATCGCCCCATTGTTTCTATCCAGTTGTCACAAGTTTGATCTTACGAGAAGATCTCACATGTCACCCACCAAGAGCTTGTTTGATGTTGGCTCTAGAAGGATTTCCATCTTCATCGTGAATATTTTCATATCACTCGGATGTTCTGGCAATACCACAAGGATAATGCGTAGGACTCTTAATATGTACTTACTTTCCACATTGTGTGAAACAGCAAGTCTTCAATAATTTAGTGTCCTAATGAGATATTGTGGATGATCTCTTGGCTCTAGACTCAATAGTGCTCATTTGGTTCCTTTGCCGGAGACTAGGGAGAGGGTCTCCTTCTTCAATATCAACAATCTCTAAGAGATAGTCGATAGATTATGTAGGTTCCCCGTGAGAATGAAACAAACCCTTTTAAGAGGAACTTGAGTGGTTTAGGAAGTATAGTGCAGTGCATCACTGGGTCCATGATGTCTTGTCTTCAATACCAGTGTTACCTTAGTAACCACCAGTAGCATATGAATTGAACCCGGTTTCTGCCCTAAGGTTGAATTGATTGAGGGCTATTTCTTTTCACCCTTTTATCATTCATTTCTTTTTCATTCTTCAACCCCTTCAGTGCTTACCGAGACTTCATAATTAGAACCTTGTTGGGTTTATTCCAGTACTAGCTCTGTCTCAGTCCGCACTCTTCCCATATCTCACTTTTCTCCTTTTTTCATCATACCTAAAGACTCTACACTATCTAGTGGATTGTCCCTGGGTAGATCCCTCCGGTTCTGGCGGATCGTGGGAACTTATACCTAACCTAACCATCCTTATAACACCATGCATAAAGTAAATTGGTCGGTCTTTTGGTACAGTTCATTCTTCCTTAAAACCAATTGAAAGATCATTTGGAAAAACAATCAAGGTACTTGTGATACGAGATCAAAGCATTTTGTACCTTAATAGTTTTGATCATTTAGAAAACCTCCCCCTCAACATGTGCGTATGATTTAGAAATTGTTCAGCACAAGGAGGCAAGAGGACTTTGAAATATTTTCTTTGATCACAATTTTCATACGAAAAAGCCATTTGATTTTTATGGTAAAATTCTCCCCCTCAATATGTGCATAGGATATTTAAGATCAATTTTATCACATAGAGGCAAGAGTTCTTTTGAAGCACATACACGATTACAAAAGCCATTAAGAAACCATTTAAAACTCAATCAAGGTACTTTATGTTAAAACATAAAAGCATTTGCACCTCGATAGTTTCTTTTCTTTTAAAATGCTCCCCCTCAATATATGCTTCGAGATTCGAAAGCGTTTAGCACATATGAGAGAGCAGCCTGCACAACTGAATCAAAACGATCACCTTTTATCAAATTTCATTATTAAATCACAAATTCTCCCCCGACAAAAATATCAAACCCTTTGAGATTTTGGATCCCAAGTGATTTAATTAGGTTCAAAAAACATGGGAGAAAACGTGGCCTTGTTTAAAAACTTATCTGGTTTTTGGATAAATCCTCCTCCTCAACATGTGCATTGTGTATGAAATCGTTTGGCACATGGAGGCAGGAGTGCCTTTGAAGGACTAAAACCAATTCCATAAAAACAGATATGAGATTTAAATCACGACCTCTCACCCGATCAAAGATTTCAAACCATTTGAGATTTGTGATCCCAACTGATTTAAATCATTTAGAAAAATTTGGGGAAAGACGTGGCAAGATTCAATTTTGAAATATGACAGATAAGGACCATTATAAGACATTAAAGATTGTTAGTGTCAGGTATGATAGTTTTTAAGAGATCTTTTAAGTAAAACAAAACAATTTCACAATCAAACAAGAACAGAAAAAATTTCATTTTGAAAGACCTTGATTCTAAAGAAAAAAATTATACCATGACATAACATTAAATCTTTAGATCACCACTTATATTGTACAAAGCGGACTTTTGTGAAGAAATATCGTTTGAAAATATTTTATTTTAAATCACTCTCCCCCTCAATCCATGACAGAAGTCAATAATTGAGTGACTTAGGTTTTGTTAAAAAGAAGTCCGGTGATTTTCAAATTTAGTCCAATTTATTTTCAAAACAATATTTTTCCATTTTCAAAAACAATATTTTTCAAAGTTTTACAAAAATGGTATCATCACGATTATCCTGCACAAAGATATGTTAGGTGGTTGAGAAGCTTATGTTGTTGCTGTAGGGCTTGGAAGAAAACCGTCTGCAGATGCAGTGAGACTTCTTCTTACGTTGCATTTTGAATGCCAACTGAGGTCAAATTAAGCTCCGTTTCTTCAATCACTTAGAAGAAAACCATCTGCTGATGCAGTGAGACCTCTTACGTTGCATTTATGCCAACTCTCCATTGAAGTCCAATTAAGCTCCGTTTCTTCATTTGTCAACCCAAGATATCGTTACCCTTTCCTTTCGGCATCCAATCATCTTCAATTGTGGGATCCGGATCGGGAACATTCTTATAACCAATATACCTGCATACGTTAGTGAACACACATACAAATATATGGTGGTCGACATCACCCAAACAACAATCGACTAATAAAAGTCAATGCAACATATCAATCAGATCATATAAATGTATGGGAATAATGTGTTCATCAAACTTTAATCATCTAATCCTAGCAATCATATCCTAGGCACCTAGTCCTTCAACATAGGTTAACATCATTTTTAATTAAGCATATTAGGATAATTAAGAAAGCCCGTTAGATGATGTAGATTTGAAAAAAACATTATCCCCCTCAATCCATGACTCATTTTATGAAAATTTTAAATACGCTGAAGTCATTGATTGAGTTTTCAATTTTACAAAAACTCTGAATCTGATTATTTTAAAAGCAACTCATTTACCACCATTTTAGAAAACACCAAATATTTTTCTGAAGAATTTTAGACGGAAAAACATTTGTGTAGGAACAGCAATCCTTCGACATACTTTCCTCAAATTGTTTTAGGAAAAGTGCACGAAATATTTGAAAAATTGTTTAGCGCAACACTTTCCTTCCTTTAAAGAACGGGTTGCTATCTGAAATAATAGCAAGCCATTTTTGAAGCGCGGGTTACAGTCTGAAATAACTGTAAGCCATAGTTTGTGACATGTTTAGAAAAAAATATTTACACCTCCTGCTCGAACTTCATCTATGGTCCCGTGCCATTATTGAATGACATTTCTAAGACCGCAGATGTTATCGATACCAGAAGACATGTCTTGGAAAACATATTTTTGGTATTTTTGAAATTTTATGATTTTTATGGATTTTTGAAGGTTTTATATTTTTCTATTTTCTTTTTGAGGTTTTCTATTTTTGTATTTGGTTTTGCTGGTTTTATATTTTTGTATTTTGCTTTTCTAAAAAAATATATACAAAGATAGAGAAGATGATATAGTAAAAGAAGATGATGATACGAGTACCGAGATAAGGATATCAAGCAGCACGTCGTAGAAGATAGAATTCGTCATCTCTTAAACATCCACCACCAAAGCTTCCAAGGGCTCTTGAATTGAAAGAAATAGAACCATCTGAAAGTGAGACTTTGGCAGCTTCCCCCTAAACCGAAAATCCTTTAGCTGAGCAGATTCGAAGCTCTATTTCAAGCTTGCCTTAGCCAGGTGCACAGAAAAGCACACCATTACCATAAATCCCGCTGCTCCATTTAAGAACGATAATCGAGGATCTCCATTCGGGGTTATATCATCAAGAAGAAGAACAGCAACGTTTCATCCCACTCTTTAAATTTCTTCTCAAATTTCATTACCACTGAAGTCTGAAGCAATCCATTCCAAAAGGTGTCAAGAGACCACTTCCCCCACGTAGTTGAATTGATGCAGTCAGTCTCTTTGTATAATGCTCAAGAACTCTCCCAAATACACATCATGAGGGGAATGAAAACACCTTCCAATGTTCACATTTTTCTTCCCGGATGATCGTGTATGAAGCTCAAGAACCCGAAGTACACCAATACCCAAGAGCTCTCCCGAATACACATCATGAGGGGAATGAAAACACCTCCCCATGTTCACATTTTTCTTCCCTGATGATCGTGTATGAAGCTCAAGTATCCGAAGTATACCAATACACTAGGAATTAATAACTGATAACATTGAAGAAGCAGGCCAAGTCACTGATTATCTCTGCGGATGACAATCTCTGCGGATGTCAACTCCGGGATAAGTGATTATATCTCTGAATCACTGATTAAGCACTCAAGTGAAACAGCTGAGCATCCCCAATGTACACAATCTCTCTCCCCAATGAATCACACACTTGTGTACCTCTTTTATCTTCAGAAACTTTCTTTTACATCACTTCCCCCACGTTGTTGGAATAATAACACTAAAAGCCTTGATGAGTAAAACCTTGAGTTTCTCTGCGGTCATGACATTTGTTTTCCTGGGATATCTTCAATCACTTAGAAGTATTAAGCTCATCAAGTTTACTCGCCATGAGTCAAACCTCGAGTTTCTCGGCGGTAATAACATTTGTCTTCCCGGGATATCTTCAGTTACTTAGAAGTATTAAGTTCATCAAGTTTACTCGCTTTGTGTTTAGATGTGAGTCTCCTTGCCCCTTTCTGGTTTTGATACTTCAGAATCAACAACAAATATAAGCCCAAATACTTGAAATCTTTATGAGAAGAACACTTGAACTCTTGTGAGAATAAACTTGCTGAAGACTCTCTCTGACAATTTTTTATCAACCCTTATGTAGACAATTTGAAGTGACCACTGATGAAGAAAACCCTATATACCATACTTGAAACTGAAGTCAACTTCCCCACATTTGTATCTTAAGCTTGCACCTAATGATGGAAGAACGGTGTAGAGAATTTATGCTTCAAGCAAATCTCTAAGTACTCACTACCCAAACAAAGTATGAGACATTAACACCTCTTGCTTTTATCCACACCGTCATATGCGTGTGACACTGAGTAAAACAAAGTAACTCCTAATAGTGATAGTTAACCAGGTCTTCAACCATCCACCTCGACTGCTGGTAACTAGATAAGCCAAGTCTTCGACTCAAATTCTTAAGCCCGAGCAAGTTATCAAATAAGAACACGCCTTTGTGAAAGTTAACTTCAATCTCAAATAAGTGATAAATGATTAACTCCGAAGTAATCACCTTGTGTCAAATGTCCAACAATAGTCAATATCAACGTCTCGAGTAGTCACTACTAAAGAATATGAGCAAGTCTAATTGGGAATTGAATCTGACTTATAACTTTCTCCCAATTAGTGCTCTCCCCTAAACCGACAATCTGTTTGATAAATACCCAGATTAAGAAGAAGTCTTTAGATCGTTAAATGCAACTCGTCTTTAGTCTTCTAACATGTAGCAGAAAATGTAGAACAGACTGTAGACTCGACCTTCTTCAAGATTGTTCAGTTGGGGAATAGATAGTTAACATCTTCAACTCACACCAAAAAGCATCCCACCAAAAAGCATCCCAATTAACTTACATCTTGCAAATCCCCTTAACTAAAATCTCTCCCAATCAAACAAGAACAGAAAGATGTTCATCAAGGAAATCAGCAATAAGGCCGCAACGAACACACAAGATGGTAACGCCAAACTACCAATCACATCAAACAAGAACAGAGAGATTGTTCGGAATCATCATGTTGATGTATATGTGAAGCATTAACCGGAAGCACTTTGTCGATAAACTCATCAATCCGAGTGAAGATGTCAACCAACAGCTCTTAGAAGAGAAAAACTCCATGTGAAGATGACCCGATAATAAGAAGCTCGGTTCTTACATGAGTTTAGAGCCGTATGACCATTTAAATTCTCAAATATCAATCAGCAATGCAAAAAAAATCACACTTCTTCTCCCCCTCAAGAATTGCATACGGAGATGCCATTCTTGACTAAATAAGTGAAAATCATCCGAATGTTCTTATTCACACTTCTTTCCCGCAATATAAGCACATGATGTCGCCATCTTCATTATAATCGAGCACGTGGAATGAGAAAACAATCAGTGGTAGCCCGGTTCACTTTATTACTGAAGCGCATGGAAAAAGCATGAAGCATGTTGATGAGAATGGTCATTAATTAGAAGATTTCTCTTCTTCAGAAGATAAAGCGCACTGAAACGTACACTTTTCTTTTCTTTAGAGAACGAGGCATGAACTGTTGTGTTCATACGTCATAATGATGAAGTACGAGGCCTGAACTGATGTGAACAGACGTCATAAGAAGATTTCTCTTCTTCATAAGATAAAGCGCACTGAAACGTACACTTTTCTTTTCTTTAGAGTACGAGGCATGAACTGATGTGTTCATACGTCATAATCTCTCTCTTTTCAATCTCTTGGCAAAACATGTAATCAACCCCATTATCATTCAGTAGGCTCTTTGTCGTGACAGCTGATGGAGAAAACCCAATATGATGAATTTGACCCTGAAGTAGACTACCCCGAACTCGTGACTTAAACTTGCACATATGAAACAAAGAGCGGTGCTGAGACTTCATGCCCATTTGAATCTCTAAGTACTCTATACTCTTCAACCAACCAACCATCGAGTATTAGACGTATATCACCTCTTGAAAATCCACAATTGAATGTGACACTGAGCACTACAACGTAACTCCTTAAAGTGATAGTTATTTTGTGATGGTAAAAGCCCAATTCCCCCAAGTGGTAAAAGAAAAGGTAAAATACACCCAACAATAACTAGATTTCCAAGTCTTCGTTTTTGATAATAAGCATCGAACAAGGATCATGAAGAATCTTCATCCAACCATCCCCGATACCTTCAGATACTAAGTACACTCGCCCGTGATATTTCACTTCAACCTCAAATGAATAATATTGAATTAACTCCGTTGTCACATCTTCTGATTAAAAGCTCAAATCTAGCCTCCTTTGACTTTTTAAGTGAACAATGATAATGGTTTCATCCCAACCATGGTTTAATGAGCATAACCCCGTAAAACTTTGAAGTAACCAAAACCGCCATGACGAATATTCAAACACACATCCAATTCATGAAATACACCCTTTTATCCCTTCTTCGAAGCAGAAACCGTAGCACCAGCATCAAATGAGATCCCGAAATACACTTTCCTTTCTCCAGGATGGTTCCATCATTACGGGATTTTATAACTCTATGGTTTAAACCGAGAAATAGTATCTTTCGCGGGATTTTACAAAACCAAGAATAAACCGTAAGATAGATCCGGGAATGCACTAAACTATTACTAGGGTGTTTCCATTGTCACGGGATTTTACAAGTCTATGATTTAAACCGAGAAATAGGTTCTTTCGCGGGATTTTACAAAATCAAGACAAAACCGTAAACAATGTCAGCTTGAATGTCTAATGACAACTTTGGTTTCGGTGAATATCTGTTTTAGGGGAACATGCACAGGTTCATCAACGGTTCTTTACCCAAATGTAGACAACTTCACAAACCATACTAAGACGAGTAGTATATACTACTTCCCCCTGGAGGTTGACCATAACACAAAGTACACGTTTCTCCCCCATGATAGTTTCGAACTTTCGGAAGCATCATATCGTGTACGACCATTTGTACGAGAAGTTCTTGTCATAAGCAAACATCTTGAAAAATCATGACTGACGTTGATGATTCTTAGAAAGATTTTGCTTAGACTGTTGAAGTATCATTGACATTTTGTGGCGACGAATAACTCATGGGAATTGTTGAAATTGAACCTCCATTGATTCAACGGCTAAAAGTAATGACCATAAATGGAGATAACCCGATACGGATAATATCTCGTAAGTAATACCGTACAAAAAACCCCGTGGTCATTATTTTCTCAATTATAGCTCAAGCCGTGAATTTGTGTCCTTCCGTGAATAATATACCAAAAGTACTATTCTTAACCAAATACAAAAAAAAATTTATCTAAATTTTTTATAAAATTCGGATGACTATTATTGTAGAGGTGCATGCGTTTGACTTACTCATCCCATCAGTATACAAAATCCATCATCCCAACTTAAAGAGTTCAAGTCCAAATCCACGAAATGTATAATGAAACTGTATAACAAAATGTATAGCGAAATGTATAGTGAATCAGTATATGAAATTTGATAGCATGCTGCTGAAGCCCACATGACACGTCCAATAAGCAAATCTAAGAACAATTTCGACCCATATATGGATGTACAAGCCCACTATTCGGATCAAAGCCCATAAACGTTTGCGTTTCCTGATCCATTCACAAACCATCTCATCCGGTTATATTAATAACTTTTTCACACATTTTAACGTAATCCACATCTAGATAAGAACCTAAAAGCACTTCTCTTAAAGCATACGCCTCCATCCTAATATCACTCCCACCAGTTAACACATCTCAATCTCTTCACTATTCATCATCATCTCGTTCATCAAAACAAACGAGCAAAACACTTTAGCACCATATAATCAAGAAGAAACCGAAACCCACCAATGTTTTCTCCTGTTAGAATGATGTAACCTGTGAAGAGTAACACGTAGCGGCTACAAGATCACCTGTTGGTCTCGGGTAGGTTTATAATTTGTGTTTAGTCGATTTGTTTTTATTTCTGATGTTGAACGAACCAAAGAACATATAACAAATTTGTTATTTTGTCACTTCGGATATTTGGATTGATCGGTGAAGATGGATGATCAATTAAAACAATCTATAAGATTGAAAGAAAAGAATTGATTATGAATCTGAGATCGAATTTTTTTTTTGAGTCTTGAAATTGAATGGAGATATGGGGAGTGTATGTGAGGGTTCTTGAAGTGAGTCTAGATTAGGATTGTGGTTGGTTTTGGTTTAGGTCAGATCTGTTAAAACTTTGTGTCTTCTCATATGACCATGGACTGATGATGTTAGATGACTGAAGTCTTTTGAGTATTTGGTATTAGGTATTTTGGTCAAGTGATAACAATCTTCTTCTCCCTTTCTGTCGTGACAAGTCAAGCGCATTTTTGAAACAAGTCGCTACGACAAGTCGCTACGACAGTTGACTCAATAGTCAAGTCGCTATGCATACAATGAATCTGGACTGAATACTGCAAGTCGCTAGCAAGATATTTGAATTTTTTCAATGAGTTTTCCGACCATTAAAAATCCGTTCAACTTCAAAGTTACCCAGAAAAAATTCATAAAAACTGCTTCTTTGCTTCTTTGACCTAGTTTGACCACAATTTGACCAATATAAGAAAAGCATATGGATATTCAGTTTAGACAAGATTCAACAAAGTCACAAAAGATAGTAAACATGACTGTTTGTTGGACAAAAACATATTATAGGACTTTGACACAAATCAGAAGTAACTTTTGTAAAGACTGTTGGACAATGACCAAATACAGATTTTGTTACCCAAGAAACCAGATGAGTTTACATACCAAAAGGACACATAAAAATTAGTTAAAAGCTGTTTTACCAAAACAAATGGAAACAATATTATTCCGACCAAAAAACATGTAAAAACAGTTTTTAACAAGGTACAAAAGACCACAATAAATCAACACAACACAATAACCTTGGCTCTGGTACCAATTGTAGGATCGTTATATTTATGTGTTTGATGATTTGGGTGGTCTTGGATGATCAAAATACATGTTTGCCATTAGAGAGAGAAAGTTAGAGAGTTGGGTGTTTTCTTGCTAGAAACTTGGTTCTCAAAAGTATGGAATATTAGATTGAAAGCACCACCCCTTCCATGGATGGAAGAGGTATTTATAGTTACAGACTATTCGACCTCCTATCGGCCTGTGGATCAGGGATACAGTGGGTAAAGACCCGTCCTTCCTCCATGGTGTTGCACTAAGCTATACTACGCTACAAACTAATAAATAAACTACTAAATAACGTAAATAACGATATGTCTACGAGCTAACTTATGCTAGATAATATTAGGGGTGACCGACTCTTCACTATGGAATTTTCTAATTCCTAACACTCCCACTCAATGTCAAATGTACTCAAGAGTTATCTTAATTCAATTAGAATCATGTTGTAATTAAATTCAAGATCTCAGCTCTTAGATGCACGATACAATCCAAACTTGGATTGCTTAAATTTGTATATTACATAAAGATTATGTAGATTCATAACCCTTTTGATTACACATTGTCCTCGCAAAAGGTAATCATAAAGAAAGAGTTATAAAATCTTAATTGTCATATTCAACATACAAATCACATGTATGACAATTAAATATCTTTATATAATTAATGTATGTATTATATAAGAAAATTTAATCACAGTCAATTGCTTAAGTATGATTAAAAACTTCTTATTAAATGCCAAGCATTAATATGTATATAATTTTGTCCTCGTGAGTCATTCTTCAAAAGAAACTCATTCCAACCTCATAGGTTAACTGTTAGGCGAAATAACAATCAAGCTCAAAACTCGATTTGCCTTTTAAGGACTGCATCTTATCATTCATAGTTCTAAAATATTTATCAGATTCAAGATGTGATAATATATTTCATTAGTTAGCTGATTTACAATAATCTTCTAACTTATATCCCTCGTCATTGATATAAAATATCACTCAAGTGATGAGGCATCCTTTCGGATTTATAAATGAGAGTAATCATTATACTTCGGTCAACATTTTCATGTTTAACCTTAGTATGACATTAATAAGTAGATTTTAGAAGGTTAAGTATTTTGTTCTCAAAAACTTTGAGATATGTATATACTCCCACTTACTTTTGTAAGTAGATACAATTCTCTAAATACTAAGTATTTAAGCAACGATAAATTGTTCTTTATGGAGAACCACAAAATACATTTTAAGTTCTCATCTCAAGATTTGTTAATAAAATGCTTCATAAGATTTTAAGAAATTCAGAACTTAAATCAAGACATAATGGAATTCCTTTCATCAACTCAAATTAGGGTTTATAGAAAAACTCTAATTTAGTATCACTCTATAACCAAAAGTTCTAGCAACAACTTTATGTTTCGTCAAGCTAGGAAGAACACCAAAACTACAATCTTCAAGCTATGAAGTGTAGATAAAATCAAAAATCCAAAAGGGTTTATGATTCAATTGGTTTGAGTGGTAAAACCTCAAATCCTAATGAATTAGGGGTTTTCAATTATAGATTGTCTTGAATACCTTCTAGGTTTGAACTATATTGAGTGTATCCATGACACACGCAGTTTCTAACCTTGATATGTTTTGGAGGTAGAGCAATTAAAGCTATCAGGAACCAAACAATATGAATAAGGTTTGATTAAACACATTAGACATACCATAATTAAGTGGTATCCTATGAGTTATTAGAATTGTAAAACTATATCAGAATTCTATAGATAACTTAATTCTCTTTGGACTAAATATTTGTCAATTGGGTCGAGCCAAATTACATATAAAGTATTTACAAACCAAGTGCATGCAATAATGTATATTCATTAAACAATACAAGAACCTTATGTTCACGTGTTCACAAGAAGACATAACTGTTCAAGGATTATATGTTCATGTGTTAACAAGAAAACATAACATTTCAATAATACATTATAAGTCTTTGAATAGTTCAAAGGCCTTATGTTTATGTGTTAACTAGAAGACATAACACATTTACTATATATACTTTATGTTATAAGTGATTGATTAATTCAAGGACTTTATAATTATGTCTTAACATGTAAGCATAATTGTACTAACAAAAGTAATCATGAACGCAAACTATTGAGTTCTATAGTAATTTCAAGTTAATTTTATACTTCAGGATTATGATCATTATCATATAACCATATAAAACATGTAGTCTAATGTTGAAGTATCTATACATAATATTATGACATTTGAATGTAGTAGGGCAACAAACATCTAGCGTGTTCAAGTCCTAGTAGAATCATTATTAGAATGTAGTAGGGCAATAAACATCTCATGTGTTTAAGTCCTAGTATAATTCTTATTTACATGTAGTAGGGAATTAAACATCTAATGTGTTTAAGTCCTAGTAGAATTATTAGTTTCCTTTACCTTGCGGTCAAGATATACCAATAATGTTGTTGTTCCTTGCACACACTTTGAGATTTCTCCCACTTGTGTAAGGTACAACATCATATTATGAAAACAACACGTGATTGATTGTTCAAACGATATGATAATGTCATAGATATCATAAGTAGTTTTAGAACCATAACCTTTAATAAGGAATTGTGGATTATTATTCTATAGATAACACTTCAGGAAGCGACAACAGGAAGACAACGAGTTATCTGATAAAATAAAATGCAATTTTCCTTTAAGTAATGGTTGTTCATATTCGAAAAGTAATGAATTATTTCAAATCAAGTTTGAAATGATATGGGTGACTAACAGGAAATAAATCCCGTAGCTCCCACTGAAATTGACAACATTACATGAATGATATTTCAGTAATAAAATGCAACTGCTCCCACTGGATTTGTCAACATTTTAAGTGTTACATTTCCAGTAGAAAGCATATAGCAGTTTTATATACTTTCCTATCTTCAAATGCCTACGAGTAGCATGTACTTAGGTATTGAACAGAGTATATGAAGTTCTACTTATGCAGACAATGAACTAGCCATTCTTTCATTCAATTAACTTGAATCTTTAGCATGCAATTCCTCCTTTATCGTCTACAAAGCCCCAAGGGTATTTAGAACTTTAGGAATAAACAAGAATCCAAGAAAATTACCTAGCGAATATCCTAGTAATTTCTTTACTCTTTGCGGTTTAAACTCATACATCGTGACAAGTGCAGGATGTTATTTATTTTGGTAGCTCTAAACACAATGTTTCCAGTTACACAAAATATTCTATCTTTCAATTAACTCTAGACCACAAAAGGGCAATGAAAGATCATAAATGAGTTTTTCTTGTAATCCTATCTTAGTTTTTCAACTAAGGAGAAAAGATAGGTATCAGTCTCACCCTTCATAATAGGAAAAGAGACTAAGTTTGTCTTTTAAAGAAAAACAAATTTGTTTACGAATTATGTTGCAATAACACAATTAATCAGAACATAAAAAGTTCAATTCTAGTATTTTCGATAATTACATTCTTAAAAGAATTAACTACCCAATTAATTACTAATTAAGACTAAGATCCATCTTGCAACCCCACTTAATTACCATAGGTCTGACCAGTGCATAAAAAAATAGGACAAGAGGTAAGCGACGAGCGTTAATTGCAAAATGAAACTCTTAGATTTATGAGACTGTTTAAGGCATTAGTATCAAGTAATAATGTCAAAAGCATGTTTAGTTCTCATCTTATGCCTCGGGTTCAAGGTCTGACCAAGCCAACTCGAAATAAGTCGACCAAGTATGAACGTGTAAAAATAACCAGAGGTCTGACCAGTGAGAAATAATTACCATGGGTTGGAAAGGCCCTTAGGTCTTACCAGAGAAGTCAATCCAAATGCACGTGTTCATAGTTGGATGGCATAGACTTAAAATTAACAAATAGGTACGCACATATAAATGTGGTAAAAGTCGTGTACAAAGAAGCATGCAAAACAACTTTGTAACACTAATTTTAAAAACTTTTGATAATGACACTGTAGTGATCATCATGGTTCATGGTAGCTCCAATCGAACGCACAGGGAGACAGAGGACCAGGTAAGCGCTGAAGCATAACCTAGACATCCTTCGGTGCGACTGTGCGCACCCTTTGAACCCCCTTTTGAGTTTGTTCTTGTGGGTGTGCCGTACATCCCAAGTGTCCATAGCGTCTAGTTTTTAAATTCTTGAAAATGTGTTTCATTAAATTAGGTCACTTTATTTTACAAAAACGATTTTCCACGAATAAAATAGCGGGTCACAATGAGCATGATATTTAGGCGTGTAAATAAAGACCAATATTAATGTTATGGTTACGATACGTATTATTCCATATTGCATACAATTAGGTGTCAAAGCAAGTAAAAATAATGCACATAATGGAATCACAAACATATAAACATAAACATCAATATATAACCACATATTGTTCCGAGTTTTCTTGCGAGTCTTCCCCAAACGGAGAACCATAACACCGTCACTAGGATACAATACCTAGATCGCCCCATACATCGCAAAAGCAATTGAGTGGGTCTTGTGGCCGGAAAACACATAAAAAACGCATGGCAATCTCAATTAACAAGTAATTACGCAATTTTATGTATTTAATAAACAATATATAATTCTAATTATCATTATAATTCTAATTAACAATTAATTAATTCTAATTAACATTTAATTATAATTAGCAAGTAATTCTAATTAACATGTAATTCTAATTAACAATTTAACTCCAATTAACAAAGTAATTCTAATTAACATGTAATTTAAATTAACAAATTAATTCTAATTTTCAATATAATTAATTTGTGTGTGACTAGTTACTTTTTATTAAAAATTGACAAGTATTGCATATAGTTGTCAAAACAAAATAAAACGAATTACTAAATTAGGTTTCATGCAGCCTTTTAAACATGTTTATTAATAAAAGACGTGTAACCCATATTCGCAAAAACGAGATGGCTCGTGATGCCACTGTTGGGATTTTAGAACTAAGTTAACCATTAACCTCTACGAGTACGCAGTGGATAAGGATCTAGTAATCGCAATTAGGTTAAACACGTAATTAATAAACAATAATTAATATAACAATTAATTAATAAAAGGGATAAAAGAAAACCTAACCTTTCGTGGCTATTTAAACGCAAGTGTAACGGACAATTAAAACCATTACGAAACTAAGCATCTAAAATAGATGCCTCAATGAATATCACACACAAACCCGATAACGTATACGTTCGATAAATGGCTAGTCGAGAACGTAATAATAAACCATTCAACAAGTGACCACCATGAATATAACATGGACAAGAAAACCATCAAACAGATTTGTCTCCTTCCTGCCCAAACAATTACTGTCCGAATACAGTTAAACAAAACAAGAAGCTAAAAGCTTCTTTACCCGATATCGGATAGCACGTATCCGAGAACCTTCTCCCTTTGTTGTCCAATAAGACCAAAATTAGAAAACCGTTCTTGTTGATGTTGCTGCTGTCGACCAGGAGGAACAAGAACAATACTCCAATGAAACTCTAACTCAACTTAGATCAAACGAGATGCAAGAGTTGGAATTAAAACAAAACCAAATACTCTAATCATTCTTGTATAAAGAAAACGATAGAGCAAAAAGCTGGAACTTGTGAATTGGTTTAGGGATTACAAAAGGGTATGATATGTCGTGTGTTTTGGGATGGGTATGTTTGCTTTTATAGAAAACTTAACTGACCCTTGTCCAGGCCATGACTTGGTCGACAAGATTCAAACCCAAACACCCCTTTACTTCCTTTTGCCCGATCAGTGAAACCCAAGGCCTAAGGCATGTCCACTTTCGACCCATGTTCAATCCAAAACATCCCATGAGTCATTTAATGTAATTGGATGCATCATATCGGGTATAGTATATTCAAGTTATATTTACGTTCGACACGTATACTCGTGTGTACCCCCATCGGCTTACACACTCTTAGTCGTTTTGTCGTGTTTATAACTCCCACAAACCAATAGTATCATTGTCAAGGTGTTCATGTGGCATCCCATGTATCAAATGCAAGGGAAATATAACATGTACATAACACTTGTAATAACAACACAATACAACGAACAAAGAGATCGCAAAAATACAAGTGTAGCAAAATTTGATATCATCTAGACTCATGTTTAACAAACTTTTCTTGAAACATATTCCCTAGACGCTTTACCTTTTTTCTAATCAAGAGTGCAAGGGTGAGAACAAATGTACACCCGGACTTGACCAACACGATATATATATAACACTTGTCTAGAACTTCAATGTAGCATTTGTGTGTTCAAAAAATCTTTACGTATCTATACTATATATAACGAAGAGAGCACACTCTTGTTTTAAAATTTTAAAATTAAGATACAACCTATAGAAATTTTGGTACAAACCAATTATACACACATTTCAAAAGCTAAAAATTAAAGAATACAACTTATAGAGCTTTTGCTACAAAACCAACTAAACACACATCTGTGATACAAGTATAAACTAATTAAACACACTAATTAATGTTATTTCTTAAACACCCCTAAAATAAAAATTACATGTTATTATACACATTGTACAAACTAATAAAACATACAAAGCTTTGTATAATTTATATGCTAACAAGTTGATTGTATATATGGTAAAATTAAGATATAAAACCTATAGAGTTTTTGATACAAACCAATTAAACACACATTTCAAAATCTGAAAATTAAAGAATATCTTTACTACCTTATAATGCATTTAGGACATTCCCTCATCGATCTCATGCTCCTCCTCGCCCTCATCTTCGGAAGGAGAGTCCATGAGTCGGAGTCTCTGTGTAGGTGAATCCTGGGGTGGTACAGTAGGGGATCTAGGTCTTCTAAGACATGGTGATGCTGGTGGTGATGACAGAAGAGAGTGAGCTGCAAGGTGAATAGGTGATGATGGTGGTCGCACAGACATGCGGGCAGTACCACGAGTAAGTCTAGGAGTCTGGGCTCGTGCTAAGACCTGATGCAAAGTAAGCTGCCTAGATGAGCTAGGGCGATCTGATAATGATGATGAACTAGAGTGACGGGCAATCACATAGGGATCACCCTGCGCAACAGTCATGAGAGTCAATGCTAGGGAACTAGCAGCAGCAAGGACATCCCCAGACACATCATAAGCTAGTGAAGGCATAGTCTGTGATAATGGCATAGGGTAGGTATAAGTGTTTGAAGACGACTAGTTCTAATAAGCGCATCAACTCAGCCAAAACATATATCACATAATGAAAGCTGTAAAATAGAGGTGCCGCATTACTCAAAATGTGCCTTTAAATAAAACACGTAAGTTCTGTTCTATCACATAATCCATGCATCATATAATCCCAAATCATAACATATCAATAATCCAATCAGGTTCATAATATCTCGATAATCGAATCACATTTACTCAAAATCAATAATCATATCTCAAAATATAACATCTCAATAAACAATTCACAATTCATAATATCTCATAAATCAAATCGCAGTTCATACCATAATCAAATAAGAAGCTTCGGCTTGGCAGGCAGGCATGCGTCGGTCGAGGATCAATTTTCTTAAAAAGTGGTTATAGTTTAGGTTTTATTAAATACCTAGTTCTCTATAACCTTGAGCTCTGATACCAATCTGTAACACCCCCAAATCTCGGTACAGCGGAAGACTTAATCAAGTTTTTGGGGCGTTACAATTAGATTGGTGTCTCACACAAGTATAACAATCAAGATAGTCATTTATCGTTCAAACCAATCCCAAATTTAAATATTCAAAACATTAATCCCAAAATGTAAATATTAGGCCCAAACATGATTTAATAAAATATGTCCCCATAAATTATCATATTTGATTATGATCCTTGAACCATGCCTCCTTGCCAAGCTTCCACAGAACACGTACTCCAAACATCACTTGATTACCTAAGAAAACATGCTAAAAGGTCAGCTAACGCTGGCGAGTTCATATGTTTAAATTCAAGTTAAAAGTAGTCAACCTGTAGGAGTTAATTTGCTATGCGAGACCTAAGATAGATACACAACAATCACATACAAATATCATATCCGATATCATAATGGGCCCCTAGCGACACTAGCCAGCACAGTCGTAGCAAAGTCTAGAACGATTGCTAACCCTGGACTAGGTCGAGGTAGAAGTCTATACTTAGCTAGGCAAGTGCTATAGCAATTAAAATTGCTACCCTAGACTAAGGCAACAGCTACCACATATCTATCTAATCAGTCAAGCACATAAGCAAATCAAAATAGTTTAGAAGGTCCAAAAATAGTAGCCTGATTCTCACCCCAATTTAGTTAAAAACATAGATAAAAGTGGGGCTATGAAACTCACCTCAAGCAAGCAACGCACAAATAAACACTAGCAGAAGATAACAGCTAATCACGGCTCAACAACTATTGACTCGGCACAACCAATTAATGTAAATCAATTTTAATATATTTTTCCTAAAATCAACGTTATTTACCCCAATGTATTCCTTTTCTTTATCTCCAAAAATGTCTTGTTTCACCGTTTAGTCCTAGCGTTTGGTATCATCACGTGGGTGTATCGACTCAATATGATGTTATGAATGAACTCAAACAACCACAATGTGACTCAATGCAACACAATGAGACATCTAAGCGATAAGATCCATAGTCCAATAAGTTTCGAAATAAATAGTAGACCTTATCGAATTCGTCAACTCGATAAACTCAATTATTTATTCGTGTCGCTTATTATCCCATAAACCGGTTGCATCCTAACGAGTCATAAGGATAATTCACCCATTAATATTGTTATCCAACGTGCCTAACGGGCTCTTATTAGATTCGTCAACCTAATAAGTCCGTTATCCACGTGGATCGACACTATTAATGTTAGGTTATCCGTAACCCATGCACACAACGTAAATAAATAAATACTTGAAAATAGTATTAAATACTCATAATTGGCACATTTTGATAAACGTGCACTCGTAACATTAATTACTTATTTATTAGAAAACATTTCCATTTTTAGTCGTTAGTTTCCATTTAAAATAGTAAATAACAAGACAAGTCTTGTTATCGATAGTTTTGATATAAAAGCCTTTTATTATTTATGTTTCATAGTTTTATTAACCCTTTTATATACATTGCGTCAATTTCATTATTAGTTTCCAAATCGTTATTCGTTTCGAGTCCACAAGCACGAGTCATGACTTCTCGGCTTTTAATCAATCTAAAGTCCAAAATATACTAAAGTCCATGTTACGGCGTTGTCGGGGTCAACTATTGACTAAAAAGTCAAAGTAACACCAACGTTGCTCAAAGTTGACAATTTATATAATAAGTCCAAATAAAAGTCATAATAGCGCAATTCAATCTCAAATCAACCCAAATCAATCTCGCCAACCAATCAACCAACCAAATATACCCGAAACCAATGTTATGACCCTAATGGTCATGACACGGTCACGGTTAAGACCACGTGAACCAAACAAGCTCTAGAAGCTTTTCGGCTCCACGCGTCTCATCCAAACACCAACAATATCAACCAACAAGCTACCACAACAATCCGACCCGGACCCGTGGTCCATGAGGGTCACGTACGCCACCAACCATAACCCATACGTGGGTTTGGTGGCTCGTATGCCTCAACAAACACTCCCAAACACTACCGAATGGCTCCTACTACAACCAAACACAATCAATCAACCTCCAATCATCATCCAAACATCAAACCCACAACTAATCTAGACCTATTTCATGAAACTAAACCTAAAATGAAAAAACCCAACAATATGATACACCACATGATACCCAATCACTAGCTACATGTTTATTTAAGTGTAAATTAGTTTTAATCCCATGTTTCACCCAAAACCCACCATGGTCGAGTCATGGTCGAGCCATAAAGAAGCCATACGAGGCTTGTCATAACTTAAACAAGCTTGACCCATGTTCCATTTACCTTTTTACAACCCGATCTACAAGATTTAATGAAAACCCTAGAATCACGAATCGTATTTGTAAGATTTGGAGGTGTTAATGTAGGCTTTTGTGAGAGATTTTTATATGGATGGAAAGAGGAAAGAGAGATCTACAAAATGGTGGTGGAGGTGTATGTTCACTCGCCGGAAGTTGGCCGAAATTGGCCGGATTTTATAAGGGGCGGCTAGGGTTTATTTTAGGGTTAGGGTTTGTAGAGAGAAAAAGTAGTGAGAGAGAAGGGTGTGTGTGTGTTTTAGAGAGAGAAGTGATAAGGTTTTAAAAGGTACATTTTTGAGGGGTCTTTTAAGCCCTTATTTGATCACTTTTGTATCCGTTATTGCTTAATATCGTCCCTTTTCACTTTTTAGGTCTCTTGAAGGCAAAATGCTGGAATGGCACTTATTTGAACGAAAAGGCGCGATTATACGAAGAAAATGGCCAAAGTCAGAATCGAGACACTCAAAGCTGCTGAAAATATAAGGTGACGGCATCAGATGTTAAGTGTGACGCCGTCGGAGGATTTTTGTGACAGGACAGAAGCCAAAACTCCCATTTTCAAGTGACGACGTCAAGTTATAAAAGAGTAGGCCGTCGCAACTCAGACGGCCTAGATGTAATCCAGACGGCGTCAGAAGCTAAAGAGGACGGCGTCACAAAACGTGGCCAAGACGAAACCCTAATGACGGCGACACGACGGCGTCACAAAACATAAAGTGACGCCGTCGCATGTGTAATATTATATATAGAATCCGAATTTTTCAGTATTAAGTGTGTAGTCTTTTGGAGTGAAAACCTAAACCGAACCAAGGCTGTCTTGTACAGTATTTTAGGGTTCCAAACCCTATCTTACACCAAGATAAGTGTTTTACTTCATTAATACAATTATGTCTTTGATTATTTGTGTGTATGCTTGCATGTTTTCCATGTCCGGCTAATTTACTTGTGTGTTTGCTTAGGGAATATGAAACTTAATTATTGAATATTGATTGGTTGTTTCTTATCTTAGTTGATTAATGATCTAGTAATGCGATAGGTCATTCGTTGTGTACTTAATGCTTGATTAAATCTTTGTGAACCTTAGAATATGACTCCTTGAGTAGCTGTAAGCTAAACCATCCAAAGAGTGCCTTAAAGTAAGAGTTTATTATCCCTAGTGGGTTTTGTAGACGAGACCCTTTGGTAAGTTCAAAGAGTTAGGGAGAAACGCATACCCTACAACCTTAGACACACAACGCAACTAGGAATAAGGACGTGACAATTCAACCACCAATAGGAAATAATTAAGGAGTAGTAAAACCTAAGTAAACACATCTTTAAACTATCATACGAGCACACATTAATTAGACATAGACTACATACACCTTAGATTAGATACTTAGATAAGTAGAGTAATCGGTAGTGTGGAAAACTAGAAGGGGGGGTTGAATAGTTTTACCAATTAAAACTTCCTTTTAATCTATTTAGATTGACTTATGTCAATCTATTTGGTTGTGTGTGTTGGATGTTGATAAGCAAGCATATAGAAGATATGTAATGAAAGAAAAGAGTAAGAAGCACAAAACCACAACGCAAGTATTTATAGTGGTTCGGCTACAAGGTCACCTTCCTTGCCCTACTCCACTCCCCGAGTCACCTACTCGAGAGTTCGTAAGCACTACACCAAATCTCCTTATGGCGGAGAAGCCTTCACAACGTCGCTTAACCTTTTTCCGGTACAAAGCTAAATACCGAGTTCTTTCACACCAAGGCGAACCACACCTAACACAACGTCGCCTACCCTTTATACGGTGCTAGGCTAACCACCGAGTTCTTTCACACCTTAGGTGAACTACACCTTCACAACGTCGCCTACCCTTTATTAGGTACTAGGCTAAGCACCTAGTTCCATTGCAATGGAGGAACTACTACCACACTACACCAACGACTAATACCAAAGGAGATCTACTCCTTGACAACATCATCAAGGACATCAATATCCTTGGATCTAATGCTAGTCTATCTAGTACATCGAAACACACCATATCGAATGTACATCTAAGGCACCTTTCACTAATGCCTTTGACTAGATCTACAAGACACCTTTCACTAATGTCTTGTGTCTTCACTTTCAAGCACCTTTCACTAATGCTTCTTGTCTTGACTTCTAAGCACCTACCACAAGTGCTTATCCTATAGACGATAGATACCCTTCACTAATATCTTCGTCTTGACACTTGAGACATCTTTCACTAATGTCTTCAACACTACACTTCTTTGAAGAAAGAAAGGAATCATCAACAAGAGGACTTCAGTAGCCTTGATGATGAGGAAGCATAGCAACTCATGGACTTGAGCTTGCTCGACTTCAAAGGTGGTGATCTTGCCTTTAAGAGGAACCTAAAAGATCACACAAAAACAAAACTACAAACATAGATCTCTTGGATCTAAGGTTAGTGAGATCTAACTCAGGGGAGAAAGTATGTTAGAAGGAGGATTGAAAGGGGTAAGTAATAATGAAGAAGTGGCTCACTATTTATAGGCAAATTTCCTCACTGTTCTCACGGATCCCACGGATCCCTTCCACTTGGGATCCGGCTAGCACAAAGCTAGGGATCCGTGGAACACTCCTCTTTAACCATGGGTATTTTTGGTTATGGGTCATGGGTCATGGGTTATGGGTTGATCCATGGTTTTCTTTCTAGATACAATGTACCTTAAGGATACATTGAACTTGTATAAGTGGTATATATAAAACCATGGGTTATGGGTCAAAACCATTTGCTAGTTTTTATCTATTTAGTATATACTTGTTTTTTTTTACCCATTTTAGTATATACTTGTTTTTACCCATTTTAGTATACTAAGCTTAAGTATGTGTTAACTCAATATGTAAACACTAGTTGTTGTACATATATATCTAGATTATAAAATCACTTATACTTGTTAAGCCAATATGTAAACACTAGTTGTTGTACATATATATCTAGATCATAAAATCACTTATACTTGTTTTAGTGTTTTATGTGAAAATGTGAATATGTTAGAAAACTATTAGTTCAAACCATTTACGTATTTTATTTGTTTCGTTAATATGATTTTACTTTTGTTATTGACAAAACATTAGAAGATCGTAAAATATAAATAAACGTTTTTACGGCTTATTTGTATTAACAGGTAGCAATACCACCCCCCCCCCAAATTCAAACCCCGATATTCGTACCTTTCCTATCCTAAAAAATATAAAAAGATAAAAATAATCATCCCTCATCTTTAGACTTAAATCGACATACACTTCAGCCTAACGACACTATTCCCCTAGAGAACGATATCAATACCCGTGGCTTACCCTAATACTACACTACAACGATTAGGTTCACTGCCTAGGGTGTTGAAAAACTTGCTCGACGAAAAGGAAGTTCCTTTGACCCCGAACGACGCGTGTAGCGTTATCAAGTTTTTGGCGCCGCTGCCGGGGAATAGTTATTGTCTAGGCTTGATTTATATCTCGTTTAGGTCTACTCACAAGATTCCTATCAAGTGAGATTTTTTCTTTTTTATTAGCTCCCTTGTAGTCTATCCCCCTTCTTTGTGTTTGTGTTCGTAAAACCATTTTCATTTGTCACTATGGCAAGTGAAGTAGCATTTGAATCATTAACAAATGAGGAACAATTGAATTTCGCAAGTTGGTTTGGTTTTTATTGTTCTAATGAATTTGTGAGTGAACTTAGAGATATCCAAAAGAAGAAGGGTGTAAGATTGGATGGATTTGATATATTTTGTGTTTGTGTGGCTTCTATTCAACGATCGTTGTCAAGATCAACTCCTTTTAGTGACACCATCTTTAGAATTTTTCAGAAAAACCTCCTATGCATAAACCTTCAGTTGTTACAACTTGAGGAAATGGATAAGAAGGATTTATCTAACCTTAGGAATCATGATAAAAAAGACCTAGTTTTTAAGAACATGAAACCTAAACCCAAACAAGATTGTGAGATGGTTGAAGCTAAAATACCTAGTTGCATGTGTGGGATAGATTTCAAACATTTAGGAGATCTAGATATAATGGAGAAAAAGGTGGAAACTCCATGCCCACAAGCCCTACCATCACTTGAGGAACACACATCACCTATAACTTACCCGGAAGAAGTAGAAGAGACTATAGGAGCCCTAATTGATAGAGAACCTTTGGACCAAACGCCACTAGAGAATGTAGGTTTAGATGCTTGTTGTCATGACCTCTCTCTTAGTCCTAGGGAAGTTCCTAATTTTGATGAACCGGAGCCTCAACCAAAAACCTTACCCAATGTTCCGTCTTTAGATGTGAATCTTGGAATTGAATTAGGCCCCAATCCACCCATCAAAATAGATAGTCCGGGTCGTTGCTTGATAAAGGTGATAGATTCTAGGCCATGTAGAGTGGAAGCTAATATAGGAGTAACCCATGACCTTACACACTTATATCACCCATTCATGGTTGATAACAAGAAACATTATGGGTTTAAACCGGGTTTATTAGGTCAAGATGGATCCTTAACTAAGAATCTTTTGAAGTTGATAGAAGATGATCCATTTTTAGGAGAGAGATTTGATTCACCCGCTACACCAATTGAATTAGGTAAGGTTATAATGAATAGAGCACACTCCTTTGAGCACAAAAATCACCCATCACCCTCTCCTCACGTAGCAAATTTCCACCCTAAGGGTGTGTATTGCTACTATCACCCGCACTTAACCTTAAGTGTAGGGAAAACTTCCCCTTTATCTGTTAAATAAGGGTAGAGTCAGGCTCGTGACTCGAACAAAAACAAGCGCTTCTTGGGAGGCAACCCATGTGTATTTGTTTTTCATTTTCATTTGTGTGTCGTATATCTTTTATTAATTGTTTATTCCCATGTTTGAATTTGTAAAAATGCTTTATTTTGTCTTTAACCTCGTCTTAATTACATATAAAGGTATTTTACATAAGGGATAAATGTAGGGAGGATTACACACGTTTTCAAAAGAAACGTGAACATGAGAATTACAATTATTTAAAAGATATATATGTGTGTTTGTTAGAGTCAAATGCTTGTATCGAGTCATAATGGATGTTTTGCAGAAATTTTTTCCAGATTCTAAAGATGTAAGTTTTCCAGAATTTTTTCCAGAAAATCGCAGACCAGTTTTTGTCAGGATAACCTGACAGCGTCAGGATCGCAACCTGACGGCGTCAGGAAGGAGTAAAAACAACAGATTACTTTTTTTTTTCTCGTTTTCTGAGCTACTTAAAAAATTTGGAATTTTCCAGGTCTTAATTTTCCAGAAATTTTGTAAACATCCATTCCACAAGCATTATATCTTAGTTTAAATCGAGTCTTATATATTATTACCGCCGATTTTACGCGAAGGTTTCGTTCGTTTCTTCAAGTGTGCAGGTTTAATTTATCAAGAAGAAGTTACATAAGATTGGAAGGAGCTTTTCACGCATCAATTATTCTTGGAAAGGATTTAACCACTACTTCACACACGGATCCTACCGAGCTAATCAGGGGAGTACTAGTTTCTTTCGTTTTTGATTACCTTCCATTATCATAACTTTGATACTTTCGGGGAACATTGGGGACAATGTTCAGTTTAAGTGTAGGGAGGGAAAATAAAACGGGAACTTTGAAACTATGCTTATCCTTGATTATTTGCTTTGTCCAATTGTATTTGTGTAATAAACCATGAGAAAATGTCGGTTAGGGTAATTTTGGCACCAAATTTAAAATTTTTCATGATATATAGGAGTGGGCCATTAGTCTTAACAAAAGCGTCTCACGGATAAGAAGTTGCATGACTAGCACAAAAACCCTTTACCACCTAAATTCCACCCAAAATGTGAGGATCGCCCTTAGATTAGTAGGAATTAAAAGCATTCATCTTTAATGCTTAGAGTGTAAACCGGTAGTATAATAGATTCTAGAACTTGTTTTGTGATGCATCCGGAGATCGCTAGTAAGACTACACTTGTGTAGTTAGGAATAACTAAATGATAAGAGGCATTAGGATAACCCTTGTTTGATACCCGTAATATAATTACTTCTTCCACATCGGTTGAGTAATTCCCCCACACCCTTTGCGTTGTACTCATCTTTAGTACACGATACCCCTAGTTAACCCCTCAGAGCCTATCCTTTTCGCGGTTCTCGTGATGTTTCGGTTTTTCCGGAATATCAATGAAGAGCATTGCTTACACCCCACCCCCAAATGTACACCCAAATCGCCTTAGCCTACCTTGTATGCACTCACTTTTAGTGCATTATTGTTATCACCTTAAACCCTTAGTTCAATTATCTAGTTGCTTGCATGAGTTGCTAAGTCGAGTCATATCCTTTGTATACAGTTTTGGGACGATTGGGATTCATGGGAAAAGTTAAAGTTTATGAAATGACGGGAAGGGAACGTTAAATTCAAATTCCCTTTGTTTGCGTAATAATGTACCCCAAGTGTTTTGATCTTTTCAATTCGGGTCAAATTAGTGTTAGAGTAATAAAAACTCAAGTGTAGCGATGTGCCTATAAATCCCTATAATTTTGATATTACCGTAGAGGATGGTAGAGTAAAAGTGTATGAAAAAAAAATCGAAAAAAAAAATAGAAAAAGAGAAAAGAAAGAAAAAATAGAGTGTAAAAAATAAAAAAAAAAAAAAATAAAAAAAAAAAAAACCCATACGGGCTACCATCCTACATCTATCCTTTAAATTTATGTTTGTTTGTTTCAGTTATCTAGAGTTTAGAGTGTCGAGTCTTGGCTTAGCAACGCCATTCTTCGTATGCATTTAACATAGAGATTTTTGACTTGCCACCACTAAATAGCCTATCCCACCAAACCCTTTGTTTCCATACCGTAAGCCTAACATTACAACCCTTTAAAGACCTCTTTGATAGTCTTTCCTAGGTGCTTACGCCAAAGCGATGGAGGTTTGATCTATTCTCAAGCCTATGGTAATCTATGTACTAGGACCGGTTAATGAGTGTTTATCTTCCATTTCCAATTTGTTATATTTCTCATATACCCGAGAGAGATGTGAGTATCCAAACACCCTATGTGAGGTGCTAGTATGTAATTTCCGTGCTTGTTATGACTTTTGCGGGGCTTATATGTGTTGTGGACTGTTTTAAACCAATGCTTCATGATCTCTAACTTATAAATTAATTGGCTAAAAGCACATTTGCTTGAGGACAAGCAAATACCAAGTGTAGGGATATTTGATAAGGTTTTAAAATGTACACTTTTGAGGGGTCGTTTAAGCCCTTAATCGACCACTTTTATATCTGTTACTGCTTAATTTCGTTCCTTTTCACTTTTTAGGTCTCTTGAAGACAAAATGCTGGAATGGCACTTATTTGGACGAAAAGGCGCGATTATACGAAGAAAATGGCCAAAGTCAGAATCGAGACACTCAAAGCTGCTGAAAATATAAGGTGACGGTGTCAGGTGTTAAGTGTGACACCGTCGGAGGATTTTTGTGACGGGACAGAAGCCAAAACTCCAAATTTCAAGTGACGACGTCAAGTTATAAAAGAGTAGGCCGTCGCAACTCAGACGGCCTAGATGTAATCCAGACGGCGTCAGAAGCTGAAGAGGACGGCGTCACAAGCATAAGGTGACGTCGTCGCAAGTCTAACGTGGCCAAGACGAAACCCTAATGACGGCGACACGACGGCGTTACAAAACATAAAGTGACGTCGTCGCATGTGTAATATTATATATAGAATCCGAATTTTTCAGTATTAAGTGTGTAGTCTTTTGGAGTAAAAACCTAAACCGAACCAAGGCTGTCTTGTATAGTATTTTAGGGTTCCAAACCCTATCTTACACCAAGATAAGTGTTTTACTTCATTAATACAATTATGTCTTTGATTATTTGTGTGTATGCTTGCATGTTTTCCATGTCCGGCTAATTTACTTGTGTGTTTGCTTAGGGAATATGAAACTTAATTATTGAATATTGATTGGTTGTTTCTTATCTTAGTTGATTAATGATCTAGTAATGCGATAGGTCATTCGTTGTGTACTTAATGCTTGATTAAATCTTTGTGAACCTTAGAATATGACTCCTTGAGTAGTTGTAAGCTAAACCATCCAAAGAGTGCCTTAGAGTAAGAGTTTATTATCCCTAGTGGGTTTTGTAGACGAGACCCTTTGGTAAGTTCAAAGAGTTAGGGAGAAATGCATACCCTACAACCTTAGACACACAACGCAACTAGGAATAAGGACGTGACAATTCAACCACCAATAGGAAATAATTAAGGAGTAGTAAAACCTAAGTAAACACATCTTTAAACTATCATACGAGCACACATTAATTAGACATAGACTACATACACCTTAGATTAGATAATTAGATAAGTAGAGTAATCGGTAGCAATACCAACCCCCCCCAAATTCAAACCCCGAGATTCGTACCTTTCCTTTCCTAAAAAATATAAAAAGATAAAAAATAATCATCCCTCATCTTTAGACTTAAATCGACATACACTTCAGCCTAACGACACTATTCCCCTAGAGAACGATATCAATACCCGTGGCTTACCCTAATACTACACTACAACGATTAGGTTCACTGCCTATGGTGTTGAAAAACTTGCTCGACGAAAAGGAAGTTCCTTTGACCCCGAACGACGCGTGTAGCGTTATCAAGAAGTAAAAGAGTGAAATGAGAGTTAGGGAGGGTATTTATATTTGGTGCTAGGGACCAAAATAAAAATGGTAGGGGAGGGGAGGGTGGCCGGCTAGGGTAGAAATAGGGGGACCGAAGCCGTAATTTTTCGTAAACTATCCCATTCCCGAGCTCATATATTGTCCTACGAGTGTCCCGCGACGTTCATTCGACTTTCTATTATGTTTATTAATGTTTTCCACGAGTTTTGACTATTTATTTGCCAATTTTCGAGTTACGGTCTAAAAATTACGTTATTTCTTGTTTTAGGCTTTTATTGTGCCGAATCGAATAATGCATAACAAAAAGAGTTAAAACTCACACGATAACTCATCCAATAATAAAATAAATCATAAAAACCAATAAACGATATCAAATCAAGTCATGGTCGATAAAAATAGTGATAAAGGCAAAAGCTCGGTTTAGTTTAACGTAATGCGGTTACCTAAAATAGACTCCCTAATTTGCCAGTTGTCACAGCCTCCCAGCCTCAGAAGAAATCCGTCTCGGGTTTCACTCCGAGTTGCTCGATGTCATGAAGATTTTAGGGTACTTTCTACGGAATACATCCTCACGTTCCCAAGTGAACTTCGGTCCATGTCGGGAGTTCCAACGAACTTTGATAATTGGAATACGGCTATGCTTCAGCCGTTTAATCTCACGGTCCATGATCTCTATCGGTTCCTCAACAAAATTCAACTTCTCATCTATACGGATATCTCTCAAAGGCACAACTATGTTTTCCTCCGAAAGACACTTCTTAAGATTACTAACATGAAAGACATTGTGTACACTGCTCAATTCCGATGGTAGCTCAAAGTGGTAAGCTACTGGTCTGATTCTTTCCAGGATTGGAAAGTGACCATTGTATCGGGGATTGAGTTTTCCACGCTTTCCAAAACGAATCGCTCCTTTCCAAGGAGAAACCTTTAACATAACACGTTCTCCAACCTGAAATTCTAAAGGTTTACGTCTTCTATCTGCATAACTCTTTTGTCTATCACGAGCGGTTTGCAAATGGTTACGAATCTGAACTATCTTCTCAGTGGTTTCTAGGACAAGTTCGGGACCTGTAAGTTTGTTGGGTTTTAGGTTCCACTGACAAGAATTATACTAAGTATGGAACCACTGCTAGTACAAAAGAAACCACGGCCAGAAGAAGGAATCCACTGCTGGAGTTAAACTACGGCTAGTAGTATTGTATAACCACGGCTAATATATTGTAACCACTGCTAGTCTGTTTAGTTGGTTTAATATTTTGTATTAGATAAATATGGAAAAGATATTTATCTTGTAGTTTACGTATTGTATCTTGAAAAGGACTCCTTAGCCTATAAAAGGAGGTCCTATGTTAGATTAGATATACGCGTGTTTTGATATATCTAAGGTCGATACACTTCAAGGTTGTAAAACCCTAATACTGGTTAGAGTATTCGTTATTAATATAATTGAGGTGTTTAAGTGTTATTACTGTTCTTCTTCTTAAGGTTAAATATTATATTCCGCGTAGTATTTAACAAGTTATTGTTAAGTCAGTTTCTATAAGGATCGTTTGCTCAACTGGGATCAACAAGTGGTATCAGAGCTTGTGATCTAGAAACTGTGATCAAGAATAAGTCTAGTTAACTTTAATTCAAGAAGAATAAAGATGTCTGATGAAACTCATATGGTTACTGCGTCAAAGGTACCCATGCTGAAGCAGGGTGAGTGATGAGTGTCTAAATACTCATCATTTTTGTACCATTTAAACTGCAAAAACATCTGAAAACACTCAGAAATGCATCAAAATGATAAAAATATCACAAATAAGTGTTTTATGTGTTTTAAATGCAAAAATATCAAAATCTGGTGAAAAACGTATCAAGTTTGCATTATTGGCAGTTTTAGTCCCCCAAGTTTCAAAAGTTGTCAAAAACAGTCCCTGGTAAATCTAAATAAAGAAAAATATCATTTTAAGTCCCTAGGGATTCATGAGTTGTCAAAATTAGTCCTTGAGAATTAAAATTACAAAATTACAACTTAAGTCCCTAAACTTTCAAAAATGTCAAGTTTGGTCCCTGGAAATTTGAAAATGTCAAAATTGGTCCTTGTACTATTGAAACATGGCAGGATTGATCCTTGTGTAAACTTTGAGAAAATGGCAGAAATGGTCCCTCTAGTTTGACAGAATTGCAAAGTTAGTCCGTGTATTAATAAACCTTAAACCATGACCCTTTGCACATTTTAGACCCTGCCATATAACCTTTTTGACCCCCCTGTCAAAACCCTTTTTGGACCCCCTGGTCAAATCCAGTCAACCCAAACACCTTTCCCTCCCAAATGGTTTTCCCCACCACTTGCCCTGCTCCTCTGCAACTCCCAACACATCTCCCATCACAACACCTTATCCCTTCCAACTTTCAACCCCCTCATCATCATACCTAGCCACCCCCCCTACCTGCAAATTCAGAGCCAGAGGTCAAATTACCCTTTTCCCGCCAAAATTCACCCAATGGCCATTTTGCACTCAAGTGATCCAGTGGACAAGATATCAAGTGG